>ML685765.1:13091257-13185521 GCA_007922175.1 Pelusios castaneus | reverse complement strand
CACACACACACACACACACACACACACACACACACACACACACACACTTTATATGCAACTAAGCAGGCCCTTATTCTGCAAAGACTTTTTTGCATGTGCTTAACTGTACATACTAAGCATAATCAGGTATTTTATAGTATATGAAGTAAAGCATGTGGTAAGTCTTTCCAGATTTGGGGCTTTAGTCTTTGGTAAGTTAGTAGCCCCTTGGTTATATATGAGATGGAGCAGGGTAGTTTTAAGAAACAAACAATTTAAAAGAATATAGATGGGGGTGAGGACACTGGTTTAGTGGGCATCTGCTGTGGTTCTAATCTTGCAAAGATTTATGCGCCTATGTCCTTCAGCAGTAGTCCGACTGAAGTCAACTGGCTACTCACATGTATAAATCTATTCCTGTACTTGAATGTTCACAGAATCAAAATCTATTACTAAAATTAGCTTAATGAATCCCAGTCTTTGCAACATATTTTCTCTGCCTAATCTGCGAGAGAAATACAAAGACAGCTGTTCTCCAGGTGTTGCTAGAACGAATGAAAATGAATTGTAAACATCAGAGTGAAATACTGCAAAATCCTCCTCTTCCCTGCACAAAGCCCAACAAGAACATCAGCAAAATTCCAGAGGTGAAAGAAAAAGGAGCAATGAATCCCTGACTTATCATTTCACCCGATTATCAAGCCCTTCACTGATATTCTGTACACTCCACAGTTTTTCATTGCAAAACAAATGTCAATCTTTTCGTCATTGTAAAGATACAGCTATCGCTATGCAAACAGATATGCTCCTGCCTGTTAAGCCAGGCTTGCAGGAAATGATCTCTAGCCTAATCGCAGCAGCAAATAGGGGTGAAACTGTACTTTCCCCTCCCAACCCACTTCAACGAGGTACGAGCTTCAAAACCTCACTGGGGCTCTCCAACTACCGCCATCATTAATAAAAGGTAATCTTCTCTTTTCCCAACCAATTAAAAACCAAATATTAGTTTAGCATTAAGGGGGAGAACAAGAAAACTCAGAAGTTTGGAAATGCAATGTACTCTCTTTCCAGGGGCACAGAGGGCAGCCTATATGTTGTGTACTGTAGCGGATACTAATACAGGACACACCAAGAAAACCGACTATCAATGCTGCACGCTGGACAAGTCAACGATGCTCCTCTCTGACCCCCTTAACTTCTCTACTTTCAGCCTCCCCCCGCCCCAAACAGACCCACGCGGCTGCAGGGTCCACCCATGCCGGTCCGTGTGCGGGATCGGGGCCCAACCCCATGGCATTCAAACAATCCAAAGGCATCTGGATCCCGAGAGCCGCAGCGATGCAACAGGGCTGAGTCAGCCGGAGCAGCGCCCTCACCCCCCCAGGCGTGCAATCCGACTCGGCCCGGCGGCAGCTCCCGCTCCCCGCCCGGAGCAGGCGTGCAGCGCGGGGGCAGGGGCCGTCCCAAGTGCCAGGAATGCAGGCGCTGCGGCAGGCGGAGACGCTCTGGCTCAGGCTGCGTGCGGCCGGCGGGAGGAGCCCGCGTCTCCCCGGCGGAGTTAGGCCCAGGACCCCCGGCTGCCCGGCCCGCTCTACCTCGGGGTCTCTTCAGCGCGATGGGCTCCTTCTCCTGTTCCGCTGACATTACAGCGGGCGGCGCATGGCTCCCCCCACGGCAGCAGGAATCGAGGCGCTTTGATGTGGCGGCGGCGGCCGCCTCCTCCCCCTCCGCCTGCTGCCGCGGCCGCCGCAAGCCGGGCCGGGCACGGGGAGCTGCCAGACTTTGCAAAGTTTGGGAGCAGGGGGATGCCGGGGCCGCCTCCGGCGAGCGCGGCGCACAGCGGGCTCCGCTCAGCGGCGGCCCAGGGGGGCTGCTCGAGGGGGCTGGGAGCGCGCGGCTGGGCGAGCCCCCTGCGTATCGCAGGCATGTGCCTGGCCCGCCGCCCGCTGCTGTCAGGCTAGCGCGTCCTCTCGGTTGCGTACAGCGCCCTCTGCGGAGCCAAGCCCCGCGCCTGCCCCTCGGAGCTGCAGGCTGTCCCCCAAGCCTGCGCCAGGCCTGGCAGTGGGGCTGGGAAGTGCCGGGGCAGGAGCGGCTGTGAGGGGAGAAGCCCGGGAAACAAATTGATCCTTTTCCTCCCGTCGTCCCTGTGTCCCACGGCTCCCGCAGAGGGTTGGAGCCGGGCTGGCCCGCTGTAGGTGGGCCCGGGTTTTGGGCTCTCCTTTGATAAAGTCTGTGACAGATCCATAGCCACCAAACCGCGGAGCCTGTGGTGGGATCGGTGCATCCAGGTGTTGGCCGCTGACATCTGTATTCGGTTCCACACAGCACGGCCCAGGGCTGGGCTGGCCGGCCCATACTGGCCCCCTAGGCGGTTGCCTAGCGTGCCAGGCTTTAAGGGGCAACAGAAGTGAATTTTTATCTCTACCTTAAAATATATGAATGTTGTCTCTTACAAATGAGAGTATCGCCCTCTGATGGGGGCGCCAAAGTCATAGTTCACCTGGGGCACCCAAAGTCCACCAGCACATCAGACTGTAGGAATGGGGTTTAAGCTAGAGTCTACACTTAAAACTTAGGTCAACGTAGGTAGAGTCCACAAGAGTGTAAAAAATTCATCATCCCCCCAGAATGCACTAGGCATGCAGATGTCACCCCCAGAATTTTTACATCAACCTACTCCTTGGGAGCAGGCAGATTACTTCCAGGAATGGAAAAACCCTGCCAACACCCACAGAAAGTATCTACACTACAACAATGCTCATGTGGAGCTGCAATGCTGTAGCTGGTCTGTTCTCACACCCACACTCTAGCCAGTGCCTGAGGCCTAGTCTACACTAGAAAACTAAGTCATCTTAATTATGACACTCAGAAAAATCCACAGGCCTGAGTGGCACGGTTACGTTGACCTAACCCCTCACTATAAACAATGCTAGAGGGATTACCCACACTAATGGGAGAATCTCCTGTTGGCATAGGTATGATCTAAGATGAAGCTCTTTAGCAGTACATGGTGCTGCTGTAGCATTTCAATTTTAAACAAACCCTAAGACTTCACACTAGCACATTCTGCTTCAAAGTGGGAAGTTACTGCAGTAGCAGAGCTAGAACTTGGAGACACCTGCTCTAAATTACACTAGCAAAATCTCCTTTTACCTTTAGCAGCTCGGGTCCAATGCAAAACAGCTGCCCAGAGTTCTGATTCTATCTAATACAGGACACCGGCAGCAAATAGGAACACTAGCCTCTCACTACAGTACAATCCAGTCCAGTCTCAAAGAGGTGTATATTTCTCACTACAATGCATTTTAGTATAAAATGCACTAAAATGCTCCAAAATGTGTATTTGGAGGTGGAGGAACATGGCAGGGGGGAGAACAACCCCTACAATGTTCTGCATTCCACTGGAGGCTAGGGGAAGAGGGGAGTGAGCAGTAGTAACCCCAGGGCTCCCTCCATCCAAGTCACTTTCCCCACCTGGGCTGTGCTGGGAGGCAAGTATCAGGAGCAGCAATGCATGCATGCTGCAGATCAGTTTCCCCCTGTGGGCGCTGGAGAGTGCAAGTTAGGTGTTGGGACAAGGAAGGATTGTGCAGTAGCTAGGGACAAAGGGGGCACAGTGCAGGGGCCACTGTGGGGGGGGAAGTCTAGCAAGGCCAAAGACAAAGGTGAGGAATAGGGTTTCAATTTAGCATTTAACAGAGTTAAATATAAAAAATGTGTTTTTAATATCCAAGAGGGTTGCAGTCAGAGGCTTGCTGTGTGAAAGGTGCACCCCTACAAACAAGTTTGAGAAACACTGAGCTAGAGAGTGAGAGGTTCTGGGTCAGGTGCTGTCTAACAGGAGTTGGGGCTGTGAGCTGTTCCCTTTGTTCTTGTTTCCTCTTGTACTTGGAGAAGCAGGACTCCAGATAGTCCTTGTAAATAAATAAGATTGCATCAAAGATCATAGAAGCGCCAGTGTGGTGAGCAAAAGACACACACCCCTTACCAAAAAAACATCACTGCCAGGTGTGTTTTTGGTGGGTGGGAGAGGGAGAGAAAAGTGGCGTCACTGAAAATGTCAGAGCCACCAGCTCAATTTTTAAGTGCAGGGCGCATTCACCTCCCTGGCTTGTGCAGTGCTGCTAGGTGCTGGGGCAAAATCCTGAGCGCCATGGCAATCTGGTGCCCTGGATTCGTTGAGCCTGGCTGTAAGAGCCGCAGTTAGAAAAGGTGACCTGACAGATTGGGAAATCCAACAGCAACACATCCAAACTGGAATGGTAAAATAGATTGATGTAGTGACCAACAATCTGCTCGCCATAAACCAGATATTTTTCCACAGAACAGCGCACACAAAGAAAGCTTTCGTCAACCTGGAATTACATAAAAGATGAGTGGCAGCAAGAATTTAAGGAGCTGAAAATTCAGCTCTAAAATAAATCAAATGGTCACAGCTCACAGTGGAAGGCAGCCACCTGGATGAAGGAATGAGCCAGCTGAGGCCTGGGGAAATATCAGACATTTAGAACAGTTTCCCTCCCCTTTATAACTCACAGAGGCCCCAGAGAGAGGCAGTTCAGACTCAGATAGTGTGAAAGCCATTTTTTTTGGTGGGAGAAATCCCTGGGAAGATGATTTATCTTAATTCAATGGTACAGCTCAAAGCAATGGCTGGGAAGGGGGATAGAATGGAGAATTCCTAGCAACTAACTTGCAGACCCAGTTCTGATAGTGCTGCAGAACTTACACCCAGAAGAAAAAATGAGTTCTCCATGCATAGAATAAGTCCAATGCAATTTTTAGTCAGTCACCAATCCAAGTTGGACACAACACAGCTCAGAGCAAGGAGGAGAGGGAATGAAGAAACCCAGTTTGAACTGGCAGGGACCTGGTGTGCCCAGAGACCACTGAGGCCTTTCAAGATAAATTGGGAATGGACTAATTTATAGATGCTCACCTGGACTTGGAGATCAAGATCAGAAAAAGAAGGCTCAAGACACCCTGTGGAATTTGTCACCAGAGCTGAATTTTTCCTTGTTGCACCGCTACTCCACCTAATGAAGCATGTACTAGTGAGGAAGATGGACTAGAAGCTGATTAGCCTAGAACTTGTAAGTACAGCTCTGTCTAATCTGTAAGATGAAAGAGGAGATTCTAATGTGGTTCATGAATATACCAAACAATGAGAGAAACTAAAATATGGTTTTCAAAACACAGGAAATTAGCAATAATGCATATATTAAAGGAAACAGTTCAGTTAAGTGCTGGTTCTGTGACAAAATTGGCCAGAAAAAATTGTTATACATTTAAGGCAAGCCAAAACAGACTGTTGCAAATCTCTAGTGAGAGCGCCTCCCCTCAGTTAAGGAAAGGGAGGAATACAGAGCTGGAGGGGAAAAGTTTAGAAGTGCAAGGATCAGCCCCACGGTTTTTGTTTAGATCTGGGCAGGTAATCAACAATGATGGGAGTTTGGCAGCTGAGTGTTTAATAGGATCTGTAAAAAGTACAGCAATGATTGACAGGCCAGGCTCAGCCTCAGTCAAAACAGTTACTAAACCACACATATTAGAAAGATACAGGAATATGGGATCCAAAAATCAAAAACCACCTAACTGATCTTAAGCAGAGACAGTAACTGAAACAAGGAAACCTCCAAAAATTGGGTTTGAAGATTGGACCTCTGGAATTTGAGCAAGAAGTCTGAGTGACTGAAACAGGAGATGGACTAACAATTGGTTTGGTTTTTATTATTGCTAAGAACCGTGTAATCAATGCCAGGAAATGTGTCTTACAAGGTCAGTCTGCAGAAATCCCTTTTGAAGATTATGGCCCAGTTGAGACAATTGGCTTGCCATGAAGGAATTGTCCTGTCCTCAAGGGACAGAAACCATCATAACAGTTATGTGCTGTGGTATCTTTGCAATAAGGGAGAAAAGGGGAATGGTTAAAACCTGTCTGTTTTGAGACTTGGGGTCTAGGTGAAAACTTAAGGCAGCTCTGTATTTAAAATGCACCGACAGCTGTGCTGCTGTAGCGCTTTAATGAAAAAACTCTAAACCACCAGGAGAAAGCTCTCCCGTTGGCATCGTTAATTCACCTTCACAAGAAGCAGTAGCAATATTGGCGGGAGAGTTTCTTCACACCCTTGAGTGACATATTGAAGTCATTCGGTAGGGCAGATCTGCCCTTAGCTAATAAAGTTCACGAAGATCTGAACCAAGAAATGATCTCTGTTGATTTGCCAAATGTTTCTGGTAAAAAGGAAAACCATTCCAGTAGTCAATAGTGTGCAATTTAGCATTTCCACTGTTGTAAAAGGCTCTTGGGACTGCTTTTGTCTTGACTTATCCATGTTTCAAAACCCTTTCCATATTGGACATTGCTAGTGCTTACAGTTTATGGTACAGAAATTCATCTGGGCTGCCCCTGCCAGCCTTGAATCTGAGAATGTAGCTGAGGAATTCAGGCTGGAAAAACTCTTACAGAGGGAGGTGAATCAGAAAAGAGTCCTCAGGGGCTGACAAAGAAAATCCAGTGGATTGACTGAAAAAATCCCACAACGCTTTGGGTAAGAATAAAAATCAATTTGGATTGGTGTTATGGAAACATCTTAACAGAAAGACACTGTATCTATGAAGATAGTTAACAGTGTACCATTTTTAATTTGTCAAACTGTTTATTGTCTTTCTATTTGGGATGGGTTATATTGCATGTGACCCTTTGGGGCACTACTGGAGAAATGGGTGGGGCTAAGATGGGGGGCAGAGGGTGATGCTAAGAGGTATTGGTGACTGCTTTGATCACAAACCTTTTTGAGATTGAGTGTGAATGCTCTCCTCAATTAACATAATTGTCAGAATGAGTTAATCAGAAGCAACTCCCCACCCCAGAGAAAAGAAGGTAATGAACCATCCTGGAGTTTGGACTGGGTGGACAGAGGGTTTTTGCCAGGGCTGTCCCTGGGGGGATGGGGTCCTGGGGGTGGGGGAACAAGCCAACCCAGAGGCCAGGCTCTGCACTTTTGCCCTGCTCCTGGGCCGGCTACTCTGCCCCCGTGGGTGGGGCAGGCTGGCCCAGAGTATGGGCTCAGAGCTCCTGCCTCTCCCTTTGCCCGTGGGAGGGGCAGTGTGGAGTGGGGGGAGCAGCAGTGGGGCAGCACAGGGCCTGCGGAACTGTGGGGCCCAGGGCAGTTGCCCCACTCTCCCCTCCCCCCCCCCCAACGACGGCAGTTTTATTTGTTGGAGGGAAGCAACACCCTTGTTTACACTAGCACCGATTATGGTAAATTTTTTATTGCTCAGAGCTATGGGGGGGAAAAAAACCCGATCCCTGCCCTCCGAGCAATGTACTGGTAAGTTTTGCCAGACTAAGTACCAGTGTGGACAATGCTATGTTGACGGGAGACACTCTCTCACTGACAGCTACCACTGTTCGTTGAGATGGTTTCATTACGTTGGCGGCGGAGCTTTCTTCCGCTGACATAACATGGCTATGGCTACACAAACGCTCTGCTAATATCACAGGTATATCGATACAGCTGTGTCACTGTAAGGTGTAAGTGTGGAACAACTCACAGAAAATGAGAACAGACAGAACGGAGCGGCAAAGAGCTAGAAAGTCAAGCAGTAACCTGTGAGCACAGTGAGATTCTGGGAAAGGCTAGAGAAAGCTTTTGGGTTCAGGAGTGGCTAAAGAGGCTTGAGAACCTAAGCTAAGAAACAGCTCCTTTTATTGTTGGTTCCTCTCATGCATTCAGAGAAGGTGACTTTGTACATTTCTTGTAAATAAACAAGCATAGGCAGCATATATCTTGAAATCTAGTCAAATACTTTAGACGTGAACATCGCTGTTTCAATTCACAAGGCAAGAATTACTACCAAATGTTCAAATGCATTTTTTTTCTAGACAACCTGTAACTTGAGGCAAGTTGATAGCATAGCAAACAATGAATGTCCTAGAAGTTCATGTTCAGGGCATGGTAGTGTTATATTTATATGTTGGAGTGAAATAATTTTACACTTAATGCCAAAAGTGTTGACAGGTCTTAAATCCATCATGCACAGGTGTCAGCCTAAAACTGTGCTCCTAACATTTTTGTCCCTCTTCAAACAGAGACTATATCCCAGATTCAAAGTTTTGCATGCACAAAAACTTGGACTTTATCTGTACTACAAAGTTAGGTTGATGTAAGCCACCTTGCATCAATTTATTTGTGCATATATCTGTGTTTAAATTTGTTTCCTGCTGATGTAAGTACCCCATTACAGTGCCATGGTAACACTATCCTCCCGGAGTGGTACTGAGCCATATCACAGCCATTGCTGTACTGTGATCTACACAATGGGACCCTCAATCCTGCTTACTTATGCCAACTTTAACAGTCCTTCAGCCGCTGTCCACAATGCCCTGCACTGACAATTAGGAATTTCACCATCAAGGAGTCAGAACAGAAGGCCTCCCCTCTCCTGTTTAGAAGTCTGTGAATTTACAATGCCTTTTCCTAATAGTCCATCCTGGTGAGCACCCTGAGAAGCTCTCCTTTGTTGTGTGCAACTGCCCAGCTGACTATGCCAGCTACATGCTTCAGCTTGGAGTAGACAGGAGATATTGGATTTTCTGGGCTTGTAGGGAGAAAATGCAGTGGAAGCACAGCTACAGATCAGCTGTAGGAACATGGACATCTAGGAGCAGATTGCAAGGGGGATGTAGGAGAAGGGCTATGATGGGGATCAGCAGCTGTGCTACATGAAAGGAAAGGAAATATGGCAGGCATATCAGAAAGCCAGGAGGCAGATCCATCTGGTGCCATGCTGCAAACCTACTGCTTTTATGAAGAGCTGCATGCTATGCTTGGTGTAAACCCCCACTATGGCCCCAGAGAGCACCATGCATACCTCCAAGAAGCCCAGGTTACAGACACCTGGTGTGAACAGCAAGGATGAGGAGGTGGGATGGGTGACATGATCAGGGAGTCCAGCTATCCCATAAGCCAGGACCTGACCACAGTCCATTCAGTCCAGGCAGTCAAGCATAGATGCACCTGATGCAGGGGGAAGAACTTGGAGTAAGTATTTAATTGTATTTCCTATTACAGTGATGTATTGCTGGCACCCCAACTTAACAGGTCATAGCTATTGCCCTTTTGTGAATTTACTCATACAAGAAGTAGCAGAACAACCAAGAGAGGTAGAACTGTTGCTTTTCATTTGCCTGTAGAGATGGGGGAGGGGGATGGGAGGATGTGGAGCAGTTTGTTTATGAACACAAGGATGTCCCTTGAGTTGGGGCAATTTCCCATGCCAGTCGGTGATAATTTCAATAGGCGCCGCTGTAATACGCAGGCTAGCAGCATACGGGTGAAGGCAGTGGACACCTGGAGCAACTGTGTCTTTGTGAGAGATGAGCTAAAATCACCGCTGCCCATGGAAAAGGTGCCAGGATCCAGCCACTACTCTCTATTTGTAGTTTCTCATGCAACCGAGCAATTTGCTCCTCTTTTCCCTCATCTCCAGCAGGCCAGAATCATCATGGTTGGTGTTAGGAGTGGTGCTGTAAAAAGCACTCTGAAGAAGACGCACCCATAAACACCTTGTTTAAGATTTTAGGGAAGCCAGGGAAGGACGTTCTGAATCTTAACCTCTGCTTGCTGTTGTGACAATACAGACGTGGGTACCTCTGTGTGTTTTATCTACAGTGGCTCCCATTGCGACTTTGCGAGGTTCCCTCTCCTTCCACACAAGCAGACCCCTGAGTCAGATAAGGAGGAGAAAGAAAATGACTCAGGATGACATGCTCAGTGAGATCCTGCAAGCCAATGCTGCATCAGACCACGAGCAAATAGCCTGGAAGGTGAACACTGCAGACAGCCTGGAGAAGAAAAGAGTGGATAGAAGATAGGCCCAGGAGCCCCTGTGGAAGAGGAGAGGGAGAAGCACTAGGACATAATGGGGCTTCTCTAACAGCAAATACTGATGCTGCAGACTCTTGTGGACCTATAGGTTCAACAATCAATGGCTGTGTAGTCGCTGGAGGAATCCATTGTTGCAACCCTCTTCCCCCAATTTTCCACATGGCAGCAGGAGCCACATCCCTTCCCTACCACTCCACCTGGGGACATTTAGGACAAACACAGCTTCTCAGATAATGACCCGTGAAAGCCATGGCTGCTATATGTGTAGTAAAAGGGACATGAATAATCTTTTCCCTTGTTAAATTCTGTTCCATTAATCTATTGGCCTTTAAATTGCACAGATTTTTCTTTTCACTGTTTTGGAATAAAATTCCATTGTTTTGAAAATAATTTATCTTTATTAGTTCACTGCAAAGTGCCTCACAGTTCTGAAAGCTCTGCCTTACTTCTTACATGCCGCGTGCCACAACTCAGTGTCAGTGACAGTGAGATCATCAGAAATATTCTGCAAGCACCACAAAGTAACAAGCGCGTTGATGGAATTACATAAATAGGTGTGCACCAAGCAACACAGTTCTTAACAGGCCTCCAGACAGCAGGCCAGGTGGAGCTCAGTCCAACACAACACCTTACTGTGGCTCATTGCTAGAGTGCTCTTTCAAAGCCTCCCTGAGCTGGATAGCTCCGCATTGAGTCTTCCAATAGCCCTGTGTCTGGCTCTTCAAACTCAGCCCACAACAGCTCCACCTCCTCTTCCCAGCCACAGCTTTTCCCCCTCTGCTTCACAGATATCATGCAGGACACATTAGGCAGCTGGGACCATTGGGATGTTTTATTCACTGAGATTCAAACTTCTGAGTAAACACCACCAGTGCCCCATCAATCTACCAAATGTGCATTCATCTGTCATCTTGCACCAGCTGACTCTTCACTTGGTGCTGTGGAGGGTGGCCAGTGTATGGCTTCATGAGCAAGAATTAGACTGGATCCCTCAGGATTACTATTGACGTATCATCATCATCAGTGGTAATTCTCTGAAAGAAAGGCTTTGCTCGTAGCTTTCTTAGCATTCCTGTGTTTTTACAGATGTGAGCATCATGCATTTCTCAGACCAGCCAATATTGATATCAGGGGCCAAAGTCAAGGATGGGGTCCCCCACATGGCATGGTGGGCCCCATCCTTGACTTTTGCCCCAGGCCCCAGAATCGCTAAGTGGCCCCTGAGCAGAGCAGGAGACAGATAGAGCCCTGCCCTCTTGCATGACAAAAGCCCCCCCTGTGAATCTTCCTATTTCAAATGATTTCCCGCTGACCAGTAGCAATCCAGCCTTAGCAGATCATCACTCATTTCCTCCCCCATCAGTGCAGCGCTCATTCTCATGGCCCTGCACTACAGGGCTGAGGTCAGCGTGCAGCAGAGATCCAGGAATGTGGCCGTGTGCATCCCAAAGTTTTGCAGTCACTCATCCTCCCAAGCATGCATTATGATGCCATCCGCACGGTCCGTGCTCGTCTCGCAGGCCCAAAGGCAGTGCTCTACCATCTGCAGTAGTTTCATGAGCACCAACCACCACCTTGTATTGGTCTCATTGTGACCCATAATGATCTAATCCCCAATAAATTGTCATATTCCCACTTATTTGGTTTCATTGGGGCTCTGCAAATACCAGAGGTTCTTGGGTTCTGTTTGCAGCGCTGTACAGATGCAAAAAGTCAAATACGCACATGCACAATGATATACCGTTATGGCTTTATGCTACTGTAACCTGCAGCCATCAACATTTGTAGTTTAGACGTGGCCAAAGACAGTGGTCTTCGAACCACAGGTCAGGACCCATCCTGGGTCACAGATCCTGAGGTACTGGGTCGCAGCGCCCCCTGCTGCCGCTGCCAAAAGACTGGAATGCATTGCTGAAAGATGTAATTGTTGGGTCGTGGGCATAAATGATTTTTTGTCAACTGGGTCCCAAGAAAAAAAAGTTTGAAAACCACTGGCCTGAGATGCACAGCAGTAAGATTGCCAACAGGTAGGAGTACAATCTGAGACATGCAAATACAAAGTTGAAAATTTGCCTGATAGTGTTAAACAGCAAACATTTTTATATCTAATATGCAGTGTAAAATTAAATAAACAGAGACAAGCATTTTCAAATCTAAGCCAGGAGCTCTAAAAATCAGTTTCCATTTATGCAGGAGCATAACAATGAAAATAATAAGCCTAATTTTAGGAACCCAAGTCTGAAAATTTTGGCCAGAATCACATACATTATAGGTGAATAAAAACCCTAATTAGATTCTCTAGTCATCAAAGTGCAAAATATTTCTTTCCTCTCTCTATAAGGATAGGCAGAACAAGTAAAATGCAACTTTTAATTTGCTGTGTTAAGTTTATCACAATGATAAATGATAGCAGTAGCAGTAGCAATAAGCAAATGTTTAATCAGAATTCTGATATTCTCAACTCTGAGGCCAGCTTTTTTAAATGGGAAATGTCTCTAACTCAGAAACGTTTTTCAGTTAGCCAATGAATAACATAAGGGAGACACTCTGTGGGGCAATGGAGGAAATGCATTCTTAGTCCCTCTGACATCGCATCTCCTTCATGCTTTTCCATTTTTAATGTTTCTCATGAAGAAGAGGGCATTTAATTCCATCCGTCTTCTCAAGAGTCCTCTGGGGCTTTTCAAAAGACTGATCTGATTTTTGTAATAAGTGGTTAGGCACAAGCTCTTAGAGTCCAGACTCTCCTTCCAATGCTTTTGTTAAGAGTTTTAAAATTATAAATCCTGTTCAGAGCTGTGTTGTGCATCAATGTACACATAATTAATTTATCGTGGGGAGATTACACTGTTGGGACTTGACCTGTGGCAATGCCAGAGTGAATTCTCTGCTCTGAAGCCAAAGGAGTAGTCATGCTAAATGCAGCCAGCAGTCTCTGTTGCAGACATAGCTTTTCATTTTTTTTCCCTTGAGCATATTCTCAATTTTCTAGGCCCTCTATTACTTAAAATCAAGCCATATCACAGCAGAGGGGAGGGGGAGTTTGCAGAATGCCTGTATGTGGGGCCCTCCTCATCCCTTGCGTGGGTACTTTGTTTTTAGCTACCGTTTATGGAGGATTCTGGCAAGGGAACTGTCACCTGACCTGACCCCTCACAGTGGCCAAGACCCCCTCCATAATTGACACTTGGAGTCTGAAGCCAGTTAGCTGGGATGTGTAATATTACTGTGAGACAGGCAAGAGTGGCCTTGGTCCCAAAGAGGACTTACAGAAAGAAATCCTGTGGGACTGATTTCCTTTGTTTCGGAGGTCATGTTTGGCTCATGGACAGCTCCCTGCTCTTTGTACTGAGCAATACAAATCATGTCACTGAAATCAGCTGGCAGGATCCATATTTAGTGAAAATGGAGGGTGCGAGCAACCACAGTCCACAGCAAAATTCATGGGCAGTGGCTCTGCTCCTTAAAGGGTTGAGAACATGAGATTCACGGGCTAACAAAAGGGTCTGTCATTAAGGTGCTACACTCATGAAAAAGATGAGTGAATTCAATCAAATTAAAAGCAAAAAAATTAAATATGCTTTTGTTTTATTTAATGGCCACTAAATTAACATCTATTGTAGTGCTTCTAGATGAAGAATTCAAGCTGAGTAGACTGGGAAAACTCAGTCAAGGACCCAGAGGGTCTCCCAGTCATGTCCTTTCTAATGAGAGAACGTAACACATTTGGTGAAGAACAAAATAATAAGTGTAGCAAAATATAAATAAAATTAAAAAATCATACAACTTAGGGCTTCTAAGCAGGGTTCAAAGTCTAGCCTCTCCCCTCTGCCTGAGGCAGCTATCTTTACAGTTCCACACTGGACCCATCTGCTGACCAGTTGTTTATGTTTCAGTGCTTCCAGGCTATTATATGCACACTCCATTAGAAGAGGACACCAGAACACCAACAGGATTTCACTGAGGGTATCTACATTGTATTGAACAATCTTGCAGCCACAGCAAAGAAGTGCTATGACTTGCCCTTCCTCCATCCAGGAGAAAGGTAGCTAGATCTTTGGATTGCATTTATTATGCTATTGGGGGAGGGGGGGAATAGTGGACTGAAGCAGGATGCTCTGACATCAGCTCCATGATTAAACAGCAACCGAGGCCAACATCTTAATATCAAAACATAATTTTACAGAATGACTATTATTACCATAGACCCACACTCATTAGTACTAATCACTAGAAGATCCAATCAGCATCTCCACAATTTTCTAGATTAGTGAAGACACGTAATTAAAAAACCCAACCACGGTGACTGCTCCAAAATTTTACTCTGTTAATTTGTTTTGACAACTGTAGCTGAATTGTAATAATTTAGGATGATAGTTCAGAGTATACACTAGTAAGCATCATACAGCGAGTTTGTTTTGGAAGGTAGTTAACTCCAAGTAACACGAGATCTGCCAAGGAGTGGGGAGAGACTAGTTAGTGTTTTATGTGAGAATTTGGAGGGTTTGTAGATTACTAAGTGAGAAATAACCTAGGTTTCCTGTGTAGGCATTCCTGCAGGGCAGCTTACTGCAGCCATTAGCCTTGCAATGGGAAAAGCACATTATTAAAAAAAAACAAGCATCAAATCACAAACATGACAACTATAGAAAATACGCTAAGAGCTCTCTCAAAATCTCTTCAAGATTATCTTGCAATTAATAAATGGGAAACCAGGAATCAAGGCTTTGGGCCGTTTGTTCTTTACAGAATAAAAATAATCTGAAGAAACCCCATAGGCACAGCTGGATTCTAAATAACCATGTTTACTATACACAGCTGTGCAAGGCTGAGGAACGCACACACAGCTACTATGGGTGGCTTCTGGAGGTTCTAAAACAGTGAGCTGCATTAGAAGGCTCACAAACTATTCGAACTATTTCATACACTATTGGGACCCGTTGTCCACAGTGATGTGCATTTTTGTTTATCATTGGCTTCTGCAATGGCAGTTGAAGAAGCTTCATGATATAAGGTAGGGGCACTCCACACTTCAGAAAAGACACACAGCATCCTGGAGAATCAAGCCCTTTGATTTTACATGGACCGCATTTGTAATATGTGGGCCATGCGTGTCATGCCCTGCTTCAGTGGCTGGTCTACACAGGATGAAATTCATCTCCCGGCAGAGGGCCAGGACAAAGCCACCTCTTCAGTCTCACTTAAACCCTAGTTTGAAGTCTTAAGTGGAATTTAAAGGGTACATAGTTTTGTGCTGGCCCTCTACAGAGGGGTGAATTCACCCATTTGAGAATAAGAGAACAAGCTACTGTTACAAGTTCATGTAGTTACTCCTTTAGCTCATGAGAGAGCAGCCTCAGCTTGTGCTTCAGAGCCGAGAGTCCTGGGGTTCTGCCCCTGCTGATGACCCATGGTATTGTGTTTATTAGACCGTAACTATCAAAGACAATCACAACTTCTTTGTATTTGATTATTCTTCCTGTTGAAAAGAAAGGAGCAAGTTGCAATTCTCTGACTAGAAAACACCATTGACAGAACACACATTGGGTACAGCACAAAGTTATTTCAACATGAAGAGAGGCATGAGAAAGGTATCTGCCCCTCAGCGGTGGTAAGCCAAGTCTACCAGGTGTAGTCTATAGACTATTTTCACCCACCAAGAGCGTTAGGGAGGGGGATTCTGCATCTCCAGCTAGCAACCACGGCTTGAGATTAACTGCGGCCAAATAGCCACTCCTTTGTTAGCATGCCCGCCCAGAGGATGAAGGCATGACAGCAAGCTAGCCCCAGGCCTGGCTGTAATTGAACTCCTTGACTAGGCATCGCAGTGACTGAGTTACATGAATCCTGTTAAAATACTTCATTAAAAGTGGCATTACAAGAAATGGTAACTTTTCCAGGAAAGGGGCACAATTGTGTCCCTGGCAACGTGCTCTCTTAAAGGATCACATCCCGGTAGCTGTTCCTAGATTTAGGGAAAGAAAGCAAGATATTTCACACCTGGGAGCAAGCTTTGCAGCATGAGGACAATAGCAATAAAAAGGCAAGACCAGCTACTGAAAAAAAGGTGGGGGCAGGGAACTGCAGGGTGTTCTTCATGAACATTATTTGTTTTTTGCTGTATTCATTCATCTCTACCTTTGTACAGGAAAGGAGTAGTCCTGATCCTTTGTCTAAAAATCCTGGGCAGGCCTGGAATTAGACAACAAACTTTAAACCAGTTATTTCAAATACATCGTCTATCTGCCTTTGAACATTAGACCGAGATGAACTTCCTTTGCATTTAACCAGTGTTATGCCCAGTAAGTAGGAAATTAGAGAGGTCAGCCTCCAAACCTGAAAGCTGCATGCTCAGTTAATTGCTGTCTGGCTCAGGGAGCTCTACTGCTGTGTCTAAGGAAGTCTTGCATCTCGTCCTCCATAGCTGGAGACAGAGGATGTGAAATGTGGCCTAGTCGGATTGCAGAGGGAAAACAGTGGTATGGATCTCCAGGGATTCTATAGAGCACAAAGCAAAGCTGTGGAGAAACACCCCCTGCACTAAGAGATCAAATGTAACCAAAGAGACATACAAATTAGGTGAACAAACGAAGATAGCTACTGAAAAATAACAAAGGGCAAAGACTACTAAAATAGGAGCATTGAGCTGTACAGGACAGTGTGGGGAAGAATCTCACCTCAGCTTTCAAAGTCCACTGTGACAGAGGCATCAGCTTGAGGCTGGTTGGACACAGGAGATACGGGACAATCTGGGAAATGTATTCTGCTAGGTAGAACTGGGAGTGTCACTTCTAGTTAAGTTTGCCTGACACTTCACATTATATACAATTGCATGGACCTCCTTAATTCTGGCATTTCCTAATTTTTGAGTGCCTGATTATACAACCTTAATAGTCTTTAAACATAGTTTTTTGTGTGTCACAATGTATAAAAACAGATAATTCTTAAGTCACCCTTTATTTCTCCTCTTTTCCCAAACTCCAGCTCTGCTGGTCACCTGCACCAGAATCTATTCACCCGGAGCTGTGCCAGTTCCCCTCTGAAGTTGAAAATTGCTAAGTGCCTCTTTATGTTGGTGGGGCTTAAGTGTTTTGCAGAGGAAGGGTGTGCATGGCAACTGGAGTCTGAAAAACCAGGAGGTAAATCTGTAAGACCTTGATTCTGCAAATGGCAATGTACTGATTTCAATGGTGCAGACTCAGGTCCTTACTGGAGAGAACTACTACCATATTGGAAGTGAAAAAAAGTGACTGGGGACAAATGAGATCAACAGAATTACTCCAGCACAGAGGTCAGGTACTAAGGAAATTGGTGGTTATAGGTATGAGAGTCAAACCTGGGATAGAAGGAGTATTAGGTCAAAACGGAAACGTAATGGAAATGTAATGGCAGAAATTAAACTTGGCACAACTGATTCTGACTCCACCCTGCAGTGCCATGAATTCCTCATTTACAGGACCACTCCATAGCATTTACCTTCTCCATCTGTGCTTCTCTCAACTGGAGGTGAATTAGAAGTGTTCTCCCTTTTCCATCATCCAGAGAAGAAGGCCTTTTTCCTTTTAAAAGCAGCTCAGTTATCTTTCCATAAAGTTTTGTGGAGTCCAGTATCAAAATGTTCTTCTCTTGTGGGTATAAAGCGCACACACTACAATTGTTGTCGTTTTGCAGAAGAATTGGAATAGAAAGTATTTAGGAATCAAACTTCCACTCAGTCGGATACCTGAACTTGGAATCTTGATCTCAAGAAGTTCATTATACTTTTACACCCTTCTCAACAACAGGGGGAAGAGAGGAATTTTCTCAAGTGGACAGGACTCTACCCATATCAGGCTGTAAAAATCAAAACCTATCAGTAGCCAGCACAGCTCTCGTAACACCAGAGTAACTGAACTTTCTACATGACACCTGTTAATAAGTGGGCAACTGGATTCTGAACTGGCTGCATTTTCCAAATGATTTGAGGGTGTAGTTGCATGTAAACTGCAATAACCTAACCTCAGTGTATAGAACAATGCTCATGGCAATTTAAATAAATCTTAAGAAAAGCTCTGTGCTTGCAGAATGAAATGAGGTGGTTTCTCTAAAATCTGACCTTTGCAGACTGAGACCCTAATAGCATCTACAATGAATGAAAAAGTAACTGGAAGTGAAAGGTATTATGGAATTGGAGACACATTCCCAAAATGGGTTTGGAGTATGATGTGTGTACAGATCAAGCATATTGTTCAAACAAGCAGCCTACAACAATTTATATTCTACAGCATTCTCACAACACCTCTTTAATGCCTTTTACTTTTAAGATTACTGATATGGACTCTCAACCTTACCTTCTTTTAGTGTCTTGGAATTTTATTGCTTTTAAAAAAAATTATTAGAAGTTTCACATGAAAAAGAAATAAAGGCTACCATGGGATATTTCTAACAACTTGAAGGTATGTAGCCTCAAAGTTAGGGGTGAAATCCTGGTAACAATGAAGTCAATGGCAAAACTCCCATTGACATCAGTAAGGTCAGGCTTTCACTCATTTTTTTGTTAATTGTGAAGGTCAGATTTAATGGTACACCTAAGCAGCTAATAGACTTTAGGGTCAGAAGGGACTATCATGGTCATCTAGTCCTGACCTCCATCGCAGGCCACCGAACCTCACACACCCACTCCTGTAATAGACCCATAACCTCCAGCTGGGTTACCAAAGTCCTCAAATTACACTTCACAGTCTTCAAGTAACAAAGAACCCACAATTTACAGAAGTTTAAACCTGCCAGTGACTCACGCCGCATCCTGCAGAGGAAGGCAAAACCCCCTCAGGGTCTCTGCCCATCTGGCCTACGGGGAAATTCCTTCCCCACCCCAAATATGGCGATCAGTTAGACTGTAGAGCATGTGGGCAAAACTCACCAGCCAGACACAGCCTGAGAGCACTGGCCAGTTAAACTGGATTCACAACTGATCGCTGCCAGAAAAATATCCAAGTCCAGGCATGATTAGTGATGAAAACCCAGAAAATATAGGCTGGGGGTTGGGGGCAGAGTTTGAATTTTTGTGGCATGACACTGGGCAGGAATTTGTGTCACTGGTGGAGTGGGGCATACCTTTTTTGAGACAAGCAGCAAAAAAAAAAAAAAAAAAAAAAAAAAAAAAAAGGCAGCCCATGGTTGCCTTAAAAGTGTCAGCCCAAATGGGCAAAAACAGGTCATTTGTCTTATGTAGACCTGGCTGGCAAAAGAGGTTTAGTTGAGTTTCTTCTAATATCAGAATGGCCTCACTTAAGAATTAGTCCTTTTGCAACTGAATTCATGAATCTGACAGAAGAATAGTATTCTTCCAAGTCTGAGAAGAATTACATTTTTTTTAAAGCAGTTTCATAAAGGCAACTTTTTTTCCTGCGATTCCATGAAACCATTGATTTTATCCAGCCTGTGAAATGAAACTGTCAAAAAGATTAGCTGTAGTGCCCACCTCTGGCTGAGCCCTGCTTTCAGGCACCCTTAAAAAGTCCACACAATTCAGATATTCAAAACATTCCTTCTTCTAATTTAGTAACAAAGTTTAAAATTTACAAAATCATAGAATCATCATAGAATCTTAGGGTTGGAAGGGACCTCATGAGGTCATCTAATCCAACCCCCTGCTAAGAGCAGGACCACTCCCACTAAATCATCCCAGGCTGGGGTTTGTCTAAGCAGGCCTTAAATGTTTCCAAAAAAGGAGATTCCACCACCTCCCTAGATAGCCCATTCCTATGCTTCACCACCCTCCTAGTGAGAAAGTTTTTCCTAATATCCAACCTCGACCGCCCCAGCTGCAACTTGAAACCATTGCTCCTTGTTCTGTCCTCTGTTACTACTGAGACCAGCCTAGCTCCCTCCCAATTTCAGATGGGCCCTGACTCTCCTCCCTGTAGGTGTGTCTTCTTCCCAACTTACCATCTTGTCTTACCATCTTCACTTTCTCCAACAGGCCTTCCCCACTGATGACTCAGGGCCCTGCAGAAGCCTTTCATTTCCTGGTATCTGCAGACATCTGCCCACAATAACCTGCAGCTGTCTCCCTCTTTACAAGCCTATATGCCTTCCCTAAGCCCACTTGGGTAGCAGGTAATCAGTCCAGGTGTAATGGACCCTGTTCCCTCTTAAAGAGGCCAGTTTCATCCTGTGCAGGGCTGGCCCAACCATAAAGGTGAACTAGACAGTCATCTAAGGCACCAGGCTTTAAGGGGCACCATATTAGATGTAAGAGAATTTTTTTAAATGTTATTGCTTATAACATGTGGGGGAGGAGGCACCAAAATCATAGTTCACCTAGGATGCCAAAAACCGTAGGGCCGGCCCTGATCCTGAGACAGTAGCAAAAATGAGAAATAAAATCAAACACGATATATTTAAGAAACATTCATTTACTAGGCATATAAAAAGAAACATTAAGTTTAAACCACATTATAATTTCCATTGTAATACCCTATAATTTGGTATTTCCTTCCACACGTTGACTGTGGATGAATTGACTGTCCATGGCTACCGACACCCTCCATGGGCAGTGGAAAAGCACACTTGCACACTAAGGTTTCGGAGCTCTAGAAAAATTGAGAGTAGTTCCATTTCCAAGGCTGTTCTGTTTTTATCTTCTTTCCTGGGTCTGAAAGGCTCAATTATTGTGGTTTTGTTACCTGTGCTGTAAGAGCTGATTTGAAACCACCAACTTATTTCCAGCTCAATTCACAGGCCATGAAACAGCCATCAGATGGTTCTGATCCCCCCCCTTGGTTAGTCACTGGGCTGGGCTGCATTTCAATTGCCTTCAGGTCATAGTCTCTATATCCAAGTCAGCTGGTCTCCATAGGAAACAACATTTCCTTGCTAATTAAACTGTATTCAACTTAATCTAAATAAATTCTTCTCTGGAATGCTTTCTGACTAATAGCAATTGAATTTTAACAGTGTTCTCGTAATTCGATATGCAAGGTACAATAGACAAGTGAGAAAAATGCTGTAAGTGAGGTAGTTTGTGCTAACTCAGTAGTAGGCTTTCAAAATGTTGTGACAACACACGCGGCACCGCACATCTCAGTCACTCTCAGTGAAACTAGCATGCCAAAGCAGAGAACTTGTGTGCTGTTCAGAGAAAGATCAGATATTAGCATGTGCTTGAAAAACTTTAGGACATAGGATGGCAAGATCTATGCTGTATACTCACAGTCTCTCTTTGTGAATGACACACAATAGCACAAAACTGTGCTCAGCTTAAGAAGAGGCCAATAAGAACCTAGACTTCTGTATTTACAGTTATCATAGGCAAAGAAATGAACACTATTTTTCTCTTAGCCTGAGCCCTTACTAAATATAGGTACAGTCTAGAACATTAAAAATATTAGTGTTGTTGAAAGTAGATGGATTGAAACAACTGGAGATTCAATCAATCTATTCAAGAGGTAGATAGAGGGGCTAGTATAAGCTCCTCTCATTGTCCGGTCAAAGTTCCTCAGCCTTGGCCTATGTAGAGATCCAAGTGAAGGGCTGAGAGTTCAGTCTCCATGTCCATTCAGTCCTTGACCTCTGTGGTCAAGGTTATCAGCTGTCTTGACTGTAAGTATGGTCCACCAGGAGAAAGGACTGAGATTTCCTATATGTTGGTCAAAGACCATTCATCAGATGATATTAACTGGATCCAAACTACAGGAGAAACGGCTCTACTAACCCCATTCCTTCTGCAATAGGCACCCTCCTCCAAACCTTCCTAAAGAACACATCTTACTTTGTACTAGCCACTAACAATCTTTGCACCCTTCTTATCTTACCTGTTGTCATGTGCATCTTGGTTTGTCCAACTGCAAACTCTGAGTCAGGATACTTTGTATATTATAAAACAATATGCAGATTTAGGGCACCAAAAAGTTAAACTATTCTCTCATGCTTTGAGCCACTACCAAACAAAAAGTACTTCCGTATAAAAAAAAAAAAAAAAAAGTATACTTTTACTAAGGAAAACTTTTATTTAAACTGTGCAATCAATCAGTATTTAGACAGCAGTTTTATAAACATTTTGGCATTTAAACTTCTATTCATTTTTGGCATGACCTTTGGGTAGTACGTAAACAACCCTGGGGAAAAAACAAACAAACAAAAACAAAAACCACACTAGGTAACATTTACTAAAATGCTATAAAAAGAAAAACAAATCCACATTATTAAACAAAATATTTTTTAAAAAGACATTAAAAAGGTACATTCAAAATCAAGGCAAACACTAGCTTCCCTCATGCAATGGAATTCACAGAGCTGATCCCCTGAGTCAAATATAAAATTAATATAATTCAGCTCCATCCTCCATTAGCAAGGCAGCTATTGTTGCCCTTACAAGAAAATGGCATACAGGAGTGAAAGGATCCAGAACACCCACAATATGAGATACATAACTGGGTCCTACACTTGCAATTAATTCACACTTTTTAAAAAAAAAAAGAGAAAAGAAAAAGAAAAGCCAAAACAATAAAAAACAAACATTTCTGTATTATATATATATATATATAAAAAAAAAATCATACGGTTTCATAAACAATCAGTCTTTACTGAAAACACCAGGCTGATCCACTGAAAGTATGTGTAACAGTGAATAATTTAGCAAATTCCTACACTGAGTTCAATTCACTAATAAAATTTGTAGGGTCAGTTTCTGTTCTCAGGCCCCAGTTCAGCAAAGCACTTAAGCATGTGCTTAAGACCCTTCAAAATAAATCAGGGCAGATGTTACAGTAGAATAAATCCCAAAACATTCCACTGAAATAAAATCACACCAGATTTATATTAGGAGAGCTGAGAGCAGAATCTGGCCTGAATTCAATTTATTTTCTAAATTAGAACCAAAATGGATATAACAATATGAGATAGATACTGGTTTTTGTGTTAAATATTTGAAGAATAATATTTGTAATGCAATTTTCATAGAAAATGAGGTTTTATAAAAAAAAGTTCTGTCTTAAAATACAGATCTTTAAGTTCATTACAGATGTGCTCTCAAGGGATCCTAAAAATAGACAGAGTCCAGTCTCCCTCTTCGATAATTACTTGGTACCAGCATCTCTATAGTTCCAGTAATTAAGCTCAAGATACTTAATAGCATTAGCTGATTAATGGTACACTAAGGTTAACCAGCAATGTTGGAAGGAAGTCACTGGAATTCACACTTACCTGTCCCTGAAAATATATTTTTTAAAACCTTCAACAAGAACAGACTGTGCAGTTTTGAATACTTAAAATTGTAACTTATTTATTAATCCTTCTCTAGCACAAATTATTAGTAAATTGGGCCCACTGTCTTTTAAATGCTGATTTAACATACACTTTAAAAACTCTCCTTGGAAATACCTTGTGAACAGGTATTTATTGGAAATGAGCATTTAAAATTCTTCTTTGTTATACTGAAATAGCTATCCCCGTAATTTTAATATTTGGTAAAAGGTTGGTTAAAATCAGAAAGAGGAAGAAGAAAAAGGCCTTTTGAGCTTACTGCATTTACACTGTCACTTTCCAAAGGGTTTGTTCTGAATAATAAAACCTTAAACACACACACTAGGTAGTGTACTTTCTCACTTCATCTTAGTCTAGGTCAGGGGTCGGCAACCTTCAAAAGATAAGAGCCATTTTAAAAATTCCTTCAATAACCAACTGCTTTGAGAGCTGCAATGGGTTTATCCTCCAGGTTGGGGGACAGTGGTGGGGGATCTGGGCCAGGGCACCTGCCACAGGGTCCCCTAGCACAGTCTTTCTCAACCTTTTAAGTAGCAAGTCCTCCCAACTTCTGAAAATTTTAATAAGTACCCCAAAGAGCCCCCAAGGTCTGCAGCTACCTCCCACCTCCCAGCTGGGACCTAGGACCAGGAGAAGCAGGGGGCTGCCACACATATCCCCAACCTGTGTCTGGTGTACTACCAAGGCATGTGTACCACAGGTTGAGAACCACTGCCCTAGCGGGAGGGAGGGAGTCCAGAACCAAGGAGCAGGGCCCCCGTCGGGTCCCCCTGTGGCAGGAGGGGCCTGGAGCCCAGAGCCACAGGGGGGCAGCTAAAAGCCATATGTGGCTCTGGAGCCGCCAGTTGCAGACCCCTGGTCTAGATTCTGCTCTCAGCTGTATCAGAGTAAATCCAGAGTAATTTTACTGATATCAATGAAATTGCTTCTGATTTACACTTGAGCAAATTCCATCAGAACCTGCTATGCTGTATTTTCATAAAACTTTCATACAATGCCCTTTACCTTTCCATATCACTAACGCTGGTATCAATGGGAGTTTTGCCACCAAGTAAAGGTGATGTTATAATGAGAGTCCGTCTGCAGTAAATGGAGTGAACACGATCATGCAGCTCTTACTCAGACTTTAATGGGAATTTTGCCTGAGTAAGAATTGCAGAAGTAGACCCTTTGAAGTAATGACATTTTAGAAATACTGAAATACAGTTTTAAGGCCCAATTCTGTTTGTTCATGTCATGCAAATAATCCCACTGAAATCAAGAGAACGATTTATTGGCCTGATCCTGCATCACTGAAATTACTGTGAATTCTGCCTTTGACTTAACGGGAGCAGAAGCAGGGCCTATGTGAGCAAGACAAACAGGGTTTGGCCCTTAGTTTGTAGCAATGGGATAAAAAACACAGAGCAAAAGTGTGTACACAATAATATAAACAGGTACAGACACCTCAGGATCCTTTGTCAGAACCCCATCAGTTTCCAAAGCAGATGCTCAGCAGTACGGACTATGAGGGTGTGAAATGCAGGACACATCGAAGCAATGTGCTCTAACTGGTCCATGTGGACCATGCTGCTGTGAACAAAAAGTACCTGAGTTTGCATTAACGTCATCCTTTTTGAAGGAGGCAGTTAGAGCAGCAGCCTTCGTGGGCTCTGCAATTCACAGCCCCACAGTTCACGCTGTGGCAGAGTGCAGACGAGCCCATAGCCCGTTAATAAAACAATACATGTAGATTTCACAAGCAGAGATTTACGGAAAAGAAGTTTGGTTGAGGTGCAGCCATTCTAAAAGGGGAAGGTGAAAACGTTCTCCAGTTTTTCAGGAGAATTCTTGAAAGCTGGAAATTGAAAGACTCTGGAGCTTTGTGAAAGTCACAGAAACTAAATCAGTGCAGCAAGTGCTTCATTTGTAATGAAAGAGATGCCGGGGCTCAAGCGATTTTTTTTTAACTTTCAAAACTGATGCAGCAAGCCCAGAGGTGCCGGGGCTATGAACTGCCAGCACAGCTCTCTGAAAAGCCCTGGCACAAATGAAGCACTGAATGCAGCCTCAAGCATCGTGGGTCTTTTGGTTTGTTTCCAGACCTCGACTTTGCTGGTGAGCTGGAGGGGCAGTCTGAGTACTAATATGGAAATCTAATTAATCCACTCAGTCAATTTTAGGATTTACACATGCAGGCTTTCCAAGCCACTTCAACTGTACTTTTTAAAAACAAGGGTTGCACATACGCTCATTATACCAGCCATGGCTCTTCAGTTCTTAACACATTTAACAAAATCAATTCACATGGTATAAACAGAAATATCTTCCAACACGTATTCAGTAAAAGTCACAGCTAAGACAAGGGATAGTGTTTTCTCCAGAACCCAGGATCTGTGGATGCAGACAACAAAACATTCTGGATAGTCTGTAAAAACAACAAGAGTCCTCTGGCACCTTAAAGACTTAAAAGTCTTTAAAGACTTTGACTCCTTAAGGCACCACAGGAATCTCATTGTTTTTTCTCTGTACAGATTAATATGGCTACCCCTCTGGATATTCCGTGATTGTTCTGCCTCTACACTTTTGTCAGATACTCCTATGACCAATGGAAGGGACAAACTCCGCATTTGAAAACGGCTGTTTAAGAATCATAAATGTATTTGAAAGTTCATTCCCATAACTGCCAAAGTAATTGCTTGTATTATTAATAATATCACACCCTTAATTGGGCTCTTTGTCCTGAAGGACACCACAACATGTAAACTTTGTGCCTGATTTTGCTCCCACTGGAGTCCATAGGAGTTCTGCCACTGATTTCAATGGGAACAGCATCAAACCATATACAGTATGCATAGGAATTACGTTGGGCTTTCTTCTGAATCATAAGAAATTCCCCTCTTCCACCCCCCATACAATACTATTTGTGTGATAAAGACCAAATTATCAGCAGGACACAAATCTTCACTGTGATCATACCCTGTTCCATAGTAAGAATGTACTCACTTTGGATTAGTTTTATGACAAAGTAAAGGGAAGTGTATGCATGTGGGCTAGGTTCTGGAGATACACATTGTATTTGGTTAACATAAAACGAAGAAAAAAACAGAACAAGTTAATGCCTAACTAAGTTTGCCTATATGCTGAGGTAACCTTAAATATCTTTGGTTTTCTTCATTTGCTGATAAAAAGTACTTGGATAAAAACATCAATGGATAGACAGTAGTGTGGATGTACTGCTCTTTAGTAAAATATAATACTTTGATCTCTTTGGCTACTGAGGCTAGGCTTTCTATCAACTGAAAAATAATATCATCTAGCTCCTCTCTGATTATTCACAGGTTAACCTATGTCGCTGGTCTTTGGCATGAAAAAGTTGAGGAGTAGAGTTCATGTATGGGATAAAAGTGATATCAGTACTTACAGCAAATAAGTCTTTGGAGAAGAAAATAGTTACCCTTTGCATATCAGCCCTTTTGAGTGAAACATTAAAATGAGACTAATCTGAAAGGTAAAGTGTGAAATTTCATGCTAAGGTTACACATTCTTATCTAGTTTTAAGGAATTCATATTTTAGCTACCTAAAAACAGTTCTTTGCTATACACTAAACATTTTGCCCAATGAGACCAAAAAATAAATCTTTGGTGAAAAGATTTTCTTTTTCTTCAGCAAGTAGATAAAAACTGTTCAAAAATATTTGATCTAATACTGTATTGTTGAAGAACTACATGCTGAAGAAAAAAAACAAATTACACTTGGAATTCTTTGGAGATATCTGCTGGTAAGACATTACAACTTTCTTTAAAGGCTTTTGTAACAATAAGGTAGTTAAAAATTGTAGAAGCGTACAACTAAACTATGCAATCAACTACTACAATCAATAGAAGCCCTATTGTTTTTGGTTAGTAACTACTTATACAATAAAATGTATAGGGTTTTTTAAGTAGGTAAATTATTTTTGGAAAATAATATGCAGTTTTCTGCTCTTTTCTACAGAAAATTCTTTGGTACAAGATTATTGTTTTAAAGCCTTTGTATCAACAATGCTATGAGAAAAGGTGACCATGTACTGTCTGGTACAGAACAAGCGAACAGTTACAAACGAAAGATCTATAGGAACTACAGGTCGCTTCATCAAAAAATAAAAATAAATAAAAACAGAACTTTAGGGCTTATAGATGGCCTTTGACTAGCTTCTGAGTCGTAAATAACCAGCCAAAAGTAATTCAGATCACATAAGGGGTGAAATCATGGTGTTAATTAAGCTAATGGGAATTTTGACGTTGACATAAATGGAGCCAGGATTTCACTCTAGCTGTTTTTCCACAACCTTCAATTTTTGACATTTTGAAAAATATAAACAAATGCCTAATTCTCTTTTTTTTAAACGAATTTTGGGGGGAACCATATATGAACTAGTTTACGACATGGATGAATTCAACCTCCATCCCCACCCCGCCCATTACAAAAACAAAAACATGATACCCTGTCAGTTTGCCCCACTGTTCTACGAGGCAGGTCAAAAGTAACACACTGTTCCCTGAGTACAGGAAAAAAAATAACACTAGAATAACTTTAAAAAGAGGTAGTATAAAACAGGAATTGTATGGGTATACGGCAGGCGCAACATTCACCCTTTCAACAGACTTTCAACTAAAGCTCTGTCTTTTTATTTCTCATTGAGGACTAATTAGAGTTTTAGACTGGCATGTGGTTGAAGTCAGTCCCTGAGCTAAAATTCCTCACTAATGCCATCCTAAACTGAAGCAAGAAATAGGACTGTATTCTAACAGCAGCTCAGACATACTGCAGAGCAGTGTAAAAAATGACCTATCTCACAATTTTACCCAGGAACTCTAAGAAGCATTTAAGGCATCTTTCTATACTCCAAAGCAACTTCATGAATACTAACAAGGCATAAGGCAAAGCAGTAATATTATTATATCTCTCTCTATATATATATAATGGAAGGCACCGTTGCTATGAAGTACTGAGATACTGAAACATTCACCATTAGTTGCCTATTCTGTGTGTTTTTTCAGGCAGAGTTTGCTGAATACTAATTAATTTCACCAAACTTCCTAGCATAAATTGTCAATAAAGGGGCAGTTTTTTGTCTTTCTGGGGAATCCAGCATGCCCTGGAGCCCTATGGATTTAACATGCATCCTGTCAGCAGCTGCTGAACTGACAGAACTGTGTGGAAAAGGCACTATCCTAGGCAGGCTGGGACACTGAAAGATACAGCAATCAAGAGGATCAAAAGGAGAATCTAATTACTTTTTAAACACTCAATGTAGCCGTTTAAATGTTCAGTAAAGTAGTAACCTCATTATTCCTATACTGATGCACAGTTTTCTCAAAGTAATGGTCCTCCAGTTTTCTCATTTGATATTCTTCAAGTCAGTCATGTTAAAGCATTTGATTTAATCCCCTCAGGGTTCCTTCTTTTTAAAGTCAGAGCTTCAGCTAAATAGTCCTGTTCATCTACCTATACAACTCCTTGATCTCTTGCACTCACACGCACACACACTACACACACAGCCCAAAAAATCCTACTAGGAAGTATCATCGGTTATGTAGCTAAGACCAACTATAATACAAATGAGGTAAAGCAGTCATCATTCAGAGTTCACCGGTCGGCAAACTGAGGTAGATATTCAGCAAAGGGGCTAACAGCCTTCCCTTTGCTCCAGTGACATATTTTTAACTTTAGTCAGAAATATTTACTGTCCTTTCACATTATTTACCACTGAACATTCAAAATGAGTGATTTTAAGGAAAAAAAAAACATTCAAAAGAAGTACAGAATCACCTGAGGGGTTATCAGGCTTTCCACAATAACATTTGGCTCCCTGTTCATTGTCCTTCGAACAGACATACATAGTGAGGATGTCTGGCATGACTGTCAGGATAGGTTAATTCAGTTTTGTACCATGCACTGCGTCTGAAGAGATGAGGTAGAAGTCTGATCAGTAACCAATTGTACAGGAGGCTCTTTGCAGTTACTCAAGACAGGGTTCATGTTCATACCTGAGTCACTGCCTACCAATGAATTGGAGGTGTGTGAGCTGGCACATCTAACAGAAGAAAGGTGTATCTCATCATTGGACTCATGGGAGAATCTTCCAGAATCTCCAGTCTCATGGCTTCCTTCACTGTTCGCCGAATGCTCTGTATCAGCTACAATACTGAATGGCACCTGGAACTTAGATTGCTGGTCTGGTGAACTGGGGGAGTCATCTTCACTGATCAGTACTGTGGTGCCTGGCTGATACAAGCACACAGTTTGGACAAATCTTCTCTGAGGCTGGATAAAAACAAGGTGCGAAAAAGAGGTTAATCAACTTCCATCAAATAGATACCTACACAGTACTTGTTTAATTCCCCATCCCATTTGGTTGGACTGTCTAACAGCTCTAGCTGGGAACAACAATCGACAGGATGAGAAAAAAGATATACGGTAGTTCCAAGTTTCTCTCATGTCGTCTTCTCCAGCATTAGATGAAATAATTCCGTCTACATAACTAGAGATAATGGAGGCTGATTTTCACTAGGGATCCTGTTGTATTTTTAAAGTTACATTTGTGTAATCTATTTTCCCCTCCATGAAGGACTTGTCAGGATGGCTACAAATATTTTACCTGAAGCAGCATCAGCAATATGTATACCAGTGTCTGGACAAGCTTTTGGCTGGAAGTGTGTTGGAATATGCATTTTAAACATAGCTATGGAAAGGCCCTATGTCTTGACTGAATGAGAAAACAGTACAAGTCTGACTCAACAAACATAAGTCAGATCCCCAGCGAGTGTAAGCTGGTATTGCTACGCTGAAGACTTTACTGTTATATTCTGCTTTTTTATCTAAAAAAGTGTGGTCAGAACCGAACAGTAGGAGCTATTGACTCTGAAGTTCCAATTCTAGCTTTAACACAGAGTTTCCAGCGCACTTTGGATGACTCATTTAATTTCTCTCTTGCTATATTTCTTCTTTAAGTATAGAAATAACACTAGCTACTTTCTTAACACTCAGGATGATGTTCTCCATAAAGTACACTGGAAATTTAGTACTCTATCTTGACATAGGACTGCTATATGCAGGAACCCTTCATCCACTGATGGACTGCAGTCAGTTTTAGGTAAAACGTAACTCTGGTTTAACAGTTCAGAGCTATACTGCACAACAAGTTACGGGGCAAAAAATGAAGAATAACTTCTCCCTTTGAATTTACAAGGAGCCAGGATCATTTAACACCAGGACAGAGAAACCAACTCTTTGAAGGCTAAGCCCTTAGTAATGGATTGTAATAAGCACAACCCTAATCCTCTTCCCCTGCAATGTGATGGGATTAAACCAGGCCTTTCACATTCACATTCGTTTGGATAGGTTACCTCCTCTGCCTTCACCTTCTTAGACTCTTGGAAGAAGAGCCACCTTTTCTTGCCATTGGTCTTAGTGATAGGGCCATAACTGTTAATAATCAGATCAGTTCCTCCCTAAAAGAGAGGGAGAGAGAGAGAGAATTTTGCTTTATTAAATTAACCTGCCATGATTTTAAAAATAAATCACAGCCCAACAGTGCCATTAATTCCACCATTAAAGGGTACGTTACATATCTCTGAACTAGAACTGATTCCAACAAACACCCTTCAGATGAGCCACTCCATTGAAGTCAAGAGTACTGTGTGTTGTCAATACGATAACATACGAGAGTAAGGATAGAAATGGTTAAGAACCTTCCATAACGGAAGTTCTTTGAGATGCGTTGCTCATATCCATTCCACGTCACATGTGTGACATGCACCACTATGCCCCGCGGGACTGTGTCTAACTACTAATGCTAATTAATTTAACTAATAAGCTACGTATGCTAAATCTACAGGTTTAAAAACACTGGTAGAAGGCTTGCTGAGGCAAGGACGTTCCAGCACCATCACTAATGGTAAGAAAGAACTAGGGGTGGGGAAGGGAGGGCAGCAGCACTCATACCAGTGAATACAAACACTACTGCAGGGGGCACAAGAGCTGGCCCGATGAATACCACTGAAGGAAAAATCTCTGGCACCGGTGCATGTGGCAACACATACACCTGACATCACATTTGCCAGATTGGTCCCTCAGAATTTAATGGGAAGGAGCCATATCTAATTGTAAGTCTGAACATTGGTGAGCATCCTGCTAGCACTCAAATGCTAATATATGTATTATTATATGACCTGACTCTAGTGAATCTGTCTATAAAATGCATATAACCCAACTTGTTTTATCCATGAAAATACATTAAAAAAGATTTTGATGCATGTTTTAGTAGCTGCTCAGCATCACTCTCTTTTAATGGTGCTGCTTAGAATATTTATGAGCCTGAATGGACTGGGCCTCAGGTTTTTGACAAGCGCTGTTTCCCAGTGCCTGGAATAGAAGCCTCTGGGTCAAGAGACTGATACTCTCAAGAGTAGGGTTTGGCTTGTGGAACATGGGTCCTCTTGATGCTTGACAATCTTCAGAGTACAGTGTACAACACAGGTATATGGGCAGACATTTGGCTGAACTTCATGATGAATCTGCTGACAGATTCATGTTGTCATGGGACTGCAACATTTGTGGTTGTTCTACTACCTCATGTGGACTGTTATTATTGATAAGCATACATACTGCACCTGACTTTAATGATGGGAGGCACTCAGGTGCTATGGCAACGGTCACCACAGAAAGATTTATATGCTGGAAGTGAAGAAGGCTCATGGTACCTTAGCATCAATGAAGCTGTTTCCCACTATCATTGGCAATAAGGATTCTTCATTCTCTGTAATTCCTTCAATACTCTTCCCCACCTCGTTCTCACTGGCTAATGAGATGCTGGTATGCGACAGCTGGTCAGGGCCTTGCTGCACAGTTTTAGGAGCAGATGTTTTCCTGTGCAATATTAAGCAGGAGTATAATTGGCCCATAGATATGTACAATATCAAGGCTAATGGCTTTTATTGAATTTTTATTAGTCAAATAATACTGATAAGTTCTTGATCTACAGCTTTTACTCATGTGCTGTTTCTTATTCATACAGAAGTCAAATGCCATCATGTGCAGCACAATCATATTCCCCCAGGAAATGACACTGAACAGACTGTAAATGTATATATGGAGAGCCTTTCTCATGCTTAGTAACATTACCCAGGGGAATAAACAATCAAGAACATCAGAGCAGTTCTGATGCCCCAAGAAAACTAAAGAGACCCTCTCATCATACTGTTGCTCTGCTGTGCATATATTTAAAAAAAAAATATCTATGTTTAAGAGCTGCTTTAAGCTGAAATAGAAAACTTTTTAAAAAAAATGTAAAATAAACTATTAAAAATCCCCAATTCATGGGCTAAGATTTACTAATTACTAATGTATTATTCCTTTTCTTACCAGACAAGACCCAAAAGTTTGTGGTCCTTTGTGTTCCTTCCAGCAATTAATGACCTAGGGCCAGATGGTGACCTCCATTTGCACTGGTACAAGGGAACTAAAAAGTCAGCAGAGCTGGGCTCTATTTGATGGTTTCTTCCACCCCAAGTGTACAGAAACTCTTCTATAGGGATACTATAGGGCTGAGGCTCAATGGGCTGGGGCCAGGCAGGGGAGTAGCTGTTAAAAACCAAATATTCATTTGAGTCTGGAGGGAAACCCTGCCAGAGTCTTAGGGCTGATCTACACTGCGGGTGGATTTCGTGCTATGTTGCTTTCATATCTCCCATCAACTTACTAGCTTCTACTTACTGTGGCATCCCCACTGTGCTGTGCTGACCAGAAATGCCCTCCAGTCAAAGCAGCGTTACTTTGTTTGTGTTGACATTCAGGATCGATTGAGCGGGTCTCCACTGCCATTCAATCAATCCTGCAGAATTGATCCTACTCTGATGACAAAGCTGCTGGTAGTGTAGAAAAAACCCTTAATGACACTTCAAGCAGCATTAACTCCCCTCCCTGCCTTTTACTCCTTCCACAACAGAAGGGGCTTGGGTGAAGCAGAGAGAGCCAATGAGAGCATGGGACCTAGGGGAGATACCCCTCTGTAGTATAAGCATGATGAAGTGAGGCTGAGCACTTCAGCCTCATCCAAGGCACCTGGACAATAAACTGGTAAAGATTAAATTGGTCATACAGGAGCAGTTGAGACAGGCTTATAAAAAAGAGTTCATTTCACCCTTAATAAAAACATACCTGGCTTTACTGCGGTAGATCAAGATCAGGATGCAGATAAGGATGCAGGACAGGGCTATGCAAACGCCTACAACAATGCCAGTCATTGATTTCTGGTCCAGGTGGTAATAGCCAGAATAAGCTGCAGCACAGAAGAACACATGGTACTTAAAGACTCACTGAACTAGAATGGTCATCTCCTGTCCTTGTATCTGGGAATCGATGGGAGTCATAACCACAACAATACTGACAAATTCTTCCTTTTTTACATGATTTCCAGGACTTTGCTCTCATATATTTTCACATTTTTTTTTGGAAATAATTTGCAGTGTAGATTAAGGGAAAATGACTTGTGGGTTTCTGTGCATTTTCACCTCAATATCATGGGTATTTTTTGTTTGTTTAGTATTTCATAAGCTTATTGGACCAAATCCTGGGAGCCTGTACTTCATTTTTACTCACTGTATAGCCAGGCAAAATTCTCATTAATTTTGTGAGAGTGGGAAGTGGGTGGGAGACAGTGCCTGAATAAGAGGGGAAAAAAAGATTTTTGCCTCATTATGTGCAACATCTCAGGCTAGCAACAATAAAAAGCAAGAAGTACACATCTCTGAATGTCTCCTGCCCTGCTTTGCCCTCTCTTACACTTGGAGGATTAGAATAACCTACCAAATCTTGAAGAACACATACAGATAAATCCCACTCAGGGACAGAAGAGGACAATTTATCATTCAATACACATGAAAATATTTACTAAAACATGTAACAATTTACACAAAGTATATAATGGACAAAGGCAACTACGTGTTTTTGATTTATTCAGGCAACTGAAATCCCAGAAACTAGAGAAAATTTCCACATCCCTACTTTTAGGAAGCCATCATTCCCCTCCCGGGTTCACCTTTGCAGAAGTTCTTATCCTGATTGACTCCAGGACACTAATATCCAATGCTAAATAAGCGTCGTCTTTACATTTGAAATGCCATAAGGGGGTGATCACGGATTGAAATAAAACAGACGGTTACAAAACTGACATGGATGCAACCAGTGCTTTTTTTTCCCCTTTAAAAAAAATAAAGAACTAAATAAAAGGTGCTGGTATGCCAGCAGGAGCAGCGGGAGGGGTGGCGGGGATGTGTGTGTCAGGACCCTTCACCACTGCTGCCCCCCCCAGGGCCTCTCCAAACCCCTGCTTCCCCCCCCACGCTGGCTCCCCAACCCCCCCAGGCCTCTTCCCCACTCCTCTCGGCCCCTCCCCAGCCTCTTCCCCACCCACCATTTTCCCGACCCTCCAGGTCCCTTTCCCACTCCTCTTGGCCCCCTCCTGACCCATTCTCCGCTTGCCCACTGATTCCCCGACCCCCTGGGCCCCTTACCTGGCTGGAAGGACGGCCAGAGTCATTCCCTGGCCAGACTACTCCCGCCCTGAACCATGCATCTGAACATGCCCTGAACCATGCATCTGAGCATGCTCAGGCCAGGGTGGGAGATCTGAAAAGGCTCCAGCCTGGCTCCAGCACCCAGGCGTCCGCGGGCCAGATTCCAGCCCCTGGCGGGCCAGATTCTGGCCCGTGGCTGCAGGTTGGACAAGCTTAGGAGCGTGCCACTCCTGGCTGCTGCTGGCCCAGCTAGGGGCCGGGGTCAGCAGGGGAAATGAGACCTGCTCCTTTCCCCTGCTGACCCCAGCGCCAGGCAGGGAAAAATAGGTGCCAGCATGCCGTACTGGTGCATACCAGCTGAAAAAAAGCTCTGGATGCAACATTCTAAACCACATTCAAGACAAGAAAAACTGAAATCAGCAACTATGCGGAAAGGGACACAAAGTTCCACAACTGTTTCAGTTAGAAAAAGGTGCTGTGGCTGTTAAAGATGCAAAAGGACACGACTTCCATATAATCCAGGAAACAAAAATAATCCCAGACCGGTTACAGATCTTTTTCTCCGGTACTCGACAATGACAGTAACTAAGATATTTTTACTAACTTGTGGCATCTGCTGAATCTAATCGTTTAGGCCTTTGATTGGACTCTGAAGTCTCCTTTGGGAGCACGACAAGCTCCACTGCATTTGAAAAAGGTCCTTCTCCCACCTCGTTGGATGCCGCTATTTTAACAATGTAGACATTTCCAGCCACCAGGTTCTCCAGCAGAGCCATGGTTATCGTTCCTATTAAAAAAAAAAGTCCACATTAGGCAAACGATGTAGGGAATTTACTGGAATTTAGCTGTAAGGGCTCGATTCAGACTCTTTCTTCCTCGCAACTTCTGAGTCTGGTGTAGGAAAGAGGGGACAATTTTCTTATTCTAACTACCAAATACAGTATTTGACGTGAACAGTGGTAATCCCTTCCCATCCTGCCTGCTGTGTTCTCACTATACAGTACAGGTAAAGCACACTCTGGTTGTTCTGCTATCCGAGTGAAGACATGCGGAAACCATACAGATCCAACATTCACCGAAGTCAGCAAACTAAAACTGGCCCTAACTGCATTTCAGTTTGACATTTGCACTGTGATCCATGCTCCAGGACTTGCTCCCCTATATTTTCTGCTGATGAGCTCCAAAATCACAGTCCCTTCTTCACTGACATCATAATGCTAATATGCCCCGGCATGGGGCTGAGAAGGCGGCTGAATGGAAATACATAGAATTTTAGGTCACTTTGGCAAAATGGACAAGACAGCTTTGGGCAGCACCGTACTGTTATTCTGAAATCAATTCAACCCTATTTAGTGTCAGCCGGGTTCATGCGATTGTCTACTCAGACAGGGCAATTAAAAACAAGTATTAGGGAAAGTGTCTTTCTCGCCTATGAAGTATTCATTTCTTTCACTGCCTGCAGGCAGAAACACAGATTACAAAAAGGAATAGGACACAGTCACGTAGTACTTGCACAGGCAAAACTCCCATCAAAGTTCATGAGAATTTTGCCTTCATAGGGACTGCAGACTGGTTCTTACAATTCCTTCTGCTTTTTAAACTGCTATGGAAATACGTTTCTGTGTTTCTTCCTGTCACAGAAACGTGTTACTTTTCTTTCCAATATAACAGCAGCTCTGGACCTAATGTATCACTGTTCTCCCCCATAAATTCCACTTACTTTCTCTCAGACACTCAAGAAGTCTGAATTTGAACCATTTAAATAATTTTCAGAGGTCACAATTTATAGAATTGTGGGAGCTTGTGAAACATGAGGTTGTTTTGTTGACAGAAAAGAGTATACATTTGGCAAAGGGAAAATAATTCAAAAGGTACTCCAGCTTTTCCATAAAAATCACCCATTAGCTGAAAATATTTGAAGCCAAATGCAAGGTATCTGTAAACAAAGGAGCTGTAACTCATCTAGCACTGACAGAGAAGCTTGCACCCTTGAGGCTGTTTCACACCAGCTACTTTTGAATCAGCCACACTGCCGAAGAGCTGAGCAATCTGTGCTGATTTACTGCACACCAAGTGTGGAAAGACTGTAATTTCTGATCCACTTAGAGTGAATTTGAAAAAGGGGGTAAGATATAAAATCATAAAATAAAACGAGGAGGAAAGATTATTCACATTGCAAATCAGCAACAAACTGCAGCAACGTTTCAGAGTCTGCTATTCCAGGCACAAGGCTCAGTCAAAAGGATTAAAAAAAAATAAAAATTGGTGAATGGATAATAATCCTCAATGTCACTTGAAATGTATCCTTGAAGTCTGAGCTGGGAAGAACACTTAGATCTCTTGACATTTTGGAATCTTCTGCCAGAGAAGGTTAGTTTGGAAATAAATTAGTACCAGGTGTTACATATGACTATCTGTTCTTGTCAAAACGAACATTAAAAATGCTACTACCTCAGCTTTTCTCCAAAGGGAAGAATTTTATTACATTTGCCCAGCCTTCCCTTCATGCCCCCTCCACATGTCACTATTTAATTTAACCTTAAAAGAGGAGAACAATTTTTCTTAAAGTGTCAGAAACCTGAATTATTCCTTAACCCTTAAGCTCCCTAACCTATCAACCAAATCACAAAGTTAGTGACTGCAGAACTGATTGAGATTTATTGTTTTCCATTTGCCAACCCTTTATAGCATTTTCAATACAAGACCAGACGAAAATGGACAGTGATCTATTATAAAAACTACACTTCTCCGCACCCCTTGTTCTATCCATAGCGAGTTATCACTGGAAATGCTGCTCTTGGTTCACATAGTTAAGACTGAATTGAATGATATACTTAAAGCAGGGATTCAACAACATAATACTGTATAATCAGTACAGCATGTCCTCCCTCAAGATTACAGCACTTATACTGCAAGTACAAAATACATTTTCTGACAATTTACAAGTAAATCTTTTAATTAGCTTATGAGTTTAAGTGGTCCCTTAAAAATTTTTAGCACTGGATGTCAGTTCATTTTTGGACTCTAATGACCTTAATAGTGGGATACCAAGTTCATCAAACTCCCCTTCCACTGAAAGCTCACTGAAATCTCAGATATTGGCTACATTTCAAGACTTCTTTAGGATCAATGATCCTTTTGCTGTTATTCTTTGTAGCTGAACCTTTCTCTTTGGGCAGAGGTTGATAAATATTCTTCTACTATGCAGAATGTCAGGGAGAACTGCCACTTTTCAAAACAGCTGCCATCCCCCAGTAGTCTCACTGAAGCTGAGGCCACAGCAACTTTATTTGTAGAACAGCATCTCTCAAAACCAACTGTTCTCAAAAGGCTTGCATGTCTCCACCTCCTGGCAGCATAGGGGGCACCCATCATTCCTGAAACGCACTTGACTTCACTCTCACTGAAAGTAAGGGGACATTGAAGCCATTTTGAAAGAGAACAAATTATTTTTGACTTTCCCTACGGGGATGGTCTTTAAACTCCAGCCTCTGCTGCCAAATACATTTTCAGTTATGGAAACAAAAATAATTAACCCTAGATATTTTTTTTCCAAAGTTACCTAGTGCACTTCTCTACCCTGCAACTCCCTGGGCTGTTTTAAGGATAATTATATCATCAGTGGAATATTGCTTATCCTACACTTGTATATATTCTGACCCTCATTTTAATAGTTTTTCTGTAAATAATAGAAGCTTGTTGTTGAGATGTAGCTCCTCAAAGAACAAAAGTCCTATTTGGTAAAAATGGTACCTTCTTACTCAGCAGATCTGCTCTCTGTTTATTCAAAGTCAACTCAGATTACTTTACTGACAAAAAGAAGCCTTACTTTTTCTTCATGTTAATACTGCAGATTCAATATAGCTATCTGAGAGAATGAGGTGGATTATATTCTGGCTCTCTCACATCATCAATGCAATTAGTTAAATTCTAGTTGCAAAATCTTTATTATTGCGGGGTGAAAAGCCAGGAAGTTTGATGTTTGGAGAGTTTTCAGAGCTAGCAGTTAGGGGGAAAAAAGTTTTTAATCAGACAAAAACCATGAAACCTTGCAATGCCATTTTTACAGAGTCACTTTTCAGAGCAGCACAGCACATTAGTAACTTGAGATCTGGAGGTGTGCACTTAAAAATGAAACTTCCACTACTAACGCCATGGTGGAGCTACATGGAGCTAATTAAGTATAATTGGATTTATGGAAAGCTTCAAGTTCATTGTACAAGTTAAACTGCAACACACCACAGAAGGCTCCTCCCCCTACTCATTTTGTTCCGTTTGCGAGTTTTAAATCTCTTTTCACTGCAATCCAGTGAATAATTTTAAACTAAATGCATTCAGGATATTGCCATGAACAGCACTTTTTTCTTTTGTTGTTGGTCACGAGACATTTTGTTATTTTCAGTTCTCCTAGAGTGGATTGCCATTAGCTCCTCCGGCTCAGGCATTTATGGTTATAGTTTACCTTCTCTGTGTAGCACTTGCCACTCTCCAGCAATCCAGGCCTTTCTTGATGCATAGAGGATAGTATAGCGAGTAACAACTGTTTCAGGATCATCAGGTGGCTTCCAGGAAACCAAAGCAGTATCATCTTCTATCAAAGTCACCTTCACTCCCTGTGGAGGGCCAGCTGGCGCTGGGAGGACAGTAACACAATATTATTAGGGTAAACACATTCACATGCACTTAAATTACTCCAAAGGAAACAGATGTGCAGATCCTAGTATCATAGAAGTAATGGCTATAGCTAAGATCTAAGTAGACAACTGGGCAAACACACATCAGTGTCTTCAAAAGACTCTCTCTTCTCAGTTCAGATTTAGTCTACAGCTTAGATTTTGTAAAATCATACTTAAAACCAATGGAGTCAGTTGTTTAAGGGAAATGTTAATTTGTTTATAGTCTATGCCATCCAAACACTGCAGCACAGAGAAAGTGAATATGAAATGGACTTTATCACAGATTTTCAGTCTGAGCTGATAAATGCAAATGAGTCGACAAACATCCTAAATAGTGAATAGGGAATTTAATTTTTAACATGGTCTTAGTTTTGATAGTTTCAGGTTTTCATAACATGGATATATATTTCCCGCCTCTCTCCCCACAATATATGATTTATAAATTGACAGCCTCCCTTGAAATGTGATCATTTAAAGCTCTTATCCATGTTATTTTCATTTAAATGTCATTTATAGAGGAAGCTAATTACATTTCATACTCCATCAACTGTGGATTTTCTCTCAGAATTCATATACAATTTCACAGCTCCAAAATAGTAAAGGTGTGCAGAAATGCAGTTACAAGGACAATCTAGACATACAAATCCACACAAAGCAACCGGGAGAAAGATTACAGACAAAATCAACTAAATAAAGAAATAAACAAGAGAACAGAGGACAGTTTCCAGGCCCACGGACTTAGAAAACTTCCTCTTTAAAATGGCGTCATCGACTAGTACCCATCCCTACTGCCCTTACCTTCTGGAAGTGTGGTATGGTAAACTACTGGACTCCAGGGACTAGAGAGCTGATCTACATGCAGGCGAACCGCAAACTCATACTTAGTTTTTGGTTCTAGACCTTGAACCAACATGTGAGTTTCCGACCTGTGCAGAAGAATTAATAAAAGATATTGGATACTAATGGCAGCTGGTTTCAAATCCAGATGAGATCCCTTTGACACTACATATGTAATTTACCCCCATGCAGAAGGCTAATAGCAAGGCCTGCAGGCAGTAAAACCTATTTCGAGTTGTCTAGTGGTGAATGTCACTCTGGGTATTTAGGGTAAGGCACGTAAGTCACAGTTTATTAATCTTTAGAAGTTGATCACAAAATTAATAAGGAATCAGAATCTGCTTTGACTCTTTGGAGCCAAATTCTGTTCTGACTGATACCTGGGTTAACTGTAATGATGCCTGACTAGCAGGGGAGTAACTCTGAATTTACACTGACAGAGAGCATAGAATCTGCCTCTAGCCATTTATTTAATCTCTTCTCTACTGTTTTCAAATTTTGCAAGCCTGTATTTGAAAGCTCTTATTTTTGTCAGAAATGGGAGTTTACTACCCTGCTGCAGCTATTTTAAATACACACAAATGAAAAGACTGTACTGCATCTAATTTTCAAGTCAGGGATTTTACACAACATGCAGGTTTGTATTTTTTATGAAGAAAAATGTAAAAGTAAAACCTAGATTTTAAAAACAGCATTTTCCTTCTCTGAACACCTGTGCAATACTTAATCATTAATAAATACAATCAAAATACTTAGCACTGGCAGAAGCTTTCATTGTCTATTAAGCCCTTTACAAGCATCAACAAATCCTTACAGCATCTCTGTGAAAACAGGTAAATATTAACCCCATTTTACAAATGAGGAAATTGAGACAGAGAGGTTATGACCCAAATGTCATAAGTGATCTCTGATTTTGGATGGCCACCTTGAGATACCCAGGACTAGATTTCCAGACATCCTGAACACCCACAACTCCAGCTGAAGTTAAGTCGAGCAGTGGGTGCTTAGCACCACTGAAAAATCAGCTAGCGTCTCAAATTAGGCACTTAAAATTGATCCTGTTAAAAAAGATCCCTTGTTCTGCTCAGAGTTTAACATACAAAGTAGAGGAGGTCCACATGCATCTGGCTCTGCAGAAGCAGGTAGAGGAGTGTGATGTCTCACCTTCTGCACATACGCAATCCAGGTGACAGCAGGTGCATGTAGAAGTCCCTCTCTCATCAAAATCCCCTATGTCTATGCCTACCAGCTGCAACTGTAGGGGCCACCTGCACAGACAGGGATCTTGCAACTTCTTGATGAGCACCATGGCCTTTAGCGGCATGTCAGAAGGCTGGCCAGCCCCTGGTGTATACCCTGCTCATCCAGCTGGAGAGGTGATCTAGACAAACTTCCCCCTGTACTGCTGCAGAGCCCTGTGTTCCTCTCTGTCCCTTGCCGCACAGGCAGGCATGGATTCTGTACCTTTCTGCAGGGTGCTCAGAACACCCCTTGACACATGCTGTGATCAAGCTATGTCATTTAATTTTGTGATTAAACCACTTGACCAGATCCATTTTTGCCAAGTTTATCAGTAAAGGGCACATCTATTCCATGCTTTCATTTTTTAACTCTCCTTCTGGCTCCCTTTTCTTCTGACAAAGAAGAAAAGCTCAGAGAGACATTAAACTCACATCACATCCCACTACTGACAAGCAACTCAAGGTTCACATCCTCATTCCCATCAGGGCCGGATTATTGGAGGGGTTTTAGGGGCTGGAGCCCAGGGCCCCCTTTTTGGCTTAAGCCCCTAAAACCCCTCCGATAATCTGGCACCCGCTTGGCTCAGCACCAGTGTGGGGGAACCCTGCAACCAGAGAGACCAGGCCCAGGCTCTGTGCTCCGCCCTGCCCCTGGGCCAGCTGGGCCACCCCTGGGAGCAGAGCAGGCTTGCTCACGGTGACGCCGCCTGTCACTGCTCCGGCGCGGCTTTCAGGGCTCATGGTCCTGGGGGGCTGCGTTGGAGGCCCCCGTGCCAGTGGTGTCCCCCCCAACCCTCTGGGCAGATGGGCCAGAGCAGAGCTGGGGCAGGAAAGCCCTCTGGCCCCAGTGGTCCCCTCACCCCGCCCCCAACCCAGTTACAGGGGGGCCCTCTGGTTGGAGGGGCGGGTGGGGAGCCCAGGGCCCCCAGGCCAGTATATAGTGGAGCAGGGCTATAACTGAACACATTTGCCTCAAAGAAGAGGAAGTGGCAGGGAGGAGACCCTATCTGTCAATAAAGGTGAAGAACCAGTGTTCTAATAGCACCACAGAACTGGCAGAAGCCTGGGATGAACACCTGTCTTGAAGGTGGAGGTCAGGTATTACAGAAAGAGTAATTAAAAGTGGGCAGAAAGATGAGGAAGTAAAGAGGAGGGATCTGGGGGACACAGAATAGCTTCCAGAATTGTACATACGTTTGAAGGTAGAGCACTAAAGAGGCATTCTGCAGCCCCACAGGATTACAGCGAATGGTGTAGTTAATGATTTGGGCAGAGGTAAATGCAGGCCGCCCCCAGTGGAGGTAGATAGATGATGAAGTATTAGCTTTGGCATACAGGTGGTGCGGCGGTGGAGGCGGTGGCACCATACGATCACGGACAGCTGTTTAAGCAAAGAGAAGCAAGATTTGTTTCATGAACTCTTTGTATATTAATCCTGCCAAAATCTATAAAGTCTGAATAGATAAGTTGGGATCAAGATTTAATTTTACCCAAGGTGAGCGGGTGCTCAGGGGTTTAGGTCAGGCTGTTACATGATTTCTAGCAAAAACTAGCATCACATCAAGTGAACATTTCTACAGTTCTTTTGGTCTAATTGAAAGGAACAGTGAAAATCTCTCTGATAAATTATTGATGCATAGGCCAACCAGCATTATAAAGGAAGGAAGTACTGTTTGCTACTTACCTTGCTTTTCCCAGTTGTAATTTTATGTTTTACAAGTACAACAGAAACCTGTTGGTAAATCAGGGTTGGGGATGACTAGGGTGGATCTGGTGTTGTCACACATGCAGTGATTTTTTAAAAGTTTCATAAATTGATATTTTATTAGATTAAAAAGCCAAGACACACACACAGGGCTGTCATAGCTCGGCTGTTAGTAGAATTGGCAATGTAACCTGAGTACTTACAGACACATCCTGGAGTACTGACTGTTTGGTCTGCCTGGTAACCTTCTTCCATGCTATTATATGCCAACAACCTTACATGGTACTTTCTTCTGGGATCTGCACAGATAGAAAAGGAATAATGAAATTATAGGTGAATACAGATTTTCAAATATCCACAGAAATACTAGGGTGCTGCTGGAGGCAGTTTGATCCTACTACAATTCTGGTTCAAAACTTGCTTGCTGGAATCAGAGAGTAATCCCAATCTTGCTCCCATTGGCTTAAATCAGAGTCATGTCACAAACTTCAGTGGAGTGGGATGAACCTCAATTTCGTTCCACCGCAATTCTCACTTTTGTGGCTGTAATGCTGGATTTTACTGAACATTATTCAGTGTACTGAAATAATATTCAGAATATAAAGCAGGCTACTGGAGTACAGAGTATAGAATGAGTTCCTGTAAGAGCAAGATTTGTTTCCAGAGACAGTGAGATGGGACAAAAATAATGACAGGAAGGTGGGACTGGCATCAAATAAGAAATGGCCAGAAATGATATGACTATGGTTCTCCAGAGTTTTTACAGTGAGTACAGTAATGTTTATTAATACCTCTTCTGACTTACAACATTAGATTTTAAGTGTTGTCTTCAAAGCTGATTCTGGCTGGATTTTTTTGTTTTTTAAGATTATTAGTTTTTAAAAGTTCTGTTTTCAGGTACAGCTCCCTTTAAATTTTAGGACATAAAAACACCCTTTAAACATTTTGTTCTAATGGCCCTTCTCTTTCTCTGATGAGTTTTAGAAAGATCTTTTGGGTACACCGAAAAAACAATCCTACCAAATACCATCAGACCTATTTCTTCAAGCCTTTGAAAACCTTCACCAAAGTAAACAAACTGAGAATATGTATTTTTCTTCTAATCCCTCAGTTTTTTTAAATGTAGGCATTATTTCCAACAATATTGTGCATAAAGTTTTTAGGTATATTTTCAAGTCGATGATGTCCCTTTAAGGGGTAAGTTTTCTACTCCTGCTGCATGAACTCTTCTTTGCTCTTGCTGGAATTCTTATAGGAGAGATGTTAGGATAGTTTCCTGTGGTACTGTCCATGAATACAGGATTTATTTCCTTCCACAAAGATCTAAGTTAAAATACAACTTACAACAGTGCGTTGGTCTTGTCTGGTATTTACTTTGTCCTAAAATTACTGCATGGAAATTTTATTCTTTCTGAAATAAAATTAATCTTTTTTTCTGTTTAATCTGGTATTTAACGCAGCCCATCTCAGACAATTCAAGAGGATCTAATTCAGTGACATTTCTTAAAACAAATATGATTTGTAGTTTAAGTTAAATCCTTAGCTCTCTCTGCAGATCTCTGCATTACCGGTATCATCTTAACCAAATCTCATCAACTCAAAAACTGGTAAATTATCATAAATTATGTATATTTATGTATATCACAATGTACCGTATATATTTTTTAAATGCTTTCATGATGGGTTTGAAGTAAATGACTTTAGCAGCATAGGCAGATTTATCTATTCAGACAATATCTAGGAGGAGTTAAAGAAAAATCAATTTTTAATGGGATTTGACTGAGTAGGTAATGCTACAACTGTAGACTTTGTTTTAATATTTTGGTTACGAAATCTAACACATATGATTTTAAGATATCAATGAAATTGTTTGTTTGGATTTAACTTCTCCCTGCTATGTTTACAACAAACTTTGCAGCAGATAAGTGCATGGGAATAAAAAAACTGAATAATGTGTTTTCACTGTTAAAGCAGAATATAATGCTAAGTAAAGAACATAAAAAATAAAAGGAAAACTAGTCTTTTTAAACACTCTGCCAGTGTTAAATAATCAAGTGTTAACATGTGAAAAATATGTTGTTTTGATTGGTTTTTAATCTGACAATATATCTCTCTAAATCTATTAAATCAAATGCTACTAGTCCTACAAAAACTAGTTAGGGACAGACAGACAGATATATAGATTAAATTCAAGGAGAAAATAAAAGAATGTGTCCGGATAGGTTTTAAAAATGGAAATTTCAGAAGATTGTCAAGAGATCATTGTTGTTTTCCAAACAATTAAAAGAAATGAGGAAAACATCTGAGCATTTGGAAAACCAAAAATGAGAGAGACGTGAACATCCAAAAAGTATCCAAAAACTGGGTTATACCAAATCTAAACTGTTAAAACTTTCTGGGGCTGCAAAATTAAGTTGGGAACCTTATAAAAATGGGACCTTATGCTTTTTAGGGCTTTCTGCTTCCCACTGAGCCAGACGCACCATCACATCATATTTAGGTACTTCTGCTTCTAGCTGAGAGATCTAAGAGCACTAAACATAAATTAAAATATAAAAGTTATCAGACCTTCTTTCAATATCCCAGAGAATTAATTTGGTAGTGAATTTTGGAGGTGTTTTCTTATATTTATTTATTTAAATTGGATTCTCTCATCCTTTCTCAGCAAAATCCTGAACTCAAATAGTACTTAGCAGGCCTTTAAAGAGACACTATATAGTCAACTGACCAAGTTTCACAGTCCAGCCTTTTATTTACAAGTTCTTCTAGAGGAGACCCCTGCTGCATTTCTCCAAGACACAGGATGACAGACATGACCATTTATCATCCTGCCATGCACCTTCAAAAACGCCTTGTGCTCTTTGAAAGTGGTCACCCAGAACTGATCATCTTCACTGTGAAATGAAGAATAGCTAAGGACTAATGCCCTGCTGAGCTGAATGAGCCTGTGAGGTCTGTTTTTACTCACTGCTTTTTTCTTAACCTGAATTCCTCATTAACACTTGATAAGGCTTGGGGAGTGCAGGGAGAATTTCACTCCCCAAAGTCAAGAAAGTGATTTTTAAAAAATGTCTTCCAGTCACATTATTTTTAACCAGACTTTTAAAAATAAAAATATCTGCATTAATCTGCATCATGTACAGAATTTAATATAATTTCATTTACTCAGACATAATATGAAACGTTTCAAAGACTGATCACAAAGAACACTGACTTTTTATAAAAACACAAGCAATCTGCTTCTTTTTAACAAAGGAACTTGTCTGAATTGTCTTTACTGTTTAAAAACAAAGTTCCTTATATGACAAATCTGCTGCAGAACAGCATGGTTCAGTTCTTTGCTAGGTTGCCTATATCAAAAATTAAAGCCATAATCCTCAGAGAGTTTACTAAACTGTCATTCATTACTACTGCATTTGACAGGATTCTGGGTTTTACAGCTGGGAAAGTACATACTGGTACTATAGCCCGTTACTACTAAAGGATGCTGCACTCTGTACTGGACTGAAACGTCCTAAAAAATTGTGTCACTCATAAAGGACAGAAAAGAAACAGACCAAAAAAACCAAAACCAAAAACAAAAAACCACCCCAAAAAACCCCAATTTTAAAGAGGAAGCTTTACTAGACAGCTGAAGAAACCAATAGAGAATCACATACTACTCTTATAATATTGGTGCAAGATCAAAGAGTATTTTGTAAAGATATATTTGTTAAGGCTTTACCACATGCAAAACAAAGTCACCAATATCTACAGATCTGTGTCTAGTTCAGATAAATCAGGGGTGGGGGTGGGAAAAAATAAATAAATCACACAATCCATTTTATGAAGGAGAAAAGATATTTTTTGTTTTTAAACAGTCTGTACTTAGAATATGAAAGGCATTATTTGTTGGATTGATTTGCTGGCTTGAGATACGATTTATTCCTTTGTGGCAACCCCAATATGGACTTGGCATAAACATTTTTATCTCACAGTTCATCAATTGGACCAACCAGTCTTTCCCTAAAGCCAGGCAGATCATTCGAGAGAAAACAAACTTAAGGGGCTTCCTTATCTTTATCCAGTAGAGGTATCCTTAATAGTTTATACATAAATCACTGATAAAAGATTGGTGATGGCATGCCCACATGGGGGTCTGACAGTCTGGACTTTAATATATGCCATCCATGTACATTAGACAGCTACGGGGAGCTTCAGAGCTTTAGAAGTCAAGGCAAAACCCACAGAGGCCATCACTCATGTTTGTACCAGATATAGAAATAACACATCTCTGCCACAAAAGATTGTTGATATTCAGCAACAACTGGGCTCAGGGATTCATCTAACAAACTTCACACAAAATTTAATATCTTAACTGAATTAAAAAAAAAATAAAATAAAGACTGTGTTATACATTTGAATAGTTCGATATAATTATGAATTATTTATTTGACTGGGTTTAAAGAAAAGTATGCTTCTGGAGACAAGGTGAATAGGATCTATTTTTTAGTTGATTCACTGTCTGGTTGAATTTAATTGAATTTTCTCCCATGAAAGCTCATGCGATAAATAATTTTTTTAGTCTTTAAAAGTGCCACTCGATTCTTTGTTTATTTTGCTGAACTAGACTAACACAGCTGCCCCTTTGGAACTGGTTAAATTGCGTTAATTTGTTCCTGATTTTTTTTTTTTTTTTAAAATAATGCTGCTAGCTGTACTTTGCTCTTGCAAGACTGAGAATCTGGCCACTTAGAGCTTTTTATAGGCATTTTTTTTGTTGTTATTTAAATCTAAATCTATATATCCGTGAAAAAGACCCAAACTCTACAGATCATGTTGATCAAGAGACCAGCGTTAAACTACTAGTGAGATATTCATATAAATTTGATAGACCTACTTCACAAATTTTGCTGTAATTGTACTTCTACAGTACATAAATTAGAGCATAAACTGTAAAATCATTATGAGCCATATGCTCACTTGGTCTAATCTGGTATAGCTCCAAGGATCTCAGTGGAGTTATGCTGAGGATCTGGTCCGTATATCAGTTTGGTACCACCCATAACTGTCAGCATTAAAAGTAAAATACATGACTTCAACCATAAATTGTACCTCGATAGTTAGATTTCAATAAAACAGGAGTTGCCAAGAGCCAATGTGTCTAAATTACATGGATTAGTTTAAAACATATGCACTTAAATGTTCCTGATATAGTTTAACTTTCTTTGCTCAAAAGTATTAACATTTAATCCATCCTGATACAAGACCTTTGTTATCCACTTCCCTTCAAATTCACGGTCCCACAAAATTTCTCCACATCACTACTAATCTGACAAGCTCCAAAGGGCTAGCCATGTAGTCCAGTTCAGCAACACAAACAAGAAGACTTGTAGCATTTTTAAAGACTAACATTTATTTATTGCATTTATTTACTAATCTGATGTTTCTCTCAGCAACAGAACACTAGGGGGGAGTATTCTCTCTCTTCAGCAGCGCCGGACAGGCTTCACACACTGTAAAAGTACTGAGCTAAAAAACACATTTTAAAATGTATGTTTCCAAAATACAACTTATAATTTAAGTATTTTCTATTGAAAAGCATAGATCATAATCGGAAGTAACAGAAAATTGTGGAAGTATTTTAAATTTCTCATAAGAGGTCTTGGCAAAAAGTTTCACTCGGGGAATCACTCCAGTACTTTATCTTATGAGAGTCCAAAGGTGTGCTATATCCAAGCAATTCAGTTACTTAGTACATGTATTCCATATTGTCATTACTGCTATGTATCGAGCAAAATCTGACTCTGGGAAGTCACCCCCCCCCCCTGCCAAACTAACTTAGTTATATTTGTTCAGTATTTCATATAATGGAATAGTCCTGATGACAGTGCCTTCCCAGGAAAACATGAGCAACACGACTGTAGAATTATTTTATGCACAAGGAATCCAAGGAACTGCTGATAATTTGAGGAGACTTGACTTCTTGGCAATTTTGTTATATTTTAGAGCATGCCATACTTTAAGCAAACAATTTATTTAATAACTACACCTATTATCATCAGCTCTGCTTCCAGCAACTCTTTTACTTCCCTTTTAGTGAGGCGAATTGGTGCCAAAATAAAAGAGCATTCATTATAAATTTACAGTCAGCTAGAAATACTTTTGTCCTGGGTCTTTTTTTTTTTTTTTTTTTTTTAAACTCTTTAAAAGTTTCTATTCAAACTAAACTTTTAAAGATATATGAAATTACCATCTAAGTACTATTTAAATATACAGCGCCCAGTTTTCAAACTTAGACACCTACTTCCAAAGGTGGATATTCTAAACGGTACCAGAAATGCCCTTTCCTGCACATTGGTACAGAAGTAGTCAGTCTATTAATGTAAATAAGGAGTAAACCCACTGAAGAGCCAGACTGGACTTACAGTGTATGTAACAGGGCATAAAATTCCTTAGGATGAATTACGACACGGTCATAATTTAATTCCAGAGTTTCTAAAACATTTGTGGCAAGTAAAGAAAAATATACAAGATAAGCCAACATTGTCCCAAAACGTAATAAGCTTCTATTGATACTCAGTGGCCTCTGAAAGATAAGTTGAAATCCTAGCTTCTGCTAGGATATGAAGTGATCACAATAGCAGTTATTGCCATTTTAAGGAAGGAAAAGGATTCCCTTTGTTTTGTAGATGTTTTCCCCAAGTGGTAAAGACAACATGGAGAGGGGAAGGAATGTATCCCCATACACAGGTTGGTTCCATCTGCTGGAGCTATACCTCATTACTGCCAGATGGTGTCATCATGTACTTCCAATGAATATACTCCAGACAGAACGGGAGCAGTGAGGAAGAAAGGTCGGTGTAAGTAATCAGAGGACAACAAAAAAGCAGTTCCTGATAGACCTTCACTTGTAGTGAAATCATTTTTAAATGTAATCATTCCCATCTTAAGTGATCAAGACTGCACAAACAATTCCCAGGAAAGCCACTAAGAATGAAGTTCTGCAATGGGTACGTCTGTATTTTCTGAAAAACTACCAAGACCTTCCATTATATAGTGAGATCTTCCCGATCATGTCATGTGTGCATTTGTGTCTGTACACACATACAGTGTGAGAGTGTATGTATATGTACTTAAAACCTCTCTTTAAACTAAAAAAATAAAATAAATCACTAATAGCAAACTGTATGCCCTGATCACTTTAACATTATCCTCTCAATCAGTTTTATTCAAATAAAATAACCAAGTACTGTGTGTGTTCTACTGAAGTTTTGGTAAATCCCTTTGTCTCTAGAACTTTCTCTGATTCTAAATGAACCCATAGTACTGAAGAACATTTAATGTGTGCTCCCAACACCATGTTTATGCATCAACCGCCCAGCAGGGCAAATGAATGCTCCTAAATCAAGAATATTTTAGAGCTGTGTTTGCTGATGTTAACACAGCCAACTTTTTGGCTTTCTGGCAAATGCATCATAGAAAGCATCTGTTTACAAACTATTTAGCCTAGGTTACAAGAGAGTATAATATTACAGCCCCTAAAACCTCTGTCATTGTTTCTTTCAGCTGCTGCATGTTTGTGAAGCTCCAAAGGCCTTGAAAGGAGCCAGAGCAGAGCCAACAGGTCAGGGCTAGATAAAATTAAGAAAGAATCCGAGGTCAGGACCATGAAAGAACTCCCGCCCCCACCCTAGTCCACCTCCAGCAGCCTTTCATTCAATACTGATAAAGGTTTAAGAGGCAAGAGAGCATTCCAAAAGCTGAATTTGAAATTTAAAAAATAAAATCCTTCTTACAGACACAAACAGACAAAGGCACACAAGGAAATCAGGGCATTTCAGTACCGTTTATTGCTCGTTCATATTAAATCCAGATACTAGACATGCTCTAGTATGTCACTGCTCTAAACATCTTAGTTCTCTGACACTTTGGAAAGAAAGCTATTTCCTCAGTAGAGAGAAAGGCTTTCTTCTTCCCCGGCCCCAAAGGACAGAATTGCATAGGATTGCTTAAGAAGACTGTCATTCTAGTGCTTGAGATTCTGAGCATATGGCAGTTTTCAGACCAATACAGCGATTGAAAAAGCTGGGGGGGGGGGGGGGGGAAGAGAACTAGTTCAGTGTTGCTCCAGCATACTACAAGAATTTTAAAAACACATTTTTTTCTTTTAGTTTTAAAGGTTTTGAAAACACTACTCTTCTTTAAAGGCGGAAAGAAATATTAGAGTGAGGTTTAAGATCTGAGGATAAGCTTATCTATCCAAATGCCCATATTTAATTTAATCTTTTGTGTTGCCTTTTTTTTCTTCTCTTTTCTTCCCCCACTCTCCCTTCCCTTTTTGGAAGAACCTACAGGTCCATTGTTGTGCAGCAGTCCGGCTGGATAGTTCATTGGTCTGCCTTTCCAGGGTGACTGCACTGCCCCCAAGCCCGTCCCTTCAACACAATAAACTCCAGATAATTATTCAGAGAAGAGGCCAGCAGCATGGGCTGCTGTGACATTTGGGTCATGGCCTTTGACACAGAATCTGGGGCTAGCCAAAGTCTGCTCCAAGCAACAGAGGTCCAGGAGAATTATTAAGGGGGAAGGGTGGGAACAGGAGACCAGTGAGAAACACTATCCTTAAAAATGCACTTTTGAAGCAAAGTAATGTAAATACAGCAGAAACTTATTAGAAAAATAAGCAAATACATTTCAGATACACAAAGCAAATTCATATGCAAGGCAAATGAGAGGAAGACCAGCGCATCAAACAACAGAATTTAATGCCAAAGTTAGAAGTGATGTTAACAATATATTGAAAGTAGTTTCTCTCCAAAATAAGCAATTCTCCTTCAGTAGTCCTCTCAGCACTGGATTTTATTTATTTCTGTTTTTAAAAACTGTGTCTACCCTGTTCCAGGCATTTGCACTAGATTAAAATGTATGGTTAAAATACACAAACAAAAAAAAGTTATTAACAATACTATCAGATTATATGTTAAACAATTGTCTATATGTACATTGTGTGGCTACATGCAAGTAATTTATTAATTACAACTTATAAATATTTTTACTAGTATAATTTGTGAATGTTTAGGGAGACTTTTCTTTTTTTTTTTTTTTTTTTTTTTTTAAAGGAGCGAGAATTTCCTTAGGTAACTAGAATTAAAACATGATGCTGGAAATAGTCATAGAATAACACAATGAAAGATTACAAATGACTAGAATTTCACATCCCCAATAATTTACACTTCAGTTTAAAGATAATTGAAGATGGAACAGAGACTGACTGTGATACTAATGTTTTCTAAGTAACTGAAAGGGAAATATAAAATTTTTCTTTCTACAACATTGTGAAAGTTTATTTTGGTAGAAATTAGAGCATATGACAGATCAGAGTCAATCCCACTAACAGTCTAGCTTTCCGAGGCTTTGGATGGATCTCGCTTATTTGTCTAAACCTGAAAAGGCTCCATATATCCCTTTTGTAGCTTTATTCTAGCCCCTTGAAGGGCCTCAGGACAAACACCACCTCACACCCCATTGCAGTAAAAACATCACCTCTCTTACTGCCCACAATCAGCAAGGGGGGGGGGGGGGGAGAAATTCCCTGTCCTTAGCATTTAGGCATCTGAGAGGCTGCAGAAATAAGGAATCTATTTCAAGACAGGTTCAAAATCTGTATGAGAAATCAAATCAGATTTCAGAAACCCGGTTTAGTTTGACTGAGTTTTTCTGTAGAGCATAACATGGAATATTTTTACCAGTAATTTGCATATTGTATTGATCAATTCCTATGTTTCTGTTACTGTATTTAAACATTTTTCTAGAACAGGAGGGGAAAAGCTGCCTTATCCCAATATCATACTAATAATATACTCTAAACTATCTGAGCCACCCCTATGCTAACTAGTTTGGGGTTATAGTTTTCAATCTGAGCCTGCCTGGAAAAGATGATTTTGATTCACATTCTTAAAAGCTGACTTGAAAGCGATACCAAAGGCCTGGACAAACACCTAATTTTGATCTTTTGTACTCATCTTCTCTTTTGGGAAACCTCTTCTTTTGTTGCTGCCCAGTGGGAGGAACGTAGCTCATTGGTCCTGCTTCGTAAGACAAGAGCGCTGCCCCCTAAACCCACCCCCTCAGAGTACAATCAGCTTAATGGAATTATGTAGAAAGAGGCCATCTTTGGAAGAAGAAAGGGGGAGTAAAGTATACCCAGAAAAGTCAACAGAGCCTTAATTAACCAATATTTCTAACCCAGATACATCTGCTACAAATTCAATAGTGAGCCTACTTTGTAGTGTTCTGCAATACTACATGTATCCATATTTAGTGAATTCAGCAATACTACCCTACACTACAGGATAAAACTAATTAAGTAAATATTTCCAGACATATTTCAACAGGAAAATGAGAGAGTTAAAAGGATTTAGCCATCTGGATTAGGAGGAAGAGACCAAGAATACAAATGATTTTCACAATGAAGATCAATCTTTCTAGGTTTCCCACTATGAAACAATTTTGATTATTTGTCTGGTCTTTGTATTAATGGAATGCTTTCTCAAAAGGCATCTAAATAAAAGGGTAAAACTGTGCTACAAAATTTGGTTTAACATCTGTTTAAGTAACTGGCATGATAAACACACATATATTGACTACCAGACATACTGCACCATCTTAGAAACAATACATTTTTACGCACTGACAGAGGGAATCTATTCATGGCACCCAAACTTCCCCTGAAGCTATCAAATAAATTTCCTTTCAGAACTAACATTTCTCTGTTGGGCTGTCATGGGCTCCCCATGCCATTTTGACCCTTTTGTGAAGCAAAATGAAAACACCATCTATCATTTCTTGTACTACAGTGACTTTCTTGGAGGTGCACAGTTTCATTGCAAAAACATCTGTGCTTGGTGACCCTCATCCCAAATCCTGGGAATTAGGAATTCTGCTCTTGCAAGCATGCTTTCAAAATGCAAGAGTTTCAGGTAGGCTATTCATAAACAGCATGACTTTTTCCTCCAGTTGCTGGCAAACAAGAATTGCAATTCTTAACTTTCAAATTGACATGTATAAAACAAGTCAGAAGCAACAGGAAAACTAGCAATCAATCAGTTCAGAACATGTATAATCACATAACCTTTTATTTTTATTATGCCAAATATAATTTATATATCTCATTGCCTATTGCAGATGGAACCTACCACTGAAATTTTGGCCCTGATTTTGTAGATGACTAAAACCACCTGAAAATCCTTTTGCTGGATATTTATATGTTTGTCACACTCACACAGAGTGTAGTTACAGAGTAGGTAGCTGGGTACCCAACCTGCACAATGCAGTGCATATGCATATGCAATTTTGTGAGCACAATCACTTACCTGCTCAATTTGCAGATGCAAATTCAGAGGCTGGTTAAGGACAATGAAAAATGTGGCCCTTAACTTTGCAGAACTTTCGGATGACAAACTAAATGACAGCTACAGTAAAGATAAATAGGGATCTAGCTAATTTTTCCAGTACCACAGTCTTGCCTTTAATACAGCTTTCTACAGCACCTTTAATATTTAATTTGCTGATGTCAAATCAAGTTCCACTAAAAATGGCTTACCAGATAGGGCTATGAGCAAATTGTCTTTGTAAGTCTGTTTCAATACAGACTGCTTCTGTGCACCCCCGTACAACTTTGGCACAGAGAATGCATAATAATAAAATTGCAATGCCATTTCCAATTATAAGGATTAATAAAACAGGAAGGAATGGATCCGAATAAGGATCTTTGAACCAGCCAACAGTTAGCACCTTGAATCTAGGGAGTCTACTTTTGTGTCTAAGGTCAGCAGGTGATTGTGTATTTGTGTGGTGGGCCCTCGGGTGTTGAATCCATCCCAGTTCCAGAAGGATGGCCATGTTACTCTTTTTCAGCAAAATGAATGGGGAGCCTTGGTGCCACAGGATTCCTGGTTTGTTTTTCATCTCCCCCAGGATATTCATCTCAGCACATCTCTTTACATATGTACTATGCTGCTGGCTCTATTTTTGTTACCTTCGTCTTCCCACCCCTTTTGCCTGCCTCTTTTTTGCAGGAGATCCTTTGATATGTTGTCCAGCCTCTCTAACATTTTGGCATAATAGATTATTATTAGCCTTTGATATTTCCCACCAGGGAAAGCACTTCTAAAATATGCCTTGAAGAAAACAGCCATTTGCAGCTAGATCAGAAATAATATCCAAGACACTAGTACATCTTCTTTTTTGAAACTAAGCTCAGTAATGCGTGTTGTCCATAGAAAGTGCTGCAGAAGGAATCTGTACAGGGGAGCTAACTGAAAGTTCATTAAAAATTATTATTTATTATTAAAAGTTATTCCTTATTAAAAGTTCATTAACATAGCTACCTCTTTGGAATTCATTAACTGTGAAGCTTTATCAGTGGGGGAAATAAAGTCTCAGAGGAACAAATTTAAATTGTGTTAATTATTTCTTGGTCATTTTCAAGCAGTCTAAAATTTGGTACAGATGTTCCTCTAGATGGCCAGTTTTTTTGCTCCTGGTCTATAAAAACCATATTAACTTGGTGGGGGGAGAGGGGTGAGGCGGGGCAAAATCGATTCCATCTAAAAAAAATTTCAAGAATAGTTTCATCTCTCTGGAGGCATGCAGGCTCTGCTGTCCTATGATTATGTACAAGATGAGTTACAAAATTTGTGTTAAGTGGAACAGCAGCTCAAGCAAATGTTGTATTTGCAAGCTATAGTCAAACATGAAGGGTTAACACAATTTTCAAAAGTATTTAATTAATTCTGAGCCTCCTGGTCACTCTTCTGGGAAACACTGTGGGCTAAGCTCCCATGGGTGTAAATGGACCCAGCTCATTTCCACCAGCACTGAAGTTGACGCTAGTGTTCTCAGGCATTCAAATCCTTTCCTCCTGTTAATTGAAAAGCAATTTTATTCTCTAAACTTTCCTCTAAACATTGGTATCTTGTCCCAAATGTTGTTTGTTATCTTTTCAAAGCAGCAGCAGCGAGAGGAACAGTCTGACAGGTTTTTAGGCCACCTGAAGCTTTCTGAAGATCTGTAGCTCCTCTGACCGTCAATATGGACTCTGCTATCTCTTTACAAACTTTATGCAAGGCAAGAGGGTAGCCTACAAGGAGTAAAGGAAAACAAGTTTCCCACTATTTCGAAATGGATCAAAACATGTTTTGAGCACCAGACACATATGTTTGTGTTCTTTGAAGGATGTTTTCTATAGTGATATGAAAATTAAAACATAACTGACTTTTGACTGGGGGTAGGGGCCAGTCATAGATGTAGAAGTCTGGATCAGAAACTTTCACAGACTGTGTGTCCTTTTTCCAGATATAATTATATGCTTTCAGGCCTTTATGGATGCATTTCCCCAACCCTAACCCTTGATTTTATAAACTGGAATTAGGGAGGGTTGAAAATTTTCCTTTACAACAACTTTTGACAGAATATTGGTTTTACTACAAAACAACATTTCCCTCAGAATGGATCTGCTTTCAACAACAAAAAATAAAAAAATAAAAAATAAATTGTTTTTGTCAAAATATTTCAGGCAAAAATCCAAAAGATGTTTAGCTGAAATCTTTTGAGGTTTTTGACTGAAAAACTGAAGGTTTCCACAGGGGGAAGGAATTATTATTTTAGACCAGTTCTAATTCAAATTCCTCCCACAATTCTTCTTCCAAGTGAGGTCACTTTGGGATAGGATTGGAGTAGAACTAAGTATCAAAGGTTCTACTAAAAATGTGAAAGTTGCTCAACACATTCCAAAGTTATTTTTGTTCATCTTTCTTAGTGCATTCAGGATTTAGAACCAAACTATATTAGCATCTTGATTTAAAGACAGACCAGAATTCAAACAACTCCTGCTTCAATGTCTCTTCATGTGAAGTTTTATACAACATTTAGAAACTTGAGCCATGACAAAACCTTGCTAGACTGGCTGGCTGATTACTTACATAAAATAAACAAAACAGCTCTTAGCTTATATCTAGCTGTTTTCATCTGAAGATCTCCAAGTGTTTCCATTTTATGATGGGGACCCTGAGACCCAGAGAAGGTAAGTAACTCAATCAAGGTCACAGAGTGAGTCAGTAGCAAAGCAAGCAGTAGATTCTAAATGTACCGGTTCACAGCCCTGTCCTATTCACTGGACCACACGCAGTCCCTGACGCTAGTTAGGATTGGAGTCCAATAAATTCAGTGCTCCTGTAGCTGAAGTTGGATCAATTAAAGGTGAGCTATCCATGCTTAATTATAGGATTATAATATTATATATTATGTTTCCAATAAACTACCACAGCAACAGCTACAAGTGTAAAATGCTCATCACATACTTTAGTACCTAGATGATACATCAATTGATGCTCTGTACATATCGAAGATATATACATTACCTAAATGAAATACTGTAATTGCATCTGACCATCTACTGTACAGAAAGTGCGGTGTGTCTCATATCATTACTCCAGTGCCCACACAAGGACAAGAAACCTTGAATAAATGGCTGTCGTGACTTGAAACCATCTCTTCCAGACAAGTGATTTTTCTGACGCCTTGGCGTTCATGAAGGAGATGAATGTGACCACCCTCCACCTAGAAAACAGTAGGGATGGACTAGCCAACTTATAAATTCCACTAACAAGGGAAACTCCCCTAAAGAGCAAGCTCAGCATTAGGCTGGGAATGTGGAGACCTGGGTTCAGGTCCCAACCCTGCCACCGATTCCATTTGGCCTCGGGCAGGTCATTTGCGGGCTCTGCGCAGCAAATACTGAGCACTAACAACTCATGCTGAAGACAATGACGGCTGCCAGAGGTGGTCTTAGTGAATCCGGGGCCCTGGGCAAAAGCTGAGGATGGGGAGGACTTTTGCCTCCATCCACCCGCCAACCTCGCTGCCAGTCCCCGCCTACCCCCCAGCCATGCCGCCCTGCCCCCACGGATGGGGCCCCCTCCCAGCGTGAGGCCCTGGGCAAAGCTGCCCCTATGGCAGCTGTGACTGCTCAGCCAGCCTGGCCCTTTCCTAATTCTAAATTGGAAAATTGGTATTATAACACCACTTTGCCAGTCTTGTGAAGCTCTTTGGTAGTTTTGGATAATAATACACGTGCAAAGTATTATTAATATTAACATTAACAGGAGTAAAAACCATGAGGAATTGATGCAAATAACCCAACCATCACTCATAGTAATAGGACAACAGAGTCCTGTGGCACTTTTAAAGACTAAAAGTGCCACAGGACTCTGTTGTCTTTCTACAATAGACTAACACGGCTACCCCTTTGGAATTTTTCATAGTAATAGGATAAGGGTTCACCCACTGCCCACATCCCCCGCTTTTCTTTCCTTCCTTTCAGAGAGGAAAGACTGTCCGTTACAGCGTGGGTCTTTAAGCAGCTGCAGAGGAGCTGGCACAAGCAAAAGGAGAAAGTTGAGGATTAATGGGCCTGATAGAATGCTATTTAAATAGGGCATGCACTTTGAAGAAGCTATAGGCTATACAGTTTACTTTTCAGTCCTGTAGTTTGAACGTTTTCAATCAGTTATTATTATTGCACTGATTTGAAATCACAATTTAGCTTTCATTTCTGTGGAAGATTTGTACAGATCTTCTGACTTTATTATCGTGCACGATTTCCAGGTTCAAATTTTCAAAAAGTATTTGCATGCCATTTTGCACTTCTTCGCATACACAACTGCCACATCTGTGCATTTAGAAGGCCATCATATGCACAAATGTGTGCATAATACAAGCAGAAAATGTGGCACAGGGAGTATTTAGTATTCTGCTAAGCATATGTCAATGAGTATATTCCCCATGTTCTACTTCTACAACTATGCTAAATATCTTTTCTTTGCAAGCATTGAATAGTTTAGCTCAGGGTGTAATTTTGCCATTTGAACCACTGAACACAGGGGGGTTTTTTATTTTTATTGTTGAGGAAGCGGGTGGCAGCTGGGAATAGAGGATGCAAACATTCCATTTTTTGTTCAGAACTTTTAAGTTTCCATTAATTTATTTCAGGCATAAACTTAAAAGTTTTACAGAGAAATTCCACAGTAATTTTTCTCCCCAACAGCAAAACACTCCTTCCCATCTGCCAAAATTGTTTCTCTTCCCCCAAAAGAAACCTAGGCAAAAATTGAAAGATACTTTGCTTTTCCACAATGGTAGGTATGATGTAAGGAAGGTATTATTCCAGACATAGGAACTCCCGAAAGGCATATTTGCTTATTCTTAGAAGCGTATTTGCTTATCACCAAACCCAGGGCTTTTTGCAAACTCAAGGTATTAACTTTCCCATACAACTTTATCACAAGTGGTCAAGTATCAATTCCTGGACAGCAACAAAAATCTAGCATAAATTTATCATTGACCCTAATGTGTTGATCAGAACATCTGGATTTTAGTTAAACAAATGAAGTTTTAAAAAAAAAACAACAAAAAAAAAGGGGGGGGGGTGGAACCAGAGAGGGAAAAATTAAGAAATGTAACTACCCCTATACAGCAAATGTTTTCTTCTGTCCACTCTGAAGTCTCTTTCATGTGCTAATGGTGGCATTTTTTTAAACTCTTCCCCTTTGACTTACTCAGACCTTTAAGGACCTCACACATCTAATGGTTCCTCACATTCACTAAGAACAATCGAGAGAGGTCTGGTGGCTGACATGCAGTATGATTAATGGACAATGTTGATTTAATTTCCTACAACAGGAGTTTCCCCTAAGCTTTCTCAAAGGAGCAGTTGCTTTACAATTCAAGCCTTAAATATTTTACTAATGAAGTCCAATAAAGAGTGAATTAAATAATATTGCCCAGATACAAGTTTCCTCCCCTTTAGAGAAACCAATCCATATATTTAAAAGGTTTATTGGAACAAAACAAGCAAGCTTTGTAACAGCACTGTAAATAATCTCTTTATAAAAAATGATGAAAAGTTAACTATCATTTCCTGCCATTTGAAATTGCTTCTTTTAATAAGCTGGAGTAAGCATGATAAAGATTAAGCATGGTATGAGAGGAATGTATATTATTTAGCAATAGACTAGATAAATGTCAATTTCAAAATAGTCATTTAAGAACACACTACCAGATATGCATATACATTAACATTTAAGAACATCTATTAAAAAAACTCAGATAAAAAGATGTTTAAAATTATTAACTTTAAAAAAAAAATCAATTAATCTCAGTGGCTTGATTTGAAATGATGTTCACTGTATTTTTCCATGAAATAAAATAATTTTCAGACCAGCAACTGAGTAACTGAATACTATTTGCATAAAGCACAACTATTGAGCAACCAATATAAGCCTTCAAAGCGTTTGAGGAAGTGTGATTTTCTCTCACGAAAGCTCATGCGGTAAATAAATTTGTTAGTCTTTAAAAGTGCCACCAGACTGCTTGGTTGTTTTGCTGAAGTAGACTAACATGGCTACCCCTCTGGAACTTGTCAATATAGTGCAGTTATCCAAGCTGAGTTCCCAAACATATTCATTTTTAAATGATGGAATCTCTTGTACTAGGAATCCCAAGAGGCAAAGAGATTCAGGATTCTATGCACTATCACACCTGCAGAAAATTTCACATTTAAATACTTGAAGGAGATACAGTTTGCTGCAGTGGAGACCAATGACTTATCTCCTGGCACAATGCAAATAACATCCCTTCAAGAAAGATCCTTTAATCCAGTTCTTCAAACAGTTGTTACACATTCGGCCTCTCTGTTGTCCCTAAAGAAACAACTGTATTTGATATTTCAGCTGGGACAACAGCTGGGGGTGTAGGAAAAAAACCACAGATCTACATTGCAGGTAACTGCCCTTCATGCCACTTAAATGGACCTGTCTCCTGCTCCCCTCCCCCCTACCCCCCTTTAGTCCTCAAGGAATGTGGTTTCTGCTGTTGGTGTATCAAAGCCTGTGTTTTCTCATTCGTATTTTATGGATTCTTGCAAAGCATTGTCACTTGAAATAATGGAACTTCCTTCTTCCTGATAGCTCCCACTGTCTACTCAGGGGCCCTTGCTTAGCTGGATTTAATGCCTTGTTTAGTTATTTGAAGTGAAGTTGCACCAGTACAGAAAATCTTTACCCAATGCTGTGGTTGAAGGGCTATGTGCTCTTAACATTTTAATGGCAGAGAATTATTTTCTTCCCTTTTTAAAGAAAAACAACCCTGTGTAATTAAAATCAGTTACAACAAAAATCAGTGCATGTGCAGTAATGACAGTAGAACTAATTCATACTTTCCAACCGAAAAACCCCATATGCCACTTTTAGAGCAGTTACATACATAAGAGTTAAATAAGAGAATCTTTCCAACATACAAACGGTCTGTTTTTCAAAGGAAACTTAACTGCACAGTTGAGGGGGCAATAATGTAGCGTTTAGCTCCAAAAATAGTGGTTATCATTTTAGGCAGATAAATCATTCCAACTAGGTTTTAAGCTATTCACTGATCACATATTTAATCCAAAGAAGCCTAGAGTTTACTATAGAGTTTTGTCACATGTAACACCCTAATCAATACCAAAACAGATACGTTGCTCATGCAGATGTTAAAACTTTCAGTATTTTAGAACCTATTGAATTTGATTACAGGTTAAACTAGTAAATTACTGAGAGTCCCAAGGGGGTAATTTAAAATTGACAAATACTTTAAACTTTAATTAAATCTTCCCATTATAAATGAATTGGATAAAATAAAAAGCAAAAGCGAAATGAAGAGTGATGTATTCATGTTGCTAAATTTATCAAAAATTCCAAGGGTTAACACTCTTTACCAGCACCTGAATTAATAGCAAGTATGTCAGAAAGAATGTCTTGTGATCATCCAAATTAAACAATGTTGATTGCTCCCATAAAAGGATAAGGCACAATATATCTGCTTTTGAGACAAAAATACAAAGGTAGTTAGAGTCTGAGCCAAGTACAGTCATACAGCTACACAGATGGGAAAGTGACCAACTCTTAAGTCTGGCACTGAATTATATAATGAAAATACTACACTGGCAGCTAATGATTTGCTGGTGTATTTTCGACAGATCTGGCCAGAACAAGCTGACATTTATCCTTCCATGTCATATAACGGTGTTAAACAGGATCAAATTTAGAATTTATGTAAGTGGGTGCCATTCAAATGGCATCCAGTGAAGGGCACCCAATTACAACAGGTCTGAATTTGGCTCTGTGAGAATTAGATTTACACAATTTGTTATCTCAACACGATAAAGAAGTTTAATGTTTTGAGGTTTTGTTTTTGTTGGGTTTTTTTCATTAAAATGGGAACATAAGAAGTGGGTAATTTTGCAAATGACTAGTTTATCCTTTCTGGGCACACCAGCTCCATTCATTCTCACTGTGCAGTCTTTTGATATTTAGCACCTGATTGTCCTGGTACAAGTCAAACTTCATATGTATTAAAAATTACATAATCAAGCATGCTGTGAAAGAGAGATGCTTGATTCCTTTACTTTCCTCACCACACAAGCTAATGCTTGTACTTTCAAAGCCTCCTTATATCACAGGAGGTGGTCTAGGACACAACTCTCTCACTGACAGCTGGGGCCTGATTGATTGGAGCTTTACACGTACTAAATGGCAAAATACTGTGCCAGTTTGCAAATTGCTACCACAAAAAACCAAAGCAAAACAACCCCCCCCCCCAAACTTACCCAACAAAAACCCTACAACTCCTGATTACTATTTATGTTAGAATTAAGGCCTCTAAAAAGTAATGTAGTCGCTTGAATCTGAGGGAAGACATTGCCTCAATGTCTTAAAGGTGAAGAGAATTTAGTTTTAATAAACCTCTCTTATTTATATGGCTAGCATAGTCTCTAAAATCTGTTTTGTTTCACTCCTCCACCCTCCCAAGTCTGGAGGAAAGACTAGAAAATAAACAAACAAACAAACGAACAGATATGCCATGTCTGAGGTTAGAAGACAGGCCCATATTTAAAGTGTCAAGTCTGAATTTTTATGATTCTGAAGTAAGGACATACAGGTCTCTTTGCCCACTTGAAGCATAGTATCCTACGAGGCTCGCTGGAGGGTTCTGTTTTATTTTTGTTAAATATACACGTATTACACTACTACAGTCCCCTGGAGAACAAAAGGTCAGAACCAGCTGAGGAAAAGGGTGCCTTTAAATACTCCCAGTCTACTTCTAAAGCCTTTGGTTTTATTACCATGCAATAAGACTGACTCCTCCCTGCCAGCAAATCCCTTATGTTCTAGCTGATAAGTATAATAGCAAGCGTGTTATACACAATCAGGAGAATTAATAGATAAGAGGTTTATTTTAAGGATGTAATCAGAGTGAGTAAACACCAGGCTGACCAGCTGTAAACAGTGGTAATAAATGGGCATATTTGTCCTGGTCATCCACTGAGCTATTAGCACACTTTCCACTATGTAACAATGTAAATATGTCTTTCCAGTGTCTACAGTATATACAGTGAACCTGAGTATCCTTTAGTAACATAACCAGCTACACTCAGCTCTCTTTGTTGATCTTTACTGCAAACCAGTGTAGATATGGATTAATTTTTTATTTTTGTTAAACAAAGCTGAATTTAGGTCATGTCAACATTTTCACTAGCTATGAAAGTCTGACTCAACATGCAACATTCAAGCATAAGGAATTGAGATCAGTCGTTACTCTACTGTATTCTACAGAATGGCATCTGGCACAATTGCCAACGCTGGTGTGTCGTAAATAGGGAAATTCACAGAGAAATAAAAGGATAAAACTCTTTACCTTCTGGAAATATATTGGACACAAAGATTTTTGGAGGGGTAAAGAGCGGAAAAAGATGCCCCTGGATCTAAAAAACATGGAGCTTAGAACCATTTTGGTCAACACCTGATTTTCAAATTATCTCAAACTGGCCAGCACTTCTGTGTTACCAAAACATATATGCACATTTGTTCTCTCAAAATTGTGCAAGGTAAATCATTGCTTGGATTTCCAGCTAACTGTTTCTATGCACCAAATGGACAATTTTTTCAATGCAATATCCTACCAGCAGATACTGTGGTCATAAGGACATTATAAAAATCTATCCTCAAGTATTAGTGTCTGTATAAATACAGTAATCATGTATTTTTTTCACCTTTGTTAATTTGCGTCTGGTCTGTGATTTGGAGATTTTATTTTGCAGAAATAGGTCATCAATTTATAGTTAAGGTCTGGAGAAGCTTCTCATTTTAAAGCCAATTTTATTTCTCTCCCCCTCCCTCCCTCTCTTTGATATGCTCTTACTCTCTTTACCTCCATGAGAGGTGGTATCTTTGTCTCACTAGAATTAAGGCTGTAAATATGTACAGAAGTTGAAATTAAATAATAGAATGCCTAACTTTTGGTGGAATACATAATGCAGTAAGTTGGATGATTCTTTGAAGGGAACCCTTCTTCTACACAACTTGGGCACTCGCATATCAAGGAGGAAATCTGGGAAACCATTAAACAATTGGCTAGAGCTGGTTAAAATAAAAATAAAAAGTAAAGTATACATCACAAAAAATTCAGATAAATTAATTTTGTTTGCTTCATTTAAATTTTGTAAAAAATTTTATTTTCGTACCAATTGAAACTATCAAAATGAAAATTTTCAATTCTTTTTTGTTTTCAATTTGAAAGTTATTCAACTTTCTATCACTTCTTTAGTTTTTCCAGTGGGTAAAAATAAAAGATGACGGCCAATTTTTTTCTTACAGAGATGAACCTTTGTGACTTATTTTGAAAAAAGTCTTTAAAATAAATTTTAATTGAAAATCAATTTTTTGTGTCAGAATCCAAAATTTTCCACAAATATTTTGGATTTTATCAAACCATTTTTCATCTATAGAAATATGGCCAACAGTTTTCAACGAGTAGTACTCTTGAATGCTGTTTTCCGTAGTGTGATCCTGGAACGTCTTGAAAAGAAAGATTTTGAGGAACCCTGTGTTAAGATTGCCTAAATGCACCCAATATAAACAAGGACCCTTGTGGCACTTTTAAAGACTAACACATTTATTTATCTCACTGTCAGGGCTGTCCCTTGTGGGGGAGTGGAGCCCAGGGCACTTCCCTTCCGCCCTGCCTTGCCTTCAGCAGGACGCCAAAGGCAGCGGGACTGGGGAAGTGAGCAGACTCTACACCGCAGTGGGGGGCAGTGGTGTGGGCCCTGTGTTGCCCTCAAAACCACAAGGCTTGGGGCAATCACCCCGCTTGCCACTGCCCCCACCAAAGGATGGCCCTGAGCACAGCCTGACCTGATCCGATGACTTACACTTCCTTGCATTTATTTTCCTCCCATTCATCTGTACTTCTCCATCTTCAAGCATCTGATGAAGTAGGATTTTCTCCCATGAAAGCTCATGCGATAAATAAGTTTGTTGGTCTTTAAAAGTGCCACTAAACTCCTTGTTTGTTTTACTGAACGAGACTAACATAGCTACCCCTTTGGAACCCAATATAGAGGAGCTTTTGAAAGAAGGCTTTTCCATTCAAGCCTCAGAGGAAGCACCAAACAAACCACCAGAAGACTGGGTAAGTTCCATTTCACAGTCCTCAAATAATGTGTTGGGTTCTATCTAGTTTTAAATCTCAGGTCCTTTTGCCCATCTGGCAACACACACTAAGCAAAGTTTTCTTTGGTGCCCCATGTAGTCAAAAGGGCAGGAAATGCCAAAGGTTTAAGTGTTTGGTCTCTGCCTTGCCCCCAAGGATTTTCACCAACGTTATCAGACCAGTTTTTCCATCCCCTGAGGCCTCTGGGTTGAAAATGGTTATTTACTAGGTCATCATCTTGAATGCAGCAGAGACAAGAGAGCACCTAGGACTGCACATCTGGGCCACAGTACATTTGCCTCTGGGTTTCCAGTAAATACAATACAACCTATATTAATCACTCCTTCCAACTGAAACTTTCTGGGATTCTAACTGGAACTTTCCTACAGAAGGTACAATTGCTACTAGAAAGCAACAATGAAGGCATAAACACATTTAAGGGGTGATTCACCCCCTTCCTCTACAGCTGCCTGGATGGCTCAGGAAGTGGCAGTTTGTATCCCCCCATGCCAGCCATGATGAATTTGGGTCACTGTATTTAAACATGGCTAATACTAGCAGAGTTTTGTGATCAGGATACTGGACCAGAGAGAGGGAGAGAGAGTGTGTAAACACAACCAGAGAGAGAAAGAGAGAGTGAAAACAGGAGCGGAGCAGGTATCTATCTCAGCGTGCCCTAAAACAAAATCCTTCCTTTAGTTTGGTTAAGAAAGGAGTTAACAGTCAGGTGTCAAAGTTGATTTCCAACATCCCACCTGCAGTTGGCCAATGGTAAGATTCCTCTTTCTCTCTCAAGCCATTCCTGCTTGTAGTATATCTAGGTGGAGAATATAGAATCCACTTAACCTCTCTCTGTAACAAGGGAGCAGTTGCATTGCATTCAGACACCGTCAGCCTATTAGAGATAGACTGTGCAGTTTCAGAAGATGAACAGGGTCTGTCTGCTTGTATTTACAATACCAAGCGTGTTGTAGCTGCAGGGATCTGATGATAACTTCAAAGGAGTAATCTGAAGACCTTTAATAAGGGGAAATGAGTTTTTGTCTTTTTAGATCCATCCATTTCCTTTGTTTTGTTTTAACTGGTTTTCACATTGCACCAATCCCTCTCCTGTACTGCATAGTAGAAAGCTTCCCAAACAAATGTCTCTACTAGGAAAACTAATCTGATCCCCTGACTGCATTTACTCTGCAACCTTATGGAAACAAAGGCTGGAGCAGCAGATTTACGGAGCGCCACAGCCTGAGTTTCTTTGGTAGGAGTCAGAACTTTCTAGAGCAAGAGGGAGTAAAGGAAGAATTAAAAATAGAGGCAAAAATACATAGTATGCATCCAAGGGTCTCTTCCTCTCATAATTTCAAGTAATAATGTGAATGGAATTTCACATTAGACCTAGAAAACAGTCTGCTGCTGAAAAATAAATGCCATGACTTTTAATATAAACAAATGCCGACATGAAGTTGAGGATATTTATTTTGAGAGTGGCTGGCCTGGATCCGGTCACAATGTTTAATTCCATATACATGGTGGCTATCATGGCAAATAATTCAGTTAAAAAATAAATAGGGGTGACTGGACAGACCTATACTGGAGGAAGAGATGTAGTCTGGCAAAATATAGTAGGAAGCAGTAGGAGAGAGAGAGACTTTATAGTAATACATTTAGTATTCATTAATCTTAATATGTTTTAAGATTTAAGCCCTGCTGCTTCTGTTCTGTTGGCATCCCAGTTCCATCCCTCCACTGGGTAGACTGGGGCCATTCACAAGGAGCTGACTTTAAAACATTACTCAGTAGTCATTATATTAAGTCAGCTGACATTCTTCCTGCTAAAAGGAGATTCCCTCTCACTTTGCAGTATCTACACTGACCCTCAAGCAGGAAAGTAAATTGCCTTCCATGCTCAGACAGGCTTTGCATCACCAACATAGGTGAGGACACAGCTTGTCTATTCCTTGCTTGCTTCCATAGCCACAGAAGTCTTTTTAGCCATGTTCTGTGAAACACCCAAACCATGTTGAAATGAGGGCATCTCTGCCAGAGCTATGTCAGCACAATCCCATAGTGTACAGACTGAAGGATTTTTTTCTGTCAGGGTAAAAACTCCATTTCCCTGACCAATGGTAGTTAGGACAAGGGAAGCATTCGTTTGTCAACCTAGCTGCATCTATGCCAAGTATTAGTATTTTTTTTTCCTCAGTACAACAGGGGATTTGACCTCACCTTCCTCTATATGCTGTTCCCCAGTCTTTGAATTTTAACATCTATTTTGATTTGCTGTTACAGCCTGACCTGATCCTCTGTCATGCACTTCCCTGCATTTAATTTCCTCCCATTCTGTATGTTATCCATCTTCAAAGAACCTGCCAAAGTGGGATTTTCTCCCACGAAAGCTCATGTGATAAATAAATTTATTAGTCTTAGTGCCACAGGACTCCTTGTTTGTTTAGCTGAACTAGACTAACATGGCTACCCCTCTGGAAAGTATTAGATTGGCACAGCTACATCTGTCACAGATGTATTCTTTTTTTTTTTTTTTTTTTTAAACCAAAATGTTAAATGCAGAGCAGGTCCAAGTTGGGAGTCAAACTCTACCCCTGGAAGAAGAGGAAAGTGCCAGCCTGATAAATCCAACCTCTGCAAAGTAGTGTGGATCACTAGCAAATAGGCCAGCCTAGAGTTAGATTTATGAAAGTAAGAAGATGAAACTCTAGGAGAGCCAAAAAGTCAGTCAGAAACCAGCATATTCTGATGGTCTTTAGTGCAATATGGTGACAAATAAGCACATTCCTGCAAATCTGCATTCCAGCTAGGCCTTAAAAAAAAAAAAAAAAAAAAAAAAAAAAAAAAAAAAAAAAAAAAAAAAGGTACACACACACACACACACGTGCGCACCCACACACAGATACGGATGTAGCGTCAGCAAATTCAAGAAGGTCATAGAGTTACCTTTTTGTTTCTGCATTAGTGATTTCCAGTATCATGCTATATCAATGGTTAATTTAACAGGATAAAAAAAACCCCAAAACAAATAAAAAAACTTTTTTGAAACACAAAAGTTACAACTAACCCCCCCCTCTCTCAAGCACTGAGGAAGTCTTCTACCCTGAAACACCCTCAGCACAAAATTCATTTTCCTAAACCACTATATTAATCCTGGACAATATAACTCAAATTCCTACACCAACCAACCTATAAAAACAGGCTCTCCACCAAAGGGACTTTAGGAGGGGCTCAAGCCCCAGGCCTCAGACAAAAAGGGGACCTCAGGCTCAAGCCCCTTAACCCCCTGCAATAAACTGGCCCCGCTCAGCGCCAGCAGGGCAGGAGTGCTGAGAGCGCTCCTGCTCTGTCGGCGCTGGGGAGGGGCAGGGCCCCGGAGCCAGAGGTCCGGCTCTGTGCTCCACGCGGAGTAGAGCAGGCCAGCCTCTGTTTGCTCCGCCCAGGGAGCAGGCCTCAGTGCTTCTCCTGCACAGCGGCCCGGCCTCCCAGTGTGCCATGGGTGGGGAGGCCTGCTGGCATGCTGCATAGTGGCCTCCTGTGCGGCCTTTCAGGGCCCATACCCCGGGAAGGCTGGGCTGCAGGCCACTGCACCGTGCACCAGCTGGCCCCCCCACCTCCCGGCACACTGGCCAGAGCAGAACCAGAGCAGGAGTGTCCTCTGGCTCCAGCCCCCCCCCCACCTTCTATAACTGGGGGGCCTCAGGGTCAAGGGCAGCCCATGGCCCCCGGGCCAGTTAATCCAGCCCTGTTCACCATGCTGGTACCTAAGGGCTCTATATGAGGTTTGAAAAAACAACCTCCAAGACATACAAAACTAGAGAGACACACACACAGGGATACTTAACATTGTTATTTCAATCCAACAGACTATTATTAAAGAATCATGGGCTCCTATTCACTTTATTTTTGTGTTTTAAATGTACAAAAGAAAAGTTAAGTTAATAGTCTGAGTTAAAATGAAAAATTACAATGAAAATAATTACAGGAGGTATTTAGACTTTTGAGAATTAAGGTATCTCTCACTTTCTGCCATGAATCAGACCTGGGATACAGAATAATATTTGTAGAATCTTAGGGGCATGTGGGATTAAACTTCTCGCATTAATCACATTTCCTAGAAGTTCTGTATCATGATCTTCTTGCCTGAAATATGTGATTTATAAACAAATGTGAGAACAACATTTGTGTGGGATGGAGGTCAATAGAGGCTAAAATAAGAGGGTAAAACATAAGAACAGTCATACTGCGTCAGGCCAATGGGGCATCTAGCCTGGTATCCTGTCATCCAAAAGTGGCCAATGCCTAGTGCTTCAGAGAGAACAAACAGAACAGGTAATCACCAAGTGATCCATTCATCCCTGTCACCCATTCCCAGCTTCTGGGCTAATGACAAAATCTAAAGTAAATTAACTTCATAGGAGTGAAATGTAAAATGGAGCTTTATCCGCAGAAAAAGACGTTTACATGCCTGTAGAGCTTACACATATGTGGAGATGCACAACGCACTCTGCACTGTTTCCCAGTTTTCAAACATTTTAGTGCGGTGGTTCCCAAACTGCGGCCTGGGAGCCAAAAGTTGCCATGGGGGCTTGCAAAGTGGCCCACGGCCCCCCTCCTGCTGGCTGCATTAGGGAGCCACTGCTTAAGGACCCAGGCAGAGCACATTTCTGCAGTGCTAGAAGACTGGCGCAGACTCCTTGCTGCAGCCAAGGGGATGAGAGACCAGCAGTCCCCTCCCCCTGGCTGTAGCAGGGAGCACAACAAAGCACTCTGCCTAGGTCCATAGGCACTAGGGTGCATGCAGGAGTCAGAGGGAGAGGTGATCAATGCTTCCCTCCCCTGCTTCCAACAGAGAGCAAAGCACTCTGCCTGGGTCCCTCAGTGCTGGGGTCTCTGCTGGAGCCAGAGGGAGGGGAGCATTGATCTCCAGTCCACCTGGCTGCAGAAGGAAGTCACTGCCTAGGGCAGTGTTTCCCAACCAGTGTGCCAGGGCACACAGGTGTGCCGTCAGGCCTGAGCAGGTGGGCCACAGAAATTTTGAAAAACTACTCAAAGAATTCTGGATTGGCTCATGAATATTCATGAATTCATTTGGCAACTATATGGTGGTGTGCCTCAAAATAATTAAAGGTATCAAGGTGTGCACGGCAGAGAAAGGTTGGGAACCACTGGCCTAGGGATCCAGGTGGAGCACACAAGGCTACAGGATGTATGCGGTTTCCCTGCTGCAGGCAGGGGGTGGCGAGATCAGTGAGGAGTGGGGGCCCCTGGCACAGACTGGTGCCCTTCAGGATTGTAAAAATTATATCTGTGACTCTCAAGCCAAAAAGGTTGGGAACCACTGCTTTAGTGCAAAATCACACCATTTCTCCCACAGTTACAAGTCCCATACAGAGACTATTGTTTGTCCTATTAGATCATGTTACAGCTCCTAATTCATAAAAAAATTCCAGGTGCTTATTTGCAGGAGGTTAAAAAAAAGGAAAGAATTAAAAAGGGGAGTAAAATAGTATCTGGAGATCATTCCAAAATAGCAATGTGGGGGGTTGGAAAGAGGGTGGAGAGAGAAAGATTGGAAGCCAGCACCCAGGTTTCTCATGCACTGACTATTGATACTGAAGCATAGCCAGACTCTGGAGTTACTGTCCTTTGGTATTCTCTGTTGCTGCTAAGTACATAACATAATAGGGGGAGATGATAAATATCACAACATGTACAAGCTTCTGTGTATTCACCCAATTTGAGAATGACCCTTTGATTGACCAAATTATATAACATGCCTGCAACTGCTAACTCTTGACATCTCCTTTCCCTTGTGATTTCATATACCTCCAGTGTCCTATCAACACCTACAACTCATTTTAAAGAAGCTGAAGAACCTTTAAACCATTAATATTTATTGAGAGCCAGCTTGTCCTTAGGAGAGAGAAATGGTCGAGAGAACATTAATTTTCTAAAATACCATTTACCATAATCAGATTATCTGGAGAGATGGGTTAAAAATTAATTGATCTCAGAATTGCCAGGTAGAGCAAAGCAAACTCCCTACAAGTTCTTTATTACATGAACACAACTAATTATTTGAAGTAATATTTTAATTAGCAACAGAAATGAAATAACAGCGTAAAGAATTATTGGGATTACTCATGTAAAATGAAACAAATGAAGAATCCAATTCCTTCCTTTATTGGGTAGAGAGCTACTCCTAGAGATTAAATTCTCCATGGCTGCATACACTGAAGGGCGTAATAGTAGAAGCATCCTCTAAACATGCACCTGTTATTCTGAAGTGTTTGCTCCTGTACTGCTGGAAGGGTAAAATTAAGTGTGCACAAAATTTGAGGCATGCAGTTTGTGTGCGAGTGCAAATGGAATGGTTCAGCATCTACTGTAACTATCTGAGCTTTAGCAAGTGTAAAAAACTTAGATGTGAAGAACTGCGCCAATAAAATTTTACAGGCCAAGTGGTGACCCCTTTGAAATCAGCAGTGTGTGACTTGGATGTTTCGCTTACACAATAAAGAAAAAAAGGGTGTCCATATTTGAAAGGCACATTCAATAAATCTTTAGCCACAACCTGCTAAAAGTCAGTACACTAGCATTTATTCTGAATCTTCTGGAAGAATACTATGTAATCAGTCCACCCATCCTCTGGCATCATAGATGGTGTGATTGGGGGGGGGGGGGGCAGGGAGGGAAGGATTCATCCACATAACCTGCAGCATATGATCCATAATGTCACTTAGGGTGACCACATGTCCTGATTTTATAGGGACAATCTCAATAGTTGGAACTTTATCTAATATAGGTACCTATTAACCCCCCACCCCAGTCCCAATTTTTCACACTTGCTACCAGGTCACCCTACACCTCAGTTTCAGATAATTGTAAGTAAATTAGAGTGATGCAGGCCAACATTTTCAAAACTGCATGTGCACAATTACTGTGAGAGCATAGATAATTTGAGAATGTGAATTTTTGAACATGTATAATTTAAAAATTTGTGCCATCATCTGGCAAATTACAGATTTCAAACATGTATGGATTTGATTTAAGTTTCCACTTCTCCCTAAATGCTTATTAGAAAAAGAAACCATCAAAGATTACACATTAATGGAAAAAAAAATGTGTGCAGACAAAATATTTTGTTTACACCTTTCTACCATTCTGACTAGAAGAAAATTGTTGGACTAAGAAATTCTATGTGAAAGGGGCTGCATAGTCAATACGTTTACATGTGTTTGGAATATGGTTTTGTCAGCTGGGTAATGAGAAGACAAAAGGAAAAAGCATTTACCTCTTAAGACACAGAGACACCACGCCCTCCTAAACTACTCCACTTTTATCTCACTGCTCTTTTAAACAGTCAGCAGCTGCCAGATGCTCTGGCTGGAAGTGGCACAGATGGTCAGCTGTCCAGTTAAAAGAGCAGAATGCTTTCCTCAGCCTCTCCCTAAAATAGTATCTTGGCTATATATAGCAGATGATAAAAATCAGGCTGTGGTCAAGAGGCCATTTGACCTAGTTAAGAATACAGATCAATTTTGATAATTTAGTCAAGATTAATTCTCCACCCTGTCTGAGTTAAAAATAAACTATCGGCACATTAAGTGTCCAGCCTTGCAGTGATTTTGGTGATTGCTCTACAGATCACACCTTTAAAGAAAATCTGAATCCTTCTGTTGCATCAGCAAATAGGGGCACCTTCATCCCCAGACAATCAGAGCTATAGGGTAGGAACTTTGGATCTAATTCAAAGCCTACTAAGGACATTCAGTGGGGAAAGTCCAGCTGACTAATAGGCTTTGGATCAATCCTTGGGTCTTCTCTGCACCCAATCCTGCAAATGCTTCTGGGACTAATGGCATGGTTCATGGTAGAAAACACTGTGCCTACTAGCAGGTGTTTCCAGGATTGGACCCTAAATTAGACTGTTCTGAGCAAACCGTGGGTAGTCAACACATTGCTAGAAAGAGTAGTGATAAATCCTAGGTTTTTTGTAGTAATTTTTCAATTCTAATAGACCAGTCACAAAAAACATGTAAAAGCAGATTACCGTTCAGAAAGTAACTTCTATCCCCTAAAGGAGGGGTCAGCAACTCCCGGCAGCGTGCCAGAGCTGGCATGCGGGCCGAGCCTGAGCAGCACGCGGCATCGCTCGGGCTCCCCCACTGGCCCTGCAAACCGCACAGCCAGCAGCTGTGGCGCGCAGCTGACAGCCCTTGCTGGCCCTGCCCCCTGCTGGCTGGCAAGAGGGAAAAGGAGGGGAGCGGGTCACATCACGTTGCGCCGGCCCGCCCAGAGCCGCACCGCTGCTGGCAGGGTAGAGCCGGCCCCGGCCATTGCCGGCAAGAGGGTCGGTCGGTCGGCTCGGCTTGGCCCAGCCGGGCCAGAGCTGCAGTTGCCGGCGGGCAGCCTCCAGTTCCTGGCCCTGGCTCCCGCCAGCAGCGGCACCTCCGGGTGGGTCGAGCCAACTCGCCCTCTTGCCAGCCATGGCCGGGGCCGGCTCTGCCCTGCCGGCAGCGCCGCGGCTCTGAGCGGGCTGGGGCAATGCGGCACAACCCGCTCCACTCCCCTCCTGCCGTCCAGCAAGGGTCAGGGCCAACAGGAGCCATGAGCCCCGCGCCGCCCCTGCAGACGGGAGCTGGCCCAGGGGCAAGGAACCGGAGGCCACCCGCCGGCTGATGCAGGCCCTGGTTCTGGCCAGCAGGGCTCCTAAAGCCTGGCCCCGCCCCTGGAACCTGCTGAGGGTGCGGTGGGCGGGGCTGGCACAAGGGCTGTCAAAGGTTGCTGACCCCTGCCCTAAAGACTACTGGACAATATTATTTTAATAACTAACTACCACCCTCAAGGGTTATAAGTGACCTGGCAAATTTATATTCCAAATTATACATGGTAACAATTTATCTAATTTTATTTAAAGCTGGTAAATATATATTTAAGCACTGGATTACTTGGACAGCAAAGTCAGTCATACTTAAGTGGAAATAAAAGAATTAACCCTAATCTTGGTGCCTCAAGCAGTGTATGGTATGATCCTGAAAGTTAAGAAAGCTTTCAGCTCTTATCTACATGTCCTTTGACTTCATTTTCTACAACAACTGTTACGGATTGTATAATTTTTGCCTGAGCAAGTATGGAAAATAAATTTAATGCATGTACTCACCCAAACCACTAAGAGTATACACAAGGTCACTAGTGTCCAGTGGAATTGGTCCAGTCTCCTGCTGGCCTTCTTCCTTGTAGTACAATTTGTACCCATCAATAGTTGCTGTATCTTCAGAGTCCCGCTGCCACCTCACTGTAATGGTTGTACAATTCAGTGGTTCCAAACTCAGCTCAGGAGACTTGGGTGCTAGGGTAAGAAGTTAAATCTTTTTATATGTTAGAAACAAACAATTCTTGCAAATACATTTCAGCAAGATTCAACATTTCCAGTATCAAAGCTCAATATTGCTCAGAACTGGGGTTCTGGTTCCAACCCAGCTATACAATTAGGCAACCGATATTATATAATGTAGGTCAGCCTTATCTATGTCACTTATCAAAAAGTATCAGTCTGGGTTACCATAGGTCCCTCAGTAATTTAACATTTTCATAATGGGGAATTAAACTTCGAGTTAGGTCATTTTAGTTTTGCTTTAAACTAAAATCCCTGCAAGGTACATTTGACCAAGCACAGATTAAGCTTTGTGTGTCTGTCTATAAAAATGAGACAATCACTACTTAAGTTTTAAAATTATGGAGTAAATAATAGCTTGTTCAAGAAGGTCAGGGAGGAAAAAAGGAGGTAATTTTATTATACAACAAGAATATATACACTTGTTCTGAAATGCAGAAGGAAGTGAGAGGCAGAGCAGTTGAAACAGTAAGTAAAGATCGGGGGGGGGGTGAGGAGAGAGTACAGATGACACCATGGCAGGGGTTTACAGTAGATCACCAAATCAGGAAAAGGAGGTAGATGAAGAATTTCTACAACAAATAACAGAAAAATCCAAAACGTAAGATATAATAGTAACAGGAGATTTCAACTATCTAGATATTTGTTGGAAAAGTAATATGACAAAACCAGTGGCGTAGCTACGGGTGGGCCTGGGTAGGCCAGGGCCCACCCATTTTGAAAGCAGGCCCAACCAATCAGTTGCTTGCTTCTGCAGCTGTTCCACTTTACTTGCTACCTAGCAACCAGAACATCTTGGGCAGCATTTGGCTGGTAGCTTGCCTGAATATACTGCTTCTGGCCAGGTGACTGGAAGCTGGATATTCAGGAAACAATCAGCCAGAAAAAGCTGCCTGATGAAGCTCTGTTTGTGAGGCAGCAAGATAAACAGAGTGCTACAGCAGCCACACTTCATTTCCACTTTTCTTTTCGGACTGGCCAAACTTCCCCAGCCAAAATCAAGTGAGAGCAGACCGTCTCCCCTGGCACCTCAGCTCTTGCTTATTTTAAAGCTGGCGGAAGTTCGACTGGCCAAAAACAACCAAAAGTGCAGTGCAGATGTTCTGATCATGTGACCAGAAGCAGGAAGTGGCCCAGGACCATCCCAGTAAATCACAGGCTCTGCCAGATAATCAGTTCTGGCTACGCCCCTGGACAAAACACAAATTTTCCAGTAAGTTCTTGGAATGTACCGGAGACAAATTTTTCTTTTAGAAAGTGGAAATAGTAACTGGGGAAGGGGGCAGGAGGGAGCGGGGAGGTAATACTTGATTCTGACCAACAGGGAGGAACGAGATGAAAATCTAAAAATGGAAGACAATCTGAGTTAGAGATCATGAAATGACAGATTTCAGGATTCTAAGGAAAGGAAGGTGAACAGAAAATAACATTAAAAAAAAAGCAGACTTTAACAAACTCAGAAAACTGGCAAAATGGTCCCCCGGGAAGAAAATGTAAGGACTAAAGGAGTTCAGAAGCACTGGCGGTTTCTCCAGAAGACAATATTACATGCACAATTGCAACTTATCCTGATGCGAGGACAAGACAGGAAGAACAGTAATATAGGAAGTATGTGGCTCAATCAGGAGCTCTTTAACCTGAAAGTCAAAAAGGAAGCCTAAAAAAATTGGAAACATGGATGAATTGCTAATAGGAAGTAGAAAAGAATAGCACATGCATGTAGGAAGAAAAAACGGAAAAGCTAAGGCCCAAAATAAGTTGCATCTAGCAAGGAACATAAAAGGCAATAAAAAGAATTAAATATATTAGGGGGAGAGGAAAGACAAAAGAAAGTGTAAATCATCTGCTTATCGGGAAAGGAGAGCTAATAACTGATGACATCAAGAAGACAAAGGTGTTTAATGACTATTTTACTTTAGTCTTCATTAAAAAGATTAATGGCGACCAGATACTGAACACAAATAATATTAACAATGGGGAAGAAAGGCAAGCCAAAGGGAAAGCACAGATTACAGAATATTTAGAGAAGTTAGAAATATTCAAGTCAGGATGGCCTGATGAAATTCATCCTTGAAGCAATCTTGGAATCATCATCAATTATATTCATGAACTCATGAACAGGAAACATCTCAGAGGGCTGGAGAACGGCAAACATAGTACTCTCTTTAAACATGTGAACAAAGATGACCCAAGGAATTATAGAACAAAATTATTAAATAATCAATTTGTTAACATCTAGGGGATCACAGAGTTGTAAGGAATAGCCAGCATGGATTTGTCAAGAACAATTCATACCAAACCAACTTAATTTCCTTCTTTGATGGTGTTACTGGCCTAATGGATGGGGCAGAAGTTGCAGACATGATGCATCTTGATTCAGGTTAGGCTTCTGACACAGTCCCCCATGACATTGTCATAAACAGACTAGGGAAACATGGTCCAGATGAAATTACCACAAGGTGATTGTACAATTGGTTGAAAGACCATACTCAAAGACCAGTTATCAATGGTTCACCATTGAACTAGGTCATATCTAGTAGCGGTCCCACAAGGGTCAATCCTGGGTCCAATACTATTCAATATTTTAATTAATGACTTGGACAACAGAATGAAGAGTATGCTCAGAAAATTGTAGATGACAGCAGTGGAAGTGGTTGCAAGTGCTTTGGAGGACAAGATTAGAAATCAAAACAGCCTTGACAAATGGTAAAATTGGTCGGAATTCAACAAGATGAAATTCATTAAAGACAACTGAAAAGAATTTTGCCTAGGAAGGAAAAATGGGGATGGGGGCAGAAAGGGAATGAGGGCACAGCTGGCTGGAACTGGGGCTAGGGGACCAAAGTGGACCTGGATGTGGAGCCAGGGACCACACCTAAGGGCTAGGAGCAAAGCCAGGGCTGGGGTTGAGTGTGAGAGCAGGACTGAGTTGGGGCTGGAGCCAAGCTGCGGATCAGACTGAAGATAACAGATCCAAAAAATGAGGCTGATTTGCATATGCAGAAAAATAAGTGCACAAATGTGACTGTATTGAAGTATGCACTTTAAGTAGCTACACGGCACAGCTGGCATGTCTAATGCCCTAATTTGTAGCCACAAGTTTCTGCACGCCATTTTATAAATTGTATTTATGCAAGAGATTTTTACATCACTGTTAAGGAGGCCAAATGCTGACATGCTTGCATTGAAATATGACAAAGCTCTCTGAAATGAAATGCCATGAACATACAAAAGATCAAATATGAAAATAATTAAGACCAACACAATGACAAATCAACACTTTGCCTTTAGCACCACACAAAAGCCCTACACATTACAGATAAATTAAAACAGGTATAGTTCCAACTATGCCTCAAAAGCGAGACTGATCTTAATTAATTAAAACACCCAGTAGGTTGAGCAACTTGAGCGCCAGAAATTCCACACACAAAACGAAGATTTTATCAAGGACTCTCAACCAAAAATCCTCCACCCAAAAAAAAAAAAACACCACCTCCCCTCCCCCCCCATTTTATTTCAAATCTGCACAACATGGCAGGAAATGATTATCTGCAATTCACTAAGTAAAAACGCAGAACTTCTAACAGTGGCCTGGTCCACAATGAAGTCAGTTGGAATCTTTCCATTTTCTTCAGTAAGATTTGGACCTGGCCCACACAAAACTTTTAACCAAGGAATTTTAGGGAAAGAGAATCACCTTTCACACTTGTGGCTTTGGGGGTGCGATGGGAAGTCCACAGAGAGGCTTCTCCCCAACCTATCCTTGTTGCTGCAGTAATACGAACCAAGTAGACACTATCCGGCTTCAGGCCTTGCAGGAGATACTCATTTGTGGTCCCTGGAAGCTCCAGAACTTGGATAGTGCTTTCTGCATTGAGGCGAAAAGACACACGGTACAAGACCACCTGGCCTCGCCTATATTTGGCTGGAATAGGCAACCAGGAGATGAGAATATCTGTGGGACTTCGACTTGTCAAACTGATTTCAGGAGCTCTCAAGGGAACTAAAAAAAAAAATTTTTTTTTCAAAGCTTAAAAAATAATATGTAGAAACATAACATATAAAACACAACCCCCTTAGACAACTGTCTTAATGTTGTGCACATCCAATAAAATTTCCCTAGAATATTATTGGATTGTCAGCCGAAGAACATCTGGGAAATCCAATTTATTCAATAACCTGGTATTGATTATATTTCTACCTTCTTTATACAGTTGCAACTATAGTAATCCTGATCTTGGAAGATGCTCGATATCTCCATCTCCTACTAATTTCAACAAGGGCTGAATGCAACAGCCTCTTGCAGAATGAGCACATTTTTGTTGAGGCAATAAGGTACAAATTAGCTGGATCACTCACTGCATAGGAAATTGAGAGAGAATCTTTTCTTAATATTGGAGATCTTTGCAATAAGCATAGTCAGCTCCAAGAATAAAAGTCCCTCTTTTTTATGTCCTTTTCCATAGAAACGGTAATTTTCCATTCAAAGCTAAAGAAAATGCAATAAATTTACAGTTTAGGTTTTATAGCTGATCATTTCAGATGCTTGTGAACAATATAAGTTCTTTCTGAGTGAACAATGAATACTGTTGGTAACAGAATGAGAGAGGTAACTATTTGCCCACATATAATTATGTAAAGTAAAATCCTATAATCCCATCAGTGATCATTAACACTGAGTTAATCCCAAATGCAATAATTAGTTAACATACAACAGCGAGTTAGGTGCTTTAACAACAAAAAGGGGAGTTACTTACCTTATTACAAATGGAATTTTTGAGATGTGTGGTCCTATGTGTATTCCACTGTGAGTATGCACGTACCATGTGTGTCTGGGAGACTGGTGAATTCTTTCATATAGAATCTGTTGGTCTGTACCTGTGCCCTCATTCTCCTAATGCTCTAATCAACATCAAGGCTATAAGGTGCATGACAAACAAACCACCCCTTCAGGTCCTTCCCTACTGTGAATCTAGGCATGATTTGAAGCAGAGGGGAAGTAGGCAGGTAGTGGAATGTAGTTAAAGATTACACATCTCAAAGAACTGCAGTTACAATAAAGTAAGTAACTTTGCTTTCTGCTTTGAGTGCTGGTCCCGACGTGTATTCTAAGGTAGGTGACCAGTGAACAGTACTCAGAGAGGAGAATTGTGTGAGGGTGGTATAACTCGTTTATAGAACTGTTGCCCTGAAGGAGGCATCAGTAGTGGAGTCCTCCACCAACGTGTAGCGTCTCATGTATGGAGTTCTATACAGCTTTCCTGCAATTATCAAGCAGACTACCCACTGAAGTGATACTACTGAAGTTGCTTGTGCCCCTGTGGAATGAACTGTTCCCACATTGGAGGTGGCAGGAAGATATGTCCACTGATAGAGTAGGATACAGCTAGAAAGCCACTCAGAGATCCCCTCAGAAGGTACAGCTTGCCCTTGTACCTGTTCTGCTACAGCAATGAACAGCCCTAGGTGACTTTCTAATCCATTTTCATTCTCTGCATGTAGAATGCCAATGCTCATCACATGTCAAGAGAATGAAGTCTTTTATCCTCACCAAAGGAATGGGGTTTGGGGGGGGGAAGGACCCACAGGTAAATGAATTGACTGGTTTATGTGAAATTCTGAAACTAACTTAGAAATGAACTTCAAATGTAGTTGTAGAAAGACCTTATTGTTATGGATCATCACCCAGGCCCTGGGGCAACTGCCCCCTTAGCTTCCAGCCTGTCAGCGGACCTGCAGAAAAGTAAGGAATATCCAAAATAACATTCAAGAGCAGCCCTTAACTAGATCTATTAGAGTGCCTATGGCATGAAATTTGTCCATGGGAAAGTACACTCTTGCCTTGGTTGAATCTAGGGTCACTCCTATAAATATTATGATCTGTGCCAGAGTTGGGGTTGACTTCTAGCATCCCTAAGAAACTGTGTCAACATAGAGATAGAGAAGAAATGAGGCTGATAAGACTTCCAGTTGAAACCTGCCAGTCAGAAGCCAGTCAACCAAGTATGGGAAGATAGTGTGGAGCCACCTTGTCAACTAAGATTCTGCTATTGAGGGGACTTTTGTGAAGACTCTGGGAACTGTAGCTAACCCAACAGGAGTTATTGATAGTGGTAGGGGTTCATAACAAATCCAAGCACTCATCTGTGAGAGAGGTGAATAGTCACATCTTTCATACTGCAAGCTATGAGCCATGTGACTTTTTCTAGGGATGGTATTAATGCCAGTGTAACCTTGTGGAATTTGATTGGAAATAAAAATACTGACTTGAGAGAGGCTGAGAATAGGTCTCGAGCCTCCTTCCTTCTCGGCCATGTGGAAATACTTTTCATAGTACCGTTTTCTACCAATGTTGAGGGGGTATGAGCGGTATTGCTCCCTATTGAAGCAATCCCTTCGTGAGAGTGACACCAGAAGAAATGGGGGAAAAGGGTTTTGGAGAAGGTGAGTAGAGAACCTTGATGGTATAGCCAGAATGGATGATATCTAGTACCCATCTATCTGTTATTGTCAATTATGGGAAAATTTTTGCTAGGTGTCCCCTGAAGTGCATCTCGCTATCATGTGGAGATGGAATTGATTCTGGCTCACAGCTCCCTAATATGTTGAAAACATCTCTTGGTTGGAGGGAGAGGCTGGTTAGCTGCAGCTGAAGTGTTATCAGCTTCAGCATTTTCTTTCACTTGTGAGGTGACTCACAGACATGCTGGTGACCAGTAAAGGCCTTGGATTGTAGGGCGGTTTATGTATCTCTTTGGAGCAGGTATAGATATAGATATATACAGCCAAGAAGTAGAGGGCTGCCCTCGAGTCTTTCAATGAGCACAAAAACTCCTCCTCCTCCTCATTGAAAAGATTAGTCTCATCGTAAGGTAAGTCTGCAACAGTATTTTGAACATCCCTGGGAAACCCCAAAAGCATATCGATGATTTCCAACACTTCAAAATAGTGTTTGCCACGGATCTTGATGCCCTTTCAGCCACATCAACTGTAGCATCTAAGGTGGTACTGGACACTAGCCTGCCCTCGTCAATAAGGACTTGAAACTGAGCCCTGCCTTCCTGATAGTCTGAAATTCTAAACTGCAGGCTGTTAGATGTAAACACCATCCTCCCCATGAGGCTGACAAATTTGGCCTCCTTATAGAGGATGGTCCTTGAGTGCTGTGTTGTCTGGCTTTCTGCACCTACATGGACCATCAATGAGTTCAGGGCAGTGTGGGTAAACCAGACCTCTACTCCCTTAGCTGGGACAAAGTACTGGTTCTCTGTTCTCTTGAAGGTATGGACATACATAGCCAAAGTGTACCACATAGTTCTTGTTGGTTCTAGGATGGCTTCCTTTACTGGAAATACAACCTGACTGGAGCCTGTTGGCTTCAGGATACCCAGGAACTTACTTTAAGGGTCCTGCACCTCCTCTATGGAGTTTTGAAGCTCTTCTACCATTCTCTGTAAAAGCTCCTGGAATTGCCTATGATCAGCTGGGGGACACAGAGAGGCTGGAGCAACCACTTCATCAGGTGAGGAGGATGATACCAGCGATATCAGCATGTATTCTCCTTCTTCCATGAGTTTAAGGAGTTCAGACTGGCCCCTCAGAGGAAAGTGGTGGTAAGACTCCCTGTTGGAACGGACATGCAATGTTTGTAATGGTCCCAAGGGCTCAGCCAGTGTGAGGGGTCAAAGGCAGGCTGTGATGGTCCCCCAAGGCACTGGATACCACCACATATTTCCTGGCTGTGTGGCCAATGCTGGTTCCAAAAGTTTCTCAATCCACTGTCTGGGCTGAATTGCCTGAGTGGAGGAGAAGCTGGTTCCACCAGTACACCTGACTCTTCTAGAAATGCAAAGGTCAGATTGGGTCAATCAGCTGTGGTGTTAGTTCTGTTGAAAGGAAAATGTGGCTAATGGATGGGAATCCTGGATTCTTGGAGGTGTTTGTATCTCCCTGGTTAGGATTGGTCCCAGTAACAAGGGAGACTGTGGGTCTGGGAAGACAAAGTTATCGTCTGGAGCAGTGTAAGTTGCCAGCACCTTCAGAGGATGCATCTTTTCACTCCATACTACCACAATAGGTGTAGATAATGGTTGCTTCAGGGGCCATGTCAGTACCGGTGGCACATGAGTCTTTGACCTTGCAGATTTTGGCAATACTGGTAGTTCGCAGGCCTTTTGGATCCAGTATTTATTTTTAGGTGGCACCATAATTGGTGTCAAAGATGATGTAAGCTGGTGCTGAAGGAGTCTTGCTCCTATGCGTCTTTTGAACATGCCTATGCATCCTAGAAGGGCCTACATACTTATGGTTTGGGAATGAAGGCTCTCCCAACTTGGACTGGGTCAGGGAGGGATTTCTTCTTTGTTTTCATGTTTGTGAGAGTGCTTCTTACTCCCAAGAGGGGGCCTCAGCCACAGGTTTCCTCCCCCTCCGTGTTCTGGAGTCAGACATAATGCGAGGAAATTCACTCCTTGCTGACTTTGGCCAATGTACCAGATGGTGTCCCCAGCTGGGCCTGACTGGAGCACTGAGTACTCCATAAGGCATTTTCAAAGCCAAAGCTCTCGTGCCTGTCATGCTCTGCTGAGAGAAGAGTGGCAAATACTGCACTCAGTGGAGTTACGGCCTTCTCTGAGGCAGCAGAGGCTGCACTGTTAGTCACCACTGACGAAAATGCGGCAGCAGGAGAACTAATTTTTTAAACCCAGCATCCTGGGCATAATCTGAGTCCCATTCCTGTCTTCCAGCATGGTTCCCCACTGGGGAGTCTAACACTAAACTACGTACAAATAATATATGATTTTGAATATATTTACAGGAAAAAAGTGAAAGGATCAGATCTGGATATGAGGATTCAGAGTCACACTATAGAGCAGTGAGAAAGAACAGGAGAGACAGTTGGCCCTCCACACTCGGCCCCTGTTCTCCTCAGTGAGGCACATGAGGAGAACAGGAATGCAAGTGCAGACCAACCGACACAATCTGCAAAGCATTCTGCTGATTTGGACACGTGCGAACCCACAGTAGAAGAATACAGATCGGAACCAGCACTGGAAAAAGGATGTTCTTTCTGCACAAAATTGATGTACCCCTTGCAATACAGCATGTTTTATTAGTCTCACTTATTTTAGTGGCCAGTTCAATTTCATGTGTACGCAAAACTCTCAGTGATGTCAGTGGGAATTTAGGATACCCAAGGAACATTAGACACAGGATTGTACATCTGTTTTAAATAAATAAATATGCATATTTTACTTTATAATATTTATTTAATTTACCATCTTCAAGGGTGTGCTGAGTCACGTGATCCGACATCTGACTGGCTCCCATGGGCATGTAGGCCACAATATAAAAGGTGTAATTGCTGGCTGGTTCTAAGTCATCAATAATGTAATGAGTTGTATCATTTCCAATAACCACTTGATACTCTTCATTATTTAAACCTGGAATAAAACAAAAGTTAACGGAAATAAAAATTAAATGTCAGTCTCAACACAAGATGATCCATTCCTGCCAGGAAAATAGTCATAAAAGTTAAAGGTTGTTTAAAAAAAAAGAAAACAAAAATCCTACAGCTAGTTCTTTTGTACATGGAAAAAACTGTGTCTTGCTGTATATTACAAAGGTTCAGGATTTTTTTTCTGAATAAAAGATGCTGAACACCATTAATCTATTCTAAAATCCTTTCACAAATTAGTCACAACAAACTGTGTCCAACGTACGTACAGTAACACAACAGACAAGCGCTAATAACCTTACCATTTGTAGCTAATCTTTAATTCTACTTATTTAGAACCAGTGTGTTTTTTCAAAACTTATTTATGGAGCCTTCATATATTAGACTGAGGAATGTGAGGGTTTCATTCTATTTTAAAAAACAAAACAAACAGAAAACTCATTCTGCAAAGGATCTCATTTTAGCCTTGAGAATTCTATTAAATTTGATTGACGTGAGTTTTTCTTTAATTTAGAAAGGAGGCAACAGGACTGGTACAAAATGAGCTTCAAAACTGTTTTGGCCCATTAATGAGCTGTAAAAAATTTTTCTCAGCAATTCATATTAAAATATGCATAGCAATTTATAAAGCTGGCTTTGTCTTTGTTAGGCTTTATTCCTATACAGAGAAGCTGTAAAGTGGAATGGGTTTGGTGAAAGCTGCTGTGCTTAACAAACAATTCACACCAAATGCACGTCAACTTAATCAAAACTCTGTAAGAGCCAACCCCTCCTCTTCACAACTGAATTTATAAACAAAACGAAAGGCAAATTCCACCATTAAGTTTTCCCACATTTCTGAATTAACTTGATAGCATTTTAATTAGCCGAGATTACGACCATCTCATAACAGACTAGTTAATGGCTTGTTAATTAGGAATTGCATGGCATGATTTCTGACCTGCTAAACAAGATCCTTCAGCTCAAATTAAAAGGACTTGTTCTCTCATTGAATGGATTGCTAGGCCTCATGTGGAGGCCCTAATGAAACAGCCATAATAGAGAACAAGACTCGCCTTCCACCACAATCAGTAACCCCTTTGTACCTTTTCTACATCACTAACAGGGAATTAACACACTCCAACGTGCACTCTCCTCAAGCTCTTATTCTTTTTGCTACCATGACCCCTGATTTGAATGCAAAATATTCTGCTTAAAAAAATACAAAAAAAACACCTGTTATTTTTTTCAATCAACTTTATTAAACACTAACCTCTTCAGCATTTGGGGAGTGGACGGGGGGGGGGGGGAGAATTGAGCCAGTTTTTGGAGTGCATTTTACAAGGTAGACTTGTTGTGGAATTAAATGAAGAGTGAAGGAATCTTGTTTTTAACCACCTACAATGCTGTGAACATGAAAGGGAAATATTTGGAACTGCATATGATTGGATTATAAAATATTAATTTGTTTAAACTAGAGTTTATGATATCCTATGTATCTAATTAGCTACATCTGAAAATATTGTTTCATTTGGACATTTAGGACTGGATGAGACTTGTTTATTTTTACAGTAACCATTAATGTGAAATTCCATCTCTCTGCTATACTAAGGAAATCTTTAAAAAAAGACACCTATATAAACATAAAAAAGCTTTAAAATAAAATTATATTATACATTATATTATGTGATGCAAGTATGAAATATTTTCCTATGGGATTTCTTTGCCTACTGGTACATACACTTTGAGCAAGCACAGAAAAAGAAAACTGGAGAAGGAGATTAAAGTGGTTTCACATGATTATTAATTATTTCATTATAGTAATGCTCAGAGGATCCAATGAGCTGAGTTATCAAGAGTTTATACACCAGTGCCCTGATTGTGCAATAACTTAAGCACATGAGCAACTTTAAGCACATTATTGAGCCCATTTAAGTCAAGGCTGTGTGTAGGCCTTTGCATTATCAGGGCCAAGATAAGATTGCATAAGTAAGCCTAACACAGAGAGAATGTGAAAAGGCAGGATGTGGGTAACAGTGATAGACTGTAGTCCGCACAGGCATGTGTTCCTATCTCTAATGACAGTGTAAATAATTTAAGATTTTAACATATAATCAAACGAGATGTCATCAATCCAGTGCCTGCTAGTCACTTCCCCAGCTATATGATGGGCTGAATGGTTTATCAAGGCATCTGCTTTTCCTTATAACATCTGTTAGCTTACACCTCTCTCTGTGCAGCATGGGCACATATATTTACAATTGATTCCGTAACAATCCAAATGGCCTGATGTGACTCTTTTTCATGAGGGCAGAGCTTTCCATGGCAGTGTTTCAGACTTCGAATAACATCTGACCTGTTCTCACATGGTTTCACAAATTTTCATCAGTAAGAAGAATTGTATTTGAAGCAAGTACAATCCATGGAAGCCTCCGAACCCTCAGACTTTTTCTAAGTAAAAAAAACCTGAAAATGTTTTTCTGCACCTCTGGAGCAGGGCTTGTGACACAATGGTAAAAATGCACATAGTCTATTTACATTTTGGTTTCCGTAGCTGGAGTCATCCACTGTAAAAACACTATTAGGTGTTATGGTGGTGTCTATACAAAAGCTAAACAATAGCCTTCCATACCGGAAAGCTGATATTACATGAAGGTCTGGAGGGATGAACAAACCCCTTGGACAATTGAGCTAACAGACCCAGCAGAGCTCAGGGCTCACTTGGCTTTCCCAAGGCCACCCAGCTCTTTAGCTTCACAGCAAGTGAGCTTCAAACTCTGGGACATGTGTGACCTTTGGATAAGTAAGAGTTTCAGTTAACTAGGGGCTGAATAATGAATACACATCTCTTCAAAGAGCTACTCAGTTGGTGCACTTCCTGTACAAATATTCAGTAAGATATTACTTCCCAGTTCCCCATGAAGTTACCCCTGGCCCTCACATACTGCAATGATGGAGGCCATGAAAGTACCTAGATAGATTATATAGCATAACTTCAACATTCTTATTTGACTTCCATGGACAATTCCTCAGCAATTTGGAAACATTAGGGTAACTTCCCACACTTGATCAATTCTCTGTTTTCCTGTCTTTTAAAGCTTCTTTCCCCCCTTCAGGCAAAATAATTTCTTATGTCCTGAGAACATCCCATTTGAAGAAGCAAAGGCAACTATTCCTGCATCAGTATTAAAGTAATTATGCTGTTCTTTTTCTTTTCCTTTTCCTACCAGATGGCAAGATATTCCACACTGAAAAAATAAGCATCTGCAATCCTGCCCTTGAATAAACTAGCTGCTGAATAGAAGCAGAAAAAATAGTCATTCCACTTGGAAAACAGAGATGCAGCTAGGATATACTCTGCAACCTATTACACACCTAACACCTAACTAATTTTTAAGTCATTTGACAGATAATTATTTTGCTTAGAGAGAACACGAGCTCACTATTAACCTATAGTTCATACAGAATCGCTTTGCTTTATGGTCCTATTAGAGAATAAAAACAGATGAAAATGCCAAGTTACATCCTTCTGCCCTAATTAAACTATTTTTTAATTTTTTTTTAAATATACAAAAGAAGAAAGCAATATTTTAGAGGCTACAGCAGAGCTTCTAAATAATGGGTTATTTCACCAAATTTTAAAATCTGAATTCCAGCATTGGGTGATGTCATCTCCTCCATTTTAGTCAGGGAGGGGATGAAAGGAGAAGAAACCCACTTCGGTGAGTAAAATTGTGTCCAAGGGAAGGGAGTTGAAGTTGACCCAACTACTCAGTGGCTTTCCCCCTCTCCTTCTAGCCTCTATACAACCTCCTGTGCATAAACACCATGAGTTTGGGGATCTGCAGTAGAGAGATGTATTTAGGGAAAAGCTATCCTCTGTGACCCCAACGGGTCAGCATGATCTTAGGGCTTGTCTATATGAACACTTAGCTCAGGCCACTTCAAACTGGGTGTAAAGCTCCCTTGCACTAGCCTTACAAGCAATAAGTGTCTGCATGGACCCTCCAGCTGCATGCTAAAAGTTCCATAACACACTTTGATCTACTCCCACAAGACCAAAATGCACCAGGGAACTTTTAGCATGCAGCTGCAGGGTCCACACCCACAAGGATGACCATACTTCCCAAAGAGAAAAAAGGACAACGGTGAGGCTCACCCACACCCACCCTCCCTCTCCCTGCACGGGGCTTGCCTCAGCTGCTCACCAAGCATGGCCAGATTTCTGCGTGGGGCTGGTTCTGCTGCTTACTTAAGCCCTGCCCGTCCCCAGCCCAAGTCCTGCCTCCCACCCCGACACATTGCTCCATACCCCACTTTTTGGACAAATGCCCACTTTCGCCAAAAAAGTCAGGACAGCTGGGACAGGGCTTAAAAAAAGGACTGTCCCAGCCAATGTAAAATGTATGGTCACCCTAACATAGACACTTAGGGCTGGTACTACAGAGTTTTGTCACCAAAAGTCTGCTTTTGGTGACAAAAAAGTGATGGTGCACACAATACAATGCTCTTCTGCTTTGGCGACAAAACAAAGCTGCCTTGCTGAGAGGCATAGAGCTGTTTGTAGCAAACTTAGTGCAACAAAGCCTCAGTGTAGATGCTGTGGCCGTAACTGGACTAACCCACAGTGCTCACCCTGACTGCTCTGCTCACTGTTTTGAACTCTGCTGCATTACCCCGCATTCCAGTTACACACAGGCATGCGCACTGCCTTCTCAAAGCCCCAGGAGGTTGCTCAACGTGTGGAGAGCTCACAGAGCTACTGCCCAGCTGAGCGTGTGGGCTCCAGGCATCAAAGGCAGTCCTGCAAGAACTACAGGGATGAGCCATTTTCCTAGGACTGTGTGGGGACAAAGCTGTGGCAGAAATCTGAGGGAATCAATCCTGCTCTCCTATGACAGGTATGGAGACAGCACAGGCTGCTGCTGGGGGAGAGACTCCTGAGATACGGTGCAGAGCGAGGGAGGGAGGCAGGGGCTGATATCAGGATGTCCCCCCCTCCCTGCCCATTGGTATGCAGGTCTCTGTTGAGGTGGGGTGGGCGGACAGGGGGACACCAGCTGTCTGTGCACCAGCTTCTGCCTCAGGCTTGGCTGCTTCTGGCTGCTATCCAAACTTACATACAGACACACTCAATGATCTCCAACACACTCTGTCTCTGGGGGCTTCTTGTGTTTATGTTCAGCAATGTCAATTTGGCTGATGGGGCAGCTGAAAAGCAGCAGTCGGTCTAGTAGGATGCTCATGGAATGATAAGATTCAGAACCTTTCATCATATTGCCTGTCCCATGAGGCCTTGCAAACACTCCCCAAAGCACCCTGCATTGCACAGTGGGACGGCTACCAACTGTGCACTGCTCTGGGTGTCGATGCAAGAGCTGGTTGTGTGAATGCACTCCGCTGATACAAGTAACACAGTGAGGACATGTAACAGCAGTGTCTGAACGCCAGCATAATTTGTATCAACAAACCTCCATAATGTGGATAAGAGCTTAATGTGCAGCAAGCTAGCAATGGTACATTTACACCCCAGTGTATGTCTTCATAAAGACATACCCTGACAGGAACCTTATTTCCGTGATGTATGCTCCCCAGCCTAGCATACCTGTGAGCGGGGAAGTTGGCAGAGGCTCCTGTTTCCTTGGGAGATGAAAATCCAAACAACAACACAGAGGGACTGAGCAGTTGTACCAGCGTTCCTGCCAGCCATGAAGGCCATCTTCTTCACCCAGAAGGTGGAGAGATAAGCCATGTACCTAACCCCATGAATGATACGATCTGATAGAAGCTTTGCAGGCTCAAGAACACAGAGTTTACCACCTTCACCTGTCTACACTGTGGGTTTTGATGCAGGAAGGCATTATTTAGCCCCATAATAGCTTATGAGATCGTTGTTATTGGCAGATTCTTCCTATGCAAATCCTGGCATGCATGAGAATTTAATAAATATTACACAACCCATATTAAACTGATACCGCTTACCTTCTGCTTTCATGTAGTGCACGGAGTATGCAATCACTTTGTCTGAATTATAGAGTGGCCTCTCCCACGCTAGCAGGATTGCTGAACTTGACATAGTTTCAGCATGGACATTACAAGGAGCACTTGGTCTGTCTTCTGACATAACGACAGTCAGTCTGGCCCGGGACAGGATAGACCCCTGGCTATTTTCAGCCATGCACTGATAAATGGCATCATCTTCGGGAATGATCTGATTAATCACCAATTTACTGAATTTGAAAAAGAAAAGAAAAAAATCACGTCTAACAATAATTTAGCGCAGTGTAATGCAAACCACAACTTGGCTTTTACCCATGCTCCATGATTTTATTCTAAATATCTCAGACTCCGTTTTGTGTGTTTTTTCTTCAATATTAATTTATATTTAGTTATAAAAAACAGCCTTTTCTGGAACTCTTCAAAAGTTTGCATGCCAGTATCCAGACTAGAAATGCTAGTGTCCTACAAAGTCAGGCAAAGAAAGCAAGAAAACTTCTTATAAAAATATTAAAATTTCTCTTTAATAATGTTTTACTTTCTCTTTTGTGAGTGGTAGCATTTAAAAAAATAAAAACAAAGGTAAAAATGATTTCTCACTCTGATACGTTAATGAACTGGGAGCTTATGCTGTGAGCCCCTGTAAATCCGGAGTAATTTATTTGAAGTCAATGAAATGATTCCAATTTTTACAAGGGTATAGCAGAGATCAGAATCTGGACATATACCCACAGAAAGTTTTAGCTGTGGTATTTATGTGTAGACTAAACTGTATTTATTTGTTTATCAGGCAGTAGTTGCCTAATGTCATCAAAAGCCAGATTCAATATTTGGTTTTACCTCCAAATAATTTACTGAACCTGGGAAAGCTGTAATTCGTCTACCTGAACACCCTGTTCTCTCCTCGTCAGAAACAATTTGGAAGTGCTGTACACTTCATATCTGTATTAATTCTACTGTAATGATAATCTCACCTGTTGTACATTTTAATTCTACCATTGGAGTGTATCCTTCTTCCATTTTTCAACCATGACATTTTGGGTGTTGGAATTCCTTCTGCCTGACATGCAAAACGGGCAGTACCAGCTCTGGGCCTTGTTAAACTTTCTGGCCATTCCACAAATGAAGGTGGAGCTACGGGTAAATAATGCACAAAATTCAAAAACATAACAGATCTAAGGAGTGAGTAAAAGCAAGAGAATTTCCAATGCATAAATCCCATGTGAAGTCCTTGTGGACATCTCCATGTGAAAAGCACATGCGTGTTTCATATACACATAAAGCATGTCTGTGGGTGATGTGTAATATATGAAAGTAATGACTTTTATATTAGTTCATGTTTTAATGAATCATATTAAGTCCAATGTATAAAATGCTGATCAGGAAACATTCAAATGTGAGTTGCATATATTTTTATACATTATCGGAGTCTTTTCCCTGTTAGAAAATTAATATTTCAATAGCAAACATGGAAACCCTGCATTACACCTGCCTGCCTTTATGGGAAAGCAAGCTGTTATGCAATTATTAGGTTACCAGTATATCAACAATGTACCTAATAACCTGACAAAAGGAAGCCAAAATTCATCCATTTCTTCTGTGCGACCTCACTGCAATCTATACAGCTATGTGGGTGTAATTGAGGGTAGACTCTCACCCCAAGCATACAGTAGAGAACAAAAGTTCACACAGTAGCAGGTGTGGGTTTCAAAGCAAGCTCACCTAACACAGTGAGAGTTGCCATTGCAACGGTGAAGTTCCGTGTGCCTGGAATAGTTGCTCGACAGACATAAACGCCAGCATGCTGCACCTTCGCATCAGATATCATAAGGTTCCCATTTCCGAGGACCCGGGTATTGAAGACATCAATGGGCTTGTGGTCTATTTGAGAGAAAATGTTTTCTTATAATGTTGTTTCAAAGTGAACTAATCTCATCTGCAGGCTGTATGGTCAAAAACCTGGGGCAACATCCAATGCTCAAAAGGGAATTCATAGATGGATTTTCATAGTTTTCCATTTTGTATTTGGTTTGCTACAGCATGCATTTTTCTATTAGCTGGCCATCATGTCTAATTAATTCTAGTGTATATTTGAAGTTCTGCCTGTAGGCTGAATTCAGCGCCAATATTCCATGGAACTACTGAACACATTTTTACTTCGTGCCCTTGGGCATTTTTTACTTCTGTCTTGGACTGGGTCAGAATTCATTCCAGGTAATGCCCACTCTTCACACAGATACAGAATTCAACTAATATAGACTATACTAACAATGACCATGACATATTTTCTATAACCTCTCAGCAGACAATATGCATTAAATTAATTGTCATATTTCCTTTTTCCTTATTTGTTTTTCTATTTAACTCCAGGCTCATTCAGGGACTTCTCTAGTTATTTATCTTATCCTTAGAAGATGTGAAATACAGAAGCATCACTTTTGTTAATTTGTAAACCAGGTCTTCTATAAACATAGCCTGTATTTCCTATTTACTGGTAAAGAGTATCAGGCATGTACGTGGAGGGAAAAAATAAAACATTCTTGTACAAAAGTGAGACTTACTAATCAATATTAGGCCATGGCAACACTAGAAAACTGTTCCGCAATAAGGCTTTGCACTATAATAAAAGTATTGTATTTATAGCGCAGTTTCGCGTTCACACTGTGCTCCTTGTAATCCAAAGGTGTGTCCATACTATTCTTTGCATTTCTGCAAGAAAGAGCATTGATTTGTGGGCACCTATCCCATCATGCCATCAGCTTCCAGTGCTAGGAAGGAGAAGGAGAAGAGTGCTGAGCACTGTGGGTAAATTTACAAGTTTCCCTGGGACACTGTTTTTCCTTGACATCATTCACTGTAGCTACTAGCAACTCGCACCCTTTTTCAATGTTGCCCCAGGAAAACAGGAAAAAATTCAAAAGTTCCCAGGACTCACAGGAGGGAGCCGGTAGTTGCATCAGAGCAGCGGAGTCCAAGAGGAAGACCATAGTGGTCAGGCTTGGAATTCTGGGACATTTCCGGGGGCCACTTATTGCAGAAGAAAAGTTTCTCAGCATTCACACACACTTGAGAGCGCAAGAGCTATTCTGCAATAGGCATTGTGCCTCTCGCACAGGTGGAATTATTGTTCTGGTATAACAGGGCACTTTTAAGACAACAAGGAGCATTAAGTTGTGCACAGTGGGCTTGTTATTCCGCAGTAAGATGGCTTATTCCACAATAAGTCTCTAGTGTAGATAAGGCCTTAGGCCTTGTACGCACTACAGAGTTATCGCGCGGAAAGGCTCCCTACAGCACGATAACAATCAAAGCGTCCACACATGAAAGCTTCTTGTTACGCAGCAACAGCCTCTTGCCGCACAACATGTAAACCACCCCAAACAAGGGTGGTAAGGCTTACCACAGAACAGTTCTTCCGTGGTACAGCCAGTGTGGACGCTTGTTGCGTCGTTGACAGCCTCCAGAAATGTCCCAGAGTGCCAAACCGGGCCACTCTGGGACACTGGAGCTGTCAAATATGTCAATTTCACTGCTCTAGCTGAGCAGAGAAATTGACATATTAAAATGGCCAGGTTCTGCGGCTGGGGGATTGACCGGCTGGACCGGCGAGGACAGCTAGGTCGGGCCACTCCCCTAACTCAGCCCCGCTGCCACCCGAAGCCCTGCAGCCCCCTAGCTCAGCTCCGGGGCTTCAGGTGGCGGCAGGGGCTCTCACCACCACCCAAAGCCCCGAGACTGA
>ML685765.1:13056470-13090857 GCA_007922175.1 Pelusios castaneus | reverse complement strand
TTGCGGGACAAGTTTGTAGTGTGTACATAGCCTTAGTTACAGCCAAATTCCGTCTTCTTCCCATTCATTCTCCTTAGGGGCGGATTAAGGCTAAATGTGACCTAAATCAGCCACAAACACATGACCCAAACCTCATTCATGTACTTCTAGGAAGGTGAGCAGTGGAATCTGTAAGACCCTTTGTTTTAGGGCACTTAACTACACAAATCTGTTTGAATGCACCATTGATTTTACCCTAGTCACAATGTCCCCAAAGGTCATCCCATGCTCCATCTTGTCAATATTATACTGGGGAGCACTGCAGAATTGTCAGTAGGAGACATGTAAATCAAAAGACCCCCAAAAATTTATTTGCTTATTTATAACACTGTGGAAAGCCTGCGAAAAATGCTTTTCACTTACCCATCCCAATTTTTTTTTTACACTAATCCATGGCATAAACGAAACCCAAACAATAACCTAATTGAAATGTTAACACCTACCTAAACGGCTCCATGAGATGATCGGCTTTGGATTCCCTGTGGCAACACACTCCAAGATGACAGTCTGATGAAAAGATGCTGTAATGTTCTGAGGACCAGCTATAATGACTGGCTTCCGGAATGGTTTCAAGTCTAAGGCTTTTAACACCAAAGATGATGCAGAGGAATAAATTCAAATCCAAAGAATTATATGAAAATCCAATCAATCAAGAAATAAAATATAACTATATGTTAAAAATGAGGTATCTTAAAATTCATTTTTAGAGTTAAAATTACACCAGAAACACATTGTTAAATTGTGATATTGCTAATAACGTGTTAAAGAAACAACAAGGTGTGGGAAAACAGCTGTTACTTCCATGGTTAATGGGTCATTTTCAAAATATATGCATTAAGAACAGCTAGAGTGCTGTATTTCATGCACATTTGTGTCCCTTTTTAGTTTACTTTAAAGACAAGGCTATAATATATGGGATAAACAGTAAATGAAGGGATATATTCTGGGTACCTGGAATAACACTTAGTGCTGCCTCAACACTTTTCCGTCTATTGGTTACAGTTGTAGCAACACATCGATAATTCCCAGCATCTCTCTTTTCAACACTATAGATCTGCAAAACTCCTGATGGCAGAGCAGTTATCCTGCCAGGAAAACAAAACACATTCCATTTATGAATATTCTATTTATTGTGGAAGAGAATATAGATCACAATTCACTGACTTGATTCATGGAGAGTAATCATCACATCAATCTAGGAAAAGCAGGCAGTAACCTCACAAAAGCATTCTAAATGCATGAATCACCTCTCCGTATTCCTTACTTTCAATAATCTATGAAGGGAACCCATTACACTCCTTCACTGATGAAAGTATAGGAATTCACCGATAAATTTGTTCATAGTCTTTTCCCTTTGCTCTCTCTGTTGCAACCTGAGAAGAGTGAGTTCACTCTACACAAAGTTAGTTGGTGAAGTAGAAAGTTTGCAGTAGGGGGCACAGCATGTTTAAGGGGGAGTGCTGCATAGAATTGGGCAAGAGTTCAGAGGAAAATGTAGCAGGGAGCATGCTGTGAGATAAGTGATCAGTTCAAAAGACAAGCTCTACTGAGCAGGAATTTTATAGTACTAAGTGTGCCATTCCAATTTACTGAGATACCATAATTGGTAATTCTCCATCACACCTGTAAGGAAAAGCACTCTCACTAGAAAATATCATGCATACCACCAGTGAAAAATTTCTCCAGTTCAAGTTGACCCAGCAGCCAAACTCCCCCTGCACAGAATGACTACACCTCATCCTTTTACTTTACTCATGGCCTAGGCTAGTGATTGCTCAACTCTTTCATTCCACAGACAGTAGCACAGGGCAGCTATCTCCTGATGATTCCTGAGCACAATCTCCTACTACTTTGTTCTCAAAATGTTCCATTTGCAGACCCCCCTGGAATGCCTCAGAGAACTTTAAGTATGTCCATGGATAGTCGGAGATTCTCTGCCCCAGGCAACACTGGAGAGGGCCAGAGGGGAAGATTTCTGACCATTTCTTGTCAGTATTGCTCTGTTGTTCATAAATCCTGTATCCACATACCACTTGCCCAACACTATATAGTGCAGAGGGCAAATATGAACCAATATTATTTAAATGAGCTCTACAGCCCAGAAACCCATTTATTTTCATAAAGGAAGCTGATTTATGAAAGAGAAAAAGAAACGTATGAGTGTGGGGTGTTTGATGAGACAAGGGCAACTATCTGTTCCCTTGAAAAGGCAAAACTTCTTTCCTTCCTTTATTTAAACAAATTCCCTGAAAGTTTACACAGCTTCTGGGGATTACTACAAAGGAAGTTAATTCTTGTAACTCCTTTACATTTGCTATTACTTCCCCATTCCTGCTCAGCATTAATAAAAGTTAGTAAGGTACTGAATGTGTGTAATATTGATATTTTGGTCTGTAGTAACCTGGCCTTAAGAATTATTTGCTCCATTAGTTAATGAAATACATAACTAGGTTTGGATAGTACTAATACGAGTGTGGGCTGAAATGGACAAATTCTGTAATAAACAAGTTTACATCTATGTTAGAAAGATTTAAAGGGCCACTGTCAGATTGACTGAGAAAAAGTCTATTAAGAGTAGTATCTTGAAAATTTAAAAAACAAAGAAACCTTTAAAATAAACATAGATGGGCTTTCTAGCCTTTGCTGATGTCTTTTGAGTGAGAAAACAACTAAATAAGGCTTCAATTCTACTGACACTTAATCCTGAGAGTCAGAAACGAGTTGTCTCACTGATTTTAGTGGGACCACTCTCATACACAAAGGTTACTCGCATGAGTAAGTGTTGCCAGGATTTATCTGTTACTCAAAGTGAATTATTTCTGATTGTAGTCAGACTGTTTGTGTCAGATATGTAACATGTCCTGGTTGTTAAAGATTTTGAGCTGTTCACATCAGACATATAGTGCGGTTACTGCTTCTTTATAAATAATGGCATGGAAAGCGTTGGGATTTCTCCATTTGTACTATGGTTTTAAGAATGACACAGACTCAGAACGATCACATGGAGTAAGTATCATTCCAAAAATGTAAAAATCTACGTACCTGTCCAAGGCTAGAGGTAAAGTTGTTCGATTCACTTCCCAAGTGATGATGGCAGGAGGGTTTGCTGTTATTTTACAAGCAAACCGAGCCACTCCACCTTCTTGGACCTCAACTGAAAGTGGTTGGATTTCAAATGCAGAAATGGCTAAAAAACAAAGGATGAAGCATTAAAAAGGTTAAAGAAAAAATTTGAAACGAACAAAACCATACTGGAATCCAGAAAGAACACCTGTAGAATCGTACCTACCTGTCTGTGATGGAAAAACAAAGAATAATGTACCGGAAAGAACTGTGAACACATAGTGGTGCTTTCATCTCAACAGTGTGAGGTACATTATTTATAGTGTCGTCACTGACACAAAGGACTCCCCAGTAAAAAGTTTCACGTGTATAGTTTTAAAATGTTATGACAAAAATTAAACATTTTACATGGGAGATGAACAAGCATCTTCCATTTAACTATTCGAGTCCCTTGTTCAGGAAACAAAGGACAGGGGTAAAAGGAGAAAAAAGTCTCTCATCAATTGTTCTAGAGCTGAAGAAGAGTCTTATCAAGTATTTTTATTTAAATAATCTAAGGTATATGTCAGTTTCCAAGATAAAATATTTTAAAGATTTTTTTTTCTTCCCAGTGAATCTTTTAAAACAAACTATTTCCCTGTGGAGTATTAGGGATGCTAGGTATCATTATTTATACAAAAAGCTGCACCACATTTTTATAAATAGCTTCCTATTTAATAATGTTACAAAGTTGGTTTCAGATAAATTTTTATGACTGCCTATCAATCCCAGTTTATAAAATGTTGTTCTCCATAGCTCAATACCTGCCCCTTCTACACCAGAGATTTGTATAAAGAAGCAAGATCTCTTACTAATTCTTGATTTATTTGTGCCAGTAAAATCAGTTTTTACAAGTCTATTGTGGTCTTGTGAAATCTGGCCCTTTTGTAACATATTTCTTTTCATCGCAAATGTGGATACCAATTCTCAATCCAAGAACAAATCATTAAAGCAATGCTGCCAGGAATCTAGAGCTCTATTAAATGGATAAGAAACAGTCAAGAGATGCACATTATTTTTTAAAACAACCCTGCAAAATGTAATAAATGTAAATGCCTTTTTATCTGTGGTTTCTTCCTCTGCTTTAGTCTAATTATTCTGTTCACAGAAATTTGATGCTACCACCATTCTTCACTTGTAAGATATAGTATCCAGCATACATAGCAACAGTGAACTAGTTACTAACTGTAATCAGGTTTATAAACTCCAGGAATTTATTTGCTTGGAACTTGTGTTTGTATAGTTGTGTGTATTATACATATATAAATGTGTGATGTCATACACATTTCCACAAAAGCACATTATATGTGTCACCAATACAAAGGGGATTAAGAGACCAATTCTGCAAGGTGCTGATCACCCTCATTTTATCACTGAGTTAGCTACCTGGAAGTTTAGCACCTTGCAAAAAAAAAAAATAGGGCTGAAAAAAGCAAGACCACAGCATAGAATAATAGAATAATAGGGTTGGAAGGGACCTCACGAGGTCATCTAGTCCAACCCCCTGCTAAAAAGCAGGACCACTCCCCCTAAATCACCCCAGCCAGGGTTTTTGTGATGCACCAAGGCAATGCTGTCATATATCTGTTGGAGATGATCACAAAAAATGTGAAATGAGGTTTGTTGCACATATATAAAGTGGTTGCACAACTAGTTGAAAGGACATACTCAAAGAGCAGTTATCAATGGTCTGCTATTAAACTGGGATGGTATATTTAAGGAGATCCAGTCCTGGATCCTGTACTATTCAATACTGTGATTAATGTCTTGGATAATGAAGTAGAGAGTATGCTTATAAAATTTGTGGATGACACCAAACTGGAAAGGACTGCAAGCACTTTGGAGGACAGGATTATAATTCAAGAAGACCATAACACACTAGAGAACTGGTCTAAATTCAACAAAGTATTTCACTTAGGAGGAAAAAAAATTAAATGCACAACTACCAAATGGGAAATAGTTGGCTAGATGGTAGTACTGCTGGAAAGGATTTGCGGGTTACAAACTGAATACGAGTCAACAGTATGATGCAGTTGCAGAAAAAGGCTCATATCATTCAGGGGTGTTGTACATAAGACATGAGAGGTAATTGGTGAGGCCTCAGCTGGACTATTGTGTCTAATTCTGGGTGCCACATTTTTTGAAAGATGTGAATAAACTGGAGAGTCCAGAGAAGTGCAAGAAAATTATAAAAGGTTTAGAAAACCTGATGTATAAAGGTATGGTTAAAAAGCTTGTTTAATCTTATGAAACCTAGACTAAGGGGAAAACCTGATAACATTCTTTGATATGTTAAAGGTTGTTATTCCAAAGAGGACTGTGATCAATTGTTTTCTAGGTCTTTGTGCTGCCTTCTATGAAGTAAGGGGCTTAATCTAAAGCAAAGGAGGTTAGATATGAAAACTTTCTAATTATAAGGGAAGCAAGCTCTGGGATAGACTTTTACAGGAAGCTATGGAATCCCCCTCACAGGAGGTTGTGAAGAACACGTTAGACAAACACCTCCCAGGTCTTGCCTCAGCACAGAGGGCTGAACTTGACTTGATGTCCTTTCCAGCCCCATGATCCATGATTCTATGATTGTACATTGAGAAATTTTTCTTGTCTCAGAATTTGTTAAAATACAAGTTTATATTGTAAAAAAAAGCATATGAAGCTTTCAACTCTAACTTGTGGTGCAGATGAAGTTCTAACAAGTATTTAAAATGTTAAACTCAGAGTAATAATTTTAAACCTAGGAGGAAACATTTACCCTAGCAGCAAGTTGAGTCTCTCTTAGTTACTTTTCATCATGTACAAAGTATCCCCAAAGCCCAGGTCTGCAGGCACCCTGCACGCTCAATTCCACTGAATGATTTTCTGGAATTAGCACCTTCTTGAGAGAGAGAATAAATTCCCACAGTTTACATATTTGCTACTGTTAAGGTCCTCTGGTTTTAGCCTGAGACCAGCTAACCCCAGCCAATGCTGCACTGCATCATATAGCACAAAAACAAAAGGGAACAGTACAATAACAACCATGAATTATTCTCTAAACTGAAACTGCAATGCAGACAGATTTCTTTTACCATGCAGTAGCAGTTATACCATTTCCCAACAAGGGATGTCAACCTCAAACATTTAAGTCTACAGATGTATCATTTTAAGCAAGAGAACCAACCCACATAATCACTTACATGTGATTCAACTGTGTTTTAGCAAAAAGGCCTCAATCTTCAAATATTTACACACATTTTTACCTTTAAGAATACAAGAAGTTCCGTTGACTTCAGAGAGAGACTGCTTGCACATTAGTGCCTAAAATTAATTATGAAAGGAATCCTGCCATAGGTTTAATGCTCTAGTAAACTGACTACATCTGGGTATATTTTAAAAAACACCTTAAGGATTAAGGAGCACAAACCCCACTAACTTTCGGTGGGATTTATGTTCCTAAAATTTTGGGTGCTTGTTAAAGTGACCCCATTCCTTATCTGAAATCGTGAAGTGATTTTTACATTATGACACCTTTTCCCTCCCAACATTGAGACACAATTAATCTCTTTTGCTTAATCAAAGTGGGAGATACAAAATATCTGGTTAATATTTAGCCTCAATTTAAAAGAAGACTGGATTACTAAAAAGTAACACAGTCCAATATCTGTCAAAAGCCTTAAGAAATATTAAATAACTGACCCACCATTTGTCAAAGGCTAAAAATTTACTGATCAGTAAAGATAATGCATGCTTGAATTGTACAACATCTTTGTAGTGTATTACTTGTAGAACAAGTTCAAACTAACTGGTAGCTGGAGCTATGGGGGTAAAGGGTAAAGTTTAAACAACAAATGGTCCTTCAAGTCAAAAATCATACCCAGCCTCTGTCATGGTAGATCTGTGCCTGCAGTGACAGCCTGGAATGCTGCCAAAAATTTCAATGATTCCCTTGCAGCTCAGTAATAAGCTACATGATAGATTTCATCTCCAGGATACCGACCCTTCTATCAACATGTTAATCCACTTGGTGGTTTACAAATCAAAAGTCTAAAACACAGTTGTTACTTCTTAGAACTGTCAGACTTTATTACTGTCCCATTCACTGAGAGCCAGGGCTTCCAGATTGCAAGCTCTTAATTTGGCTGGACATAGGACGCTGCAATTCACTGCAGAGGAGCAAGACGTAACTGTGCTCCTTTGATCAGAGCATCAGGGAATGGGGCATATAGGACCAAACAATCCTGCACAGATGGCAATACCTAGGTGATTGCCACCAAACTAAAACACCTTGCTTCTCTGCTTCCTAGAGATCCCTCAAGATGTCAGATGTAAACTTCACATCATTAGGGTTTCCCTGATCTGGTATTTAATGGAAATTATAGTGTTTTCTAGTAAGGGCCTACATGGGAGGGGAGGGTACGTGTGGATACTAAACAAATGCTTGCGGAAGTGTAACCTCTCTTTGTAAATTGGCCTACAGGGAAAAAATGAGGGGGGAAAAGCACCATCCCCTCTTTTCTTAAAGAGGAACATAAAGGAGACATTCTTTGCAAGTTTGTATTTAGAGATAGGCATGATCTACAAAGTTTGGACCTGAATCCAAACTTCCTCAAACTTTGCAGTTGAGCGTGTGTTCACATCTGGGGGTTTGGATCAGGCCAATTTCCCTTTGAATATTGGTAATATTCAAACAAGGAACTCAAACTCTGTTTGCATAAGATTGTAGGGAGATTGTAAGGTCGCAGGCATTTGTTTAGTATCTACATGTATCCTCCCCTCCCATGTAGGCCCTTACTGGTTTCAAACTGTGTGCTGGTCAGAGATGCATTTCTCCCGATGCTGCCTGATAAAATGATTGAGTTGTTTGTCACAGACAAATGAGGATGCGTTTGTCCTGAAGACAGAGCTTTGTTTGCTAACCATGACCAGCCTAGGTTCTTGTACCTTCTCTTGGCAAATATTTAAGACAAACTTTAACTAAGCTCTGGTTAAGCCACTATTTAAAAGACAGATCGATTAAGAAGAGTTCAAAGGTGGAGCATCGAAAATAAGTTTAGAAAAATCAGATCTGTGAGGAAAAGAATTAAAAGAACTGGGAACGACTAGTATAGAGAAACGGAGACTGTAGGGACACATAACTGTCTTACAAATACATAAAGAATGGTATTAAAAAGGAACAGAGACCAATTACTCTCATTAGTCAGTGACGACAGAAATAGTAGTAATGGGCTTTGGCTGCAGCCGGTGAAATTTAAGGGAAATTTAACTACTGAAGGGAAACTTTATAGCCATAAGAACTGTTAGGTCATGGAATAAACTAGACGATGTCTATTTATCACAGTGTATTTAAGCATCATAAAATTGATCCTGCCAGGAACTCAAGTCATAGATAACACACTGGAGATTCCTTCCCAGTGCAAATTATTCCAACTACTAGGCTTATCAAACATATCAGGGCATGTATGCCTCCATTGCTACATTACAGTACAAGTTTTTGCAGAAATGGCCTTTCCTCCTTCACCTCTGCCTTTTCTTTTATGCTATTCTTCTGTGCCTGAAGTCTTATCAATGTAATAAGCTGTGTACCAATAAACCCTAAAACCTATGTAGATAAGATATTGTGGATAGCATATAAATGAAAGGATACCTAAGTCAGAAACAAAGAGTAAGAGAAGCAGCACTAAGTGGAATATGCAAATATCAGTGAATACAGGAGTTCAGTAAAACAAGTTAGGAAGTGTAACGCTCCCAAAATAACCAGGAGCAATAGCTATTTTCCCCATCTGCAATGGTGATGTTTACACTTCAGGAACAAAGGGGTAGTTTTATGGGTGCTCTGCTAGATCTGTATTCTTTTCAAAGCATAGCAAGTCAATGTACTTTATCTGTTACTTGAGATAAAAAGCTACAAGATGATAGAAATCTTTAGGCCCGCAGGGCTTTTTAAAATGGCTCACACTGCCAGCCACTGGCTCAGAGCTGGGCCACAGCCACCCGGTCCCAGAACACAGCTGGGAGCTCGGCTGTGGCTGCCCTCCTCCTCTCCGGTCCTGGCAAGGACTGGATTAGGGATTGGAGTCGGGATCAAAGGCTCCAGGGCTGTGGGGACTGCAGGCTGGCATGGCGTGGCTGCAGGGTGTGCTGTGGGGGGTGCCCGCAAGCAGCATGGCTGTGGAGCATATTGGGGGAGGGGGGGAAGCGGGCCAGCACGGCTGCAAGGGACTGGAGGAGGGACCACAGGCCGCCATGGCTGCTGCGGGAGTGTGGGCCATGCTGGTGCTACTGGCTGGGGCCCCCACACTTGCCCACAAACTGGCCCTGTTCATGGGCATCCTGCTCCTTTTTCCTTTTCTTTTTTTTTTTCTTTTTAATTTTAAAACTTTTTCAATTTTGTTCAAATTTTTAAATATTTTGGATTGAGGGCCACAAATATAATTTTTAGGACTCTGAAGGGCCACTACTCTATTTAATTAAAATTGATTGTAATTAATTATAATTAACATTTTATTTGAATTTAATTGATTCAATTTTACTTAAATAGACTGGTGGCCCTTCAGGGTTCCAGAAATTATATTTGTGGCCATTGAGCCAAAAAGATTGGGAACCAATGCTTTAGATCATTTAACTAAAAATGTGGGAGAGGAGAGAACCACAATTATTTGCAGGAAAGAGCCATACAGATTCCTCCCTTTGCTGTCTTGGTAACTGTTCAGTTATGTTAGAAAAAGAATGATATCCTTGTTGCATTTTAAAGTAACAGATACAGTTTTGGAAAAGATTTGAGTGCTTTTTAATCTACCCACCTATTTAAAAACATAGCTGAAGATATATTTATTTTACAGATGTCTGAAAGGCATGACACTCAACCTCTCAATCATTTCAGAGAAGTGAAATCTGCCTAAATCAATATACCAGGAGAAAAAACAGCTGTGTTTTTTTGGAAAGCTGATTACTGTGTACAAACACCACAAAATATACAGAGAAAAAACTGGTTTCAAATAAAAAGTGGTTTCCTTTAAATCATAAAGCCGTTTATAAGCATTGGCTTCTGTTCCTGTATATAATTGATGGCATTTATAAAAGATTCCAGCATACAAATATTTTAGTCCCCAGCTGACTTTCCATGCAAGAAAAAATTTTCCAGGAGACTGCAAACACTTTTCAAGAATGACTTCCAAGATGCTGGCAGATGACAGCTTCTAGAGGCATTTAAAATTCCATGTTTCCAGTAAGCTGCTATGGTCTCTTCGCTTACACATCAATTGACACAGACAGTCAGCGTGATCTAACAGCATGTATGGTACCCAAAGAGCTGGAGATGTATTCCACTCAGCTTACTGAACAAAGCTGCATCAAGAATTTGTGTTCTATGTAGAGGACATATGGACCCCTTTCGCTTAGATATTTTAAGCTGATATAATAATCCCTTCAAATCAAGCCTCCAAGGTCCTCTTGGGAGGTACTGAGTACCTTCAGCTCCCACTGAAGTTAACGTGAGTGGACGGGGTTCAGTCCCCTCAGGCCCTTAGCAAAAAGAAACACTGAGGGTAAAATGTTACAGGCCAATAAAAACTCTTGCATCTAAAACTTGCTATGTTTTAGCATGAATCTCAAAACAATTTAAAATTCAAACTAGGGAGCTGGAAAGTTCCTTCCTTCCCTCCATTTTTTTTTTTCCCCCTGTAGTAGTCCATTCACACTTTGTTTTATGGCTGTATTTATTATTCAATGGCACTTTAAAAATAAAGTGGATGATAATTGGTGAAGGGGGTTAATAGGCTTGTTTTTTCCTCTGGAGTCCTGTTCACAACTGGCTTTGTTCAGAAATCAAATATATTTGATGATTTTAACTATAGTCCCTTGTGGACATTTGGCTGCAATACAGAACCTCCAAGAAATTCATTCCAACTGGCAGTGTTTGCTCAGCCCAAGTCCAGAACCAAATTTCTAGAGTAGCTGCAATGTGGGGAAAAGTACAGAAATGCACCAATACTTATGTGGAGTAAACTTTCAACCTGTCTACCAGCTCCCTCTCACTGAACATTCTGCCTCTCTCTTTTAAAGCAGTAAGGGAGAGGGCAGGGAACAGCCCAACACTTTACCTTGATTTATTAGCTAGCAGACTCCTGTTTTGATTATTAATTAATCAGGCTATTAGTATAGAAAAAAACACTTTTGCAGTTAAAGTCAACATGATATATACTCTGGAAGCCACCCTAGAAATAAGGTAGATGGTATATTTATTTGTGGGGACAACACTCTAGCTTCAGTGAAAGAAGGAGCAAATCATATTGTTCTCTTGTGATTTATGCTGGTTGAGTGAAAGCATGGCAGACACCGCATCATGCTCAAGCAGGAGCATCACTCAATTGCCCTGATATAATGAAGGGCTACCAACGATACCATGACCCTTTTGGGAGAAGACTGCTTGGCACTCTGCACCCCAAGCTAAATAGGTCCTAGACAATCTGAAGCGTGCCAAGGACATGGAGGCTTTATGAGGCAATCATGGTGGAGATTACCTGATGGACACACGCTCTCGCTCTCTCTCTCCATGCTGTCCTTTCACTAAGTCCAAGGGAAGGTGGATATTTATGATCTATTGGAATGCCCTCTCTGCAATGCAACCTAACGCAAATATCAAAATCTAAGCTCAACACATCTGGCTCTTTGGGTCTTCATGACTAATTTGTAGATTCTTCTGAAGCAGTTTCTAGGTCCAAACTTCTTTTAGCTAACCTTACTAAAGCGAACACATGCAAAGGCTTCCCTTCCTTTAGATTGTTTCTTTCTTTCTCTGCATAGCCATTAAGACAACTTGTCTAACTCACAGTTGTGAGATGCTAAGCTTTTTCTATAAAAATTACATGATCCTATAAAAATATCTCCACTTGCAGGCTGGGAGGAAGCAGGTCAATTTGCCCAGACGATCCTAGATAGTAAAAGATAACTCAAAAAACCCAAAAAGTGTAACTCACCTGTAGAGATTTAGCAATGTTTTAGTAGACTTAGTTAATTAAGCATGGCTCTCTGTAAACCAGGAGCTATTTGTAATTTATGCCAGATTTATACACTGCCACAACCAAAGCTTCTTGATTAAAAACATTAATAAAATGAAATGCTGTTCATAGATGAAATTTTCATTTCCTATATTCTTGCTTCTTCATTAAATCTTTAAAATCAAGTATTTTTCTAAGGAATAAAATGTTTACACTGGGATTTCTGGTTCTTGAATAAACAAGCATTCTCCTTTTCTATTTATGTTAGAGTTGCATCTATGAAAGACTATCCTTCTAAATGAGATTAATGATAAAAATACACCATAGTTAGAAAGAAAAAAAAGTACCCAAATTCTTAATCTGTGATGCCAGAAGATTAAACCTTATTATAAAATGTACATTATTTCCTTGCAAATGAGTACTTTCTAAACACACCAGTGTAATAGACTACCGCAGATTAACTAATCTGATTTCTCAGAGTACTACTTCAAAATTTCATTAACAGCAAAACAGAAACAAAGGAGGAGTACTGCCTCTCAAATTAATTTTGTGAATTTCTTCCAATTCATTTACTGATAATTACTATCAATGGAAACGGACATACAGGTTAAAATATAGGGCCATTGCAAACACCGATCTCATTCACAACAGCTGCAATTTATATTCTGCTTTCTGCTCACTTGCATCTTTGGAAATGTTCCTGAAGTACACAGGAGTGGTGGGTAAAATTTATAAGCCTGTTCTAACTACATGAACATACTGTACATTGTGTACCATGTGTTTGAGATGAATAGGAAGAACACACATTCATTTCAATAGAACAGGAAATTACATATTCATCTTTATACACAAAAGGTCTAGTTTGTAGGATGAGTTTCTAATGAGTATCAGTTTTAATATTCATTTGCTCTTCAGACTAAATTGAATCCAAATCCATTTCAACTCGAGGAAAGTAGGGCTCTCTGTACTTTCAGCTTTCTGTCTGCTATGTAATTATGTTTGGTTCTTCTGTATGCACACTCAGATTTTGCATTTTTATATTTGCCTTTAACATCTGCCATCTCTGTATGCCAATAATCCAGTTACCAAGATCTCAACTCAATAGAAAAGAAAGAGTATAGGGCTGAGCTGGGGTAAGATGATGATGACAAGCTAGTCTGCAGCTATGATGGTGTTTTGTCCCATTGCTCCTGATTTCCTGGACGCCTGTAAACTTTTTTTTTTTCCTTTTTACGATGGCTTGCCTGTTGTCTTTATTATTACTCCCACGGAGCAAGGCTTTGTTGGCACGTCAGTATAGTGCTCCTAAGATCAGGAAAGGCTTAATTCCCATTCAGGTTTTTATAGTGTGAACAGTGCCTATCATGACAATTTTTGAGCAGGTGGGTCAAACGGATAGCAAAGAATATTTTCTGAAGAAACTAAATAAATCATTTAAAATATACACCACAGGAGCAGAATACTTCTGGGTTTTTATGGTCTCTGAAAAGACAGGGCCCCCACAATGGTAGGGAAAAGGTACACTTTACCAGGGCCTCTGGCTGCAACCCCCATTACCAGGGAGCCCAATGCTACAAGTTTCTCCTGGGCACAAAAAAAATTATGCTTGGACCCTGCTGATAGGAAAATGCTAGAGGAGAGAAAATGCTAGAGAGCCTCTGACTTTGCATGGTAGACCTGTACCCTCTCTGTCAATGCCAAAGATCATAACTGTGACTTTAAAAAAAAAGAGGACAAATGAGTGTTTTCCTAAGAAGAGCTTTTAAAACAAATGTGGTGGGAATTGAATCATTAAAAGAGGAGATGGATAGCTTTATAATCAGAGTAATTGAAATTGTGGAAAGTGACACTTCTGTGAAAGAAAATTTTCAGTTTTGGTCAATATTAAAATGGGGGTGGGCCATGGCGAATGGAAATCAACACAGAGGCTGCCTTTTCCCTCACAGCAGACAGACACTGATGGGAGAAGGATCCTTTATGCTGCTCCCCTTCTCCAAACTCTTTCCCAATTGATTGGGTGACAGGGGAGCCTTGTCCTGTCTGTCTTTCAAGATTTTAGGCCCTTAAAGGGTACAGTCTCCAGACTCCTCCTCCATCATCATTCATTCCCAAGACCATCGGTCTCTATTCATGCATACTGGACTTTTCCAAAACCTTAAAGAGCCAAGTCATGGGTGGGTGGGTTGACCACTGGGCACTACCACACATATGATGGACACTACCCCATCACAATGATGGAACATTTTTAAAGTAACTTTTTATTGAGCATTTATTCTGAATTCCAATACCACCTCCCCTTTTTATTATCAAAATCCTCCAGAGTAGAGGTTCTCAAACTGATGGGTGGACCGCCTTTGGGGGCACAGAATGTCTTCTGGGAGTGGTGGGAGAGATGAGAACCTTTAAGGGGAAAAACCCAGATTAGGCACATTCAGAGCTCAAGGGCTGGAGAGCAGAAGCTGCTGGCCAGATGCCCATAGGTGGAGGGGGTATAAACAAATACAGACACAAAGAAGAGGGACATGATCAAAGAAGTTTAAGAACCATTGCTCCAGAAGGAACTCAGCAGCTGACTATGTTAACTGGAAATGCCAAACAGTCTGTTAACATTCACTAGAGAGAGCTTGCTATTTGTTGGTAAGAAAAATATTCTAGTACGTATTTTTCTAAATATTGTTCTGGCTTAATATATTTCCAGGATAAAGATTGTCATAATTCTGTATCTTCCTAAAATGAGACTGAGGGATAAGCATGTATTTTTTATGACTTTACCAATATTAAGGTATTTTTGGGCTTTACTATTTGGAACACCTGGAGGGGGAGGGGGGCACCGTTTCAAAAGGAGGTTATTCTAAATCGTATTGGAAAAAGATTCTAGTCTCATGCAATTACCTTAGAGTTGTACAATTAACTAATATGAAGCTTTAAGGAGACAGAATCAGGACTGATGAGGCTGCATTGATTTGATGTTATCAATAATTGATGTGGGCATTTTTTAATCTGTTTATCCTAAGCATTTTTCTTAAGTGTGTCCCTTTTTGACTCTCTCAGCCAGGCAATTTAATATTTGAAAAGAAGATGAATCAGAATTACAGTCTTACCACTGAAAACCTGAATTGATTTCTATTATTCTGATGGTTTTGGAATGTCTCTATAGGAGGTAACTCTGACATTTGCTTTATTTTCCTGAGCTCTGTATTAGTTATATTACAAGCTACATTTCTTCATTCTTCTTCCCCAATATGTTTTCTAAGCCAGACTGAGGATTTTATTGAAGTGGGGATGGAGGGCTTTAGGCATTATCACCACATGTGCAATGCGTAATTTAACATCACTGGGAGTTACATAAATAATGTGTAAATGGGAGTTGTCATCAGGGAAGATTAAAGCTCAAAATGTTTAAAACTGTTGATGGACCTTTTTCTTTTTTCCTTTCTTGGAGCTTGATTCAAAGCCCACTGAAATCAACTGGTAGCTTTTCCCTTGATTTCAATGGGCTTTGGATGAGACTCTTATTTTAGAGGTGCTGGAACCTCTATTAAGAGCCTATTAGATTTGTTTTTACAGGAGATGTGTGCACTGGGATCAGAGTATTCTAGTGTGTATTTGGTTCTACAAGTAACAATATGAAGAAATTTTAAAAAACAAAACAAAATTAGCATAAAGTTAGCCAGTTTCTTAGTTCAACCTAAAATTCAAACCCATAAGCTAGAAAGGTGAAAAACAGGCTGTCTAAACACTTGGATAAAAAATAGCTGAATTACAATCCTTGTTTTAAATGATGTGAAAGATGCTTAAGTATACATAATGAGCTAGATTTGATTATGAGCTTTTACATTGTCACAATAAACACACTGATCACACATGCGTGCACCCCTCCGACGTGATGTTTTTTCAAAGAAATGTATAAGTTCACTATTAGCAGAGCTCAGGAGCTACAGAATACATGTTTGGAAATCTAGCTATCAATAGCTGGAGCAATTCCTTTGAGAATCTTACTGCCGATGATCCTTGCTTTCAATGTGTTTTGAGGAATATAGATCTACTTTACTTATAGAAGTAATCACAGAAAGCTTTCATCAATAAATAGTGGGGGGATTCCAGATGTAGTAATGGGAAGGGATTCTGGCTATATCTTCAGTTTATCACCTTTGCCTGAGACCAATTCTCACCATAGCCAGGATCACTAAAGACTGATTCGCTTCACAGAACTTTCTGCAGTTCTGAATTCTAATAAACCGCCAATCAATCACATCTGGAGAACCCTATGCTCTGCTGGGTTTGAAACTCCATTGAACTCTTAACAGAAATGTTAACTTCTAACCCACATGATGTCATCATGCATTTAAAAAAAAGTGAGGGGAGAGAAACAGACACAAAAACACTATTCTCTAAAGAGGCCCCCATGGCATCATCATCTGATCTCTGTCTCTTAAACTGAAGCAATTTGGAGTGAGATTTGAGTCTATGTTTTGTACAAAACCAAAAAACTGTTGGTTTTTAACACAAATATTAACTGCTCTGCAACAAAACATGCAAAAAGAGAGGTGACTGATTTGAAGATATGGAGATAATAAAAGATATTATCCATGAAACAAAGGCTTCTAAGGATTAGCCTTGCGTCAATATTACCGCCATAGTGAAACAGAAATCTTATGGAATACAGGTTAACTCAAATAAGGTGCTAAAGCAACAGGTAGCAAAGCAAAATTGCTGGACTTCTTAGCTGAACTGATTTGTTTTCTAGTCAATAAGAGCTTTGAGTACAAACATTCATTAAGGAAGGCCCCACCTACAGTAGGAATTTACTTTGGTATAGTAACGTTTCTTAGGGATGTGAAAAATCCACATCTTCTGAGAAATGTAACTATACCAATCTAACCCCTTGTGTAGATCAGTGCTAGGTCAAGAGAAGAATTCCTCTGTTGACCTAGATACTGCCTCAGATACTGCCTCACAAGGAGGTGGATTACCTTTGCCAACAGGAGAAGCCTTCTCCTCAGTGCAGGTAGTTGTCTATACAGAAACACTACTGCAGCACAGTTACACCATTTTAAGAATAGACAAGCACTAACAGTCTAAAAACAGTTGCATCAAGTCTAAAAAATTCTATTTTCTCTCTCTTGTGCTGGAAATCTGGTCAACAGATATTCACATAACTGCATGTTTACATAGTAATTATGAAGACTGAAGACAGCTCAGCATTAATTAGATGAAGGTGGAGATGTGAGGCTGAGAAAGAAATCATTATCTTGTGGGAGAAAAACATCCTTTGAGAAAGCAATGCAAAACAACATTTATGTATGAAAAGATAGATTTGCAAAATAAGGTCTAAAGAGTATTTACTCCCCCCCTCCTTACCCCCCGATTCCTATTCTAGGAATCTTAAAGGTTTTACACAGAGCTTCTCAGATTTCCTTGACCCCTGTCCAGACTCTCAAACGAACTATTGATTTTCTGGTATTGAAAAATATTACAATCCAGAGGCGATGCAACAGAGAAAAGGTCAACAACCCGAACAACAGTTCCCTTGCAGATGTCAAGGGCAATCTCATTTGTTTGCTCCAACACTTTCAGAACTCCCTGCTCCTTTCTTGAAGGCTCCCAGTTCAGTGGCTGACAAATGGTTACTGTGAAATCTCCATATGGGGAGGACATGTGAAAATTTTGGTTATTATGAAGATATGCTAATCTCTCCACAATTAAGGAGAGGGCTAGATTCTCATTATAAACCCAGTTCTGACCACGTTTTTCTCATCCCCATTAGCTTCACAAACCTAAATTGATCCACCCGTAGTGATCTTCTCTTTCTGGAAAAGTGTGATGTCAACTGGACTGAGGACTTTGGGGAAACGGTAGGGAGAGGCACTGATGGTTTTTGAACATTTTTGTAATGTTTTACCCTCAAAAACTTCAATGTGCCAACCTAAAAAATCCTAAACCTGTTTTATTCTGAGGGACTGGGTCAGAAGGCAAATTTCCTGCTTAAGAGTGGAAGTTCAGAGAGACCATCTTGGAAAGGAAGCCAGGCCAAGTGCAGAGAACAACTTTCTCCTTACAAAAAAGTCATATGCAAAGGCCAATATTATGGCCACATTCAAGGACAGAAGAGCAAGGGAAGGAAGAACCTTAAAGGAATCCATCCAGAGGTAGTTCATAAGGCAATTTCAACTCTAGACAGGGAACAGAGCCTTGAAGGGGGGGGATAAGTAACCACATTGAATAATCTGGATACTAGAAGACGAGATCCACTGAGGACGCAGGCTGAAATCTTAAAGAAATAAGACAAAGGGCCTTGCTTGAACTCATCCTGAAGATATTCTAGAATGGAAAAGCCAAGGTCCAATGGACTCTACCCCAGAAGGCAAAGACTAAATCAATTCTGCTTTAGATATAAGCAGCCCCCATTTTTCAGTAAAGGAAAAGTGTACCAAAGACTCTCCCTGAGATTCCTAGTCTAGACAAGAGGAATCATTAATAAATCTCAATATGAGGATGGACAATGGCCCTTCAGGACAGGAGAGCCTTTCTTTCTGGAAGGGGAAAACTGCAGAGGAAGTCTGCAATTCAGATTCACCTTGGCAAGCCTGACTAGCGATGAGGATCAGGGAGTTATAATCCTACTCTGCTTTCTTCACAAGTATGACTATTAGAAGGAATGCATTCTGAGCCCAGGTGCTGGAGTCACGGAATCTGTTGCAATGCTTATGTACGTTTAAACTGCTTAGGGTTACCATATGCCTGGTTTTTCCAGGACATGTCCTCCTTTTCGGACATTAAGTCTCCATCTGGTTGGGTTTTTTAAATAGCCAAAAATGTCTGGGATTTCAGCCAATCCCAACTCAGCTCTGATTGTGGTCTCCCTGCCAATCAAAGTCTCAGTCACAGCAGGCTGAGCTCCCAGACACCACCACCCCTCACTCACTGTCAGTCAGCAAGCATGCTAGCTTTTGTTTGGGCTCACTCTATCCCCAGCTGGCCTTTGATTGGCTCATTCCCCACACAGGCCCCACCCACTTCTAGTTTGCAGCTTGCATGCCATGCTGTCAATCAGAAATATCATCGGCGACCAAACCTCCCTGACGCCCTACTCACTGCCTAAAGCCCCCATCATCCCAACCCATACCCCCAATTCTCCCAACCCCCCCCGCCCCATCCACTGCCCAGAGCTCCCCATCATCCTCCCTCCAAGTGTCCTCTTTTCAGAAAGTTCAAATACGATAACCCTGAAAATGCTGCTAGAGACAAACTGATGGTTGGTCCTGAACTGAATCCTGAAAATTACATAGAAGACTTGCTTTCTGAAGCAGTGAGCCTGAATGAAGACCGGTGTAATTTAGGCAATCTACTTGGAGACTATGCTGATCAGAAACATGGAGAGCCTTGTGCACTCCCAGTTTTCTGCTCACTTGATGTGGGTGATGGATCCAGAGTTGTGGAGGGAAAGATCTCTTCAGGGAGGTAGCTATGATATAATAGCTTATTTTAGGCTCTGAATTGGTTGCCACTGCCCAACTAACAGATATGGGGAGATATACCCATTCTACATACTAGCTGTAACTACATAATAGAAAAATCAATACAGTTTAGTGTCTTGAACTTTGCAGAATTAGGTTATAACCTGTATGTGCCATGTTTCTTGTGATGATTTCTCAATCCCATATTGAATATCTGCACCTGATTCCAGCCTGCATTATCAGATGTTCTTTAGGGCATGACAAGGCTCTCATCTGTGCTCTCTGCACGTCCCGTATGTTGATCGGTCCCATAAGTTTACCATCTGGGAGTAGTGTTCAACAGAAAGATTGACCAGCATATCTAACACTAAGCATGTAAATAAAGACAACAAAAACGGCCAGTATAAACTTTCCTTTTTTGAAAAACTGTAGAATTATATAACTGGAGTAGGTGTGAGAGAGAGATGAGGATTAATGCACAGATACATCTTTCCCATGTTCAGAAGACAAAGGCAATCATTTGATCACAAGAGGAGTGTGATTGCATTAAGTATGCTCCATACCTTCCCCCAAATAGGTAGCATGACTGTTCAGTGTCATTTTTTTGCAGGACATTAAGAATATCGGCTTAATAACAGAAAATGTTTATAATATAAGAGTGGGTGTAAGAACAAACACATGTCAGTAGTATGATTTTTCTTAATGGGGTTACATATTTAAAGTTTATGGCTGATTTTTAAAAAAATCATAACCGAAAATTAACAACTAAGGATAATTACATGCACATTGACAAACAGTATCAGTTTCAGGTAGTTTGTAGTACTTGCAAAGGATTTTCTAAAGTTTATTGACCTTTCCTATCACAGGATAAGAAAGATTACTTGAAACTTTTGATTTTTTTTAAACAAATAGCCATAATAAATGTGATCTTAGCCCAGATGAATGTACCAAGAAGTAAAGGAATTCCTATATAGCCGTTCTAGCAACATTTCCTGAAATAAACAATTAAGATCCATAACGTCGGACTTCTTTATATTTGTTTTACCCCTTCCTCTTCTGCACGTCAGCTGTTTTTAGGACCAGATTCAGAATATGACCCTGAATGAATGCATCAGTGAAAGATTTACCACGAGCACATGAGTACTTTCAACCTGCAGATGAAGTAACATACAGAAATAATCCACACACATGCTCCTAACTGTCCTAATCAAAATTAGCTGGGTTCAATATCATCTTAGCACTGAGAGCAATTTATTATTAATTGTAATAACCTACCCCATTTGTAACCAGCCTGTAAATTTTTCAAGTAACTATGTCTAGCACATTACTATATACTGAGATGCCTTGCTTTTAATATTACTATGCAGCAAGATGAATACCACCAACACATTTTCCCCCTGTTCAAGCATACACTTGGCCATATGTCACCTTAAAGTTCTCATTAGCAATGCCTTCCATTAAAAAAGAGAGGTGAAGGCTTGGAAGTATTTGGTTCCATACATTCAGTAGTTTATATTGCTAGTTCTGATGACATACTCAACTGAATCACGTAAGCCAACAAGTGAGATTTGATCTTCTCACTTTTTAAGGCATGCCAGCTGGGTTTTTCCCTTCTCAGTTTATCTATCATCCAGGCAACAGTGTGTGGTCATAGAAGTTTGCAGTAAATGCTAATATACTTATCCAGGTCCCCTCAGCTCCTCTGAAGACAAGAAATGCAGGAAATTTTATAGAAAGGGTGCATAGTAAGCAACATTAACCAGATTCAAAGCTGTTCAACTTGTGTGGTTGCAGTGCATTCAGGAGAAAGAAGAGAGCACTGCTTTCCCTTTTGCAGGGGCAGCTTTTCCTTCAGCAGTTTGCCAAGTGATTTTGCCTTCTAGCACTGGTCCTTAATCCTACAAGATGTCTTTCTTTGGGCTTGTCATAATTCCATATAGAATTCATTTGGCTTAATAGCTGGACTGTTCTGTGAGGAATGTTCAGTGCAATTTTATATTATGGAGCAGCAGTAGTAGCTGACCTAATGGGTGGTTCTTATTAAGTCGACTTAAGGAATTTCTTAAGTCAACTTAATGAAAGTCTGGCGTAGACATGGAGTAATTTAGGTCGACTTAGGTAGACATACCCTAACAAATTTATTTATCGCATGAGCTTTCGTGGGAGAAAATCCCACTTTGCCAGACGCTTTGAAGAACTCATGATCTGATTATCCAGAAAGGGTAAATCACAAGTGTAAGCAAAAAACAGGCAACAAAAGTCAGTAAGTTTAATACAGAAGAGGCAGTTTTAATGCCATGCAACATTAATTCACCATATTACTCTAAGGCCTTATGTGGCTCCCACTGAAATAAATTAGAGTTTTGCCATTATGCCAATGTTAGAAGGATCGTGGCTCTACTGATCTGTTCTGTGTCTTAAATAAACAAATAGATCAAGTTACTGTTGGCCACAGATATAATGAAGCCGAGTTAAAGAGATTGTTCTGGCTTCTCAACACCACACTGTATTAGCTCATCAATCAGTGCATAGCAATGCCAGGCACAACGAACAACAGAACTCGGGCCCTAAGCATGCCACAGCTTCGCAAGCTGCCCTAGGACCCTTCCCTTCCATCTGAACCCTAAGTTTCCATCTAGACTAAGGTCTAATATATACTGTGTACCCATAGTAGTGTAACTACATCACTCAGAGGTATGAAAAAATCTACAGCCCCCAGGTGATGTAGTAATACCGCCCTAACACCCCCCCCACACACACACACAGTGCTGTGTCAGGAGAGCTTCTCCTGCCGACATATCTATCACCTTTTCAGGAGATGGATTAACTATGTCAATGACAGAGCTCTCTCCAGGTGGCTGAGAACATCTTCATTAAAATCTTACAGCGATGCAGTTGCGCTGATGCAGTGTTTAAGTGTAGATGTGCCCAAGGAAAAAACACTTCTAGTCCTTACATCTGCATAGAAAATCTTCCACATGTGAACCAAATATAAACAGATGTGGTGTTGTCTTCCTGAACCCACACAGCCTGAAACATTAGCTCTAAGAGATATGAAAATCACCCATTGCTCTCATAGGGCATAGACCCTGAAACCCATTAGTGAAACAACAGATATTTGGGTAAGAGATGGTGATCACTGTGAAAGGTTACTGGGGAGGAGAAGTAGGAATTCAAGCCCTCACCCCAAACATCGACACTGCCAATCTCCCAAAGGGAGAAAAGAAAATGCATTTCTTCTTCAGCACCAAAAGCCTATATTGCCTCCACTTCCTTCCTGACTGCTAACAGCACCAGAAATCTTCTAACCATCAACCAGAGACTGCTGCTTTTCTGTGGTAACTTTTTACAGTAAAATCATGTGCCACCAATACAAGACCTCCGGAAGACTCAATATGAGGGGGCAATGGCAAACACAAATGGAATAGCTGAAATAAATAGCATAAGGGATACTGAAATGAATGTTTCAAACATCTTCATATGCTAATTCAACATAACCCTACACATTGAAATTTATCAGAATGTGTTGCAAATTTGCATTGCCAACTCTTGAGATTTTTATCAAAAGTCACATGACTTCATTATCTTCAGAAAGCTCCAGTTCATGGAGCTCTTTGATTACATGGCAATCTCAGGTTTGGAGGGTTGGTTTGGTTTTTTTTAAACAAAAGAATGGCAAGCCTCAATGGGTATACAGGAAAGCTTGAGAATATGACCAGAGTATACTTGAAAGCTTACAAAACAAAAGGCAAATAAGAAGAAACCCAACTGTATCATTTTTAAATCCATCTCATGATTTGTTTGAGCCTGTCATACTTTTTTTTAATGCTTGAAACTGACAACAATTTTTTCCAGTGAGCTCTTCGCAGAAACCAGAGGGCCAACCATAAAAAGAGTCTTGCTCTGCCTATGTTCTATACAACTAATACATCAGATTTCTATATTATGTATATGCTCAATGCAAAATAGATACAATCATTAAATGCAACTGTTTTTATACACTGTAATGTGCATTGAACCATTAAACCTCTAGCAAATCAGGCCATTTATGCCTCTTGGAAAGATTCTCTCATTCTCCTTTCTCAATCTCGATTTTAAAGAGCTCATTCTTTATCTCCAATGCAAGACCATAAACTGAGGCCACCAGATAGGCACCGAGGTAATGTTGCCAGCTCGCAAAGGCCATCATACTCTTTCCTAAAAGAATCAAGTACAGGCAGAAGGAATTGATACCTGGGGAAATGTGTTATTGTTATAAATATATTATCTGTATTATAAGCTCAAAACAAGATTTCCAGGTTTCAGTGAGGGGATGGTCAATGTGCTAAAGGAACTCAAAGCAGCACATCATGTTATACTTAGCCCAGATTTCCTGACACATATATAAAAGAAAATCATAACAGAAAAAAGTTCATCAAGGTGAAGTTGTCCCACAGTGCCTTCCTCCCTTACACTCAGAAGATAACTACATTGCTCATTTATCTCAACAAGCATAAAACCTTCCTTTGCCCTGAATAGAGAGAAAGAGAAAAGTACAACAGATCAAATCGCACCCACTATACAGTTTCTTATAAATTATAAACTTGTACTACGAAGAGTAACATCTTGGCTTAACGCCAGTCAGAAATCCCTCATAATACATTCAATAAGCCAAATCAAAACAATACATAGTTTATATGAGTTAAGTAAAAGGATCTTGTAGGTCATATTTCATCTGTTGCAGCCTGTCACGTTCATTCAAACAGAGACAGAAGGTTAACCGGGGAGATCTGCTCTTTAATGCCTATTATTTCCACTGGAAGGAGGCAAGCAACATGCTTCTTTCCTTAGAAGTTTTTAATGACCCAAAGCAAAAAAAAAAAAAAAAAATCTTATTACTCAAAGAAAAATGACAACTGAAGGGAAGAAGCAGACAATACTATGGGGGTAAGGGGGAGGAAAGTTATCCATCCCCTTAAATACTTAAACACAGTTTCCAATGATAATGAAGTCCAGTAAACCATGGAAACGTAAGGCCCCTTTCATCTAAACAAAAAATACTTGACTAGAAAGTAACAGCAGCATCAGAAAAAGGTCTTTGGACCAGACTGCCGTCCAGGTAAAACACGCACGTTTTAGAAAATGCTTGGTTATGCATCACCATACTATAAAAATTCCTCACAAGATAGAGGATTGAGACTGCATCATGGACCTAGGGATCAAACGCTCTTGAGTTCTATTCACAATTTTGCCTGTCTGTCTGTGTTGTGGTGAGGTGAAGAAGCTTATTTGTTTGGTGTCGTGCTGGAAAATGTGCTGTTCACTCTTATCACAGTTTTCTCCATCTCTAAAATGGAAATAATTCTCATTTGCCCTAGGTTTTCCTTTGGTGCCCATCTTCATCCTACAGAAGAGGAGCTGTGAGAATTAATGTTGTATAGCATACATTTTTAAAACTGAGTGCAGTGTCATTTTAATAAACGTCTGTCAGCTTCACCAACTAACCACAAGAGCGGCAAGAAAACCACAGTGTGCTCAGGAATTTAAAAAAAAGTCTGTGGACTCACAAGCAGAAGCCTTTCAGTTAAGGGAATGAGAGTCACTGGAAAACAAACTATCAGACTGCTGGATTTAAAACAATCTGTCCTCTTCATGAGCAACACACCGTGCTGATAAAAACCTAAATCCTTCTTTGATTGAAGGCCAAATTAAAACAGAGCAATGCAGGAACTCTTCTGACCCAAAAGTAATCCACTCAGTCATATAATGCATCCCTTTTCTTTTAATAAAATGAATAGCCCTCCATAGAACCTTTTTCTTCCTTGACAAGTCCTTGACAGAAGAATGTGAATCTGAATAGTTAAATGAATCAATCACCAGCTGCTAGTGTATGGCCAAGATGGTGAACCGAAAGGCCTGCCAGAGGTCACTGCCCACTGGTCAAAGCAGAGGCAAGGCCTTTGTCCTATGAATAGCCTACTCCTGAGGATCCAAAGGTCAGTTAGCTACCCTGGAAACAGTCTTCACTGGCTATTTAAAGTTCTCAAGATATTCTACTTCAGATATTATTGTTTCAGATGGTTTCAGATTCTTCTCCTTTTATGAGTTCATGAAAGGCCAAGCAACTTTTATTCAGGTTAATACAAGACAGTGTTGAATTCACTGGTCACCAAATAGTAAGCAAGGGAATCATCATCATAAATAAAATAATCCTTTGAACATCAAACTGAATTCAGCCTCTCAACACTCCAATGAGTTCAGCAAATCGTCATTTTCCAAATGGGGAAAGAGGGCCCCAAAAGGTTAAGTGACTTGTCCAAGGTTACACAGAGAATATGGCAAATCAGAAAAAAAATTCCAGACTTCCTGAGTCCCAGGCCAAAATCTGTGCTCCATCCAGAAGATTAGCTGTTCTATGAATAAAAGCAGGATTGGGCTGGCCCAGCTACTGGATAGATAACTACCTTTGTGCTGCAACACAGAGAAGAGCTCCAGAAATTATCTACAAGAACAATTAATTATTGAACCGGTAGCACTCTAAAGGTGCCATTTACCAACAGGGAAGGGAGGTTCTTTTGGAAGAAATTAAGCATCCTCCCTTCCCTGCACAGAATAACTGCAGTGGGGGGAATTAAATATGGAAGAAGGCAGACAAAAATGAGTAGTGGATGAAAATCAGGGGACCCATACATACCCTGGACTACTAACTCTACAAGTGCGCTGGAGTAATGAAGTCCTCCCTGGTGTGTATACAGTGAGGGAAAAATCAGCCACACTACATATATAGAGGGAAGTTCACATCCTCTGTATCAGTAATTTGATTCCCCCTATGGATTTTCTTGCAAATCTAGCAACGGCTATGTGGAGCAGTAGAAACCATCAGAGAAATGTATGGCTGTACTCTTAAGCAGAACGTGATCTGCATTTAGGCCCTGACTATACACAAGTTAAAACCAGAACCAAAAGTGTGCTTAAACATTGTTCTTGCTAGCAAAGTGCTAACAGGGTTTTCTATACCAGCATATTCAGGAACGAGCTGAGCTACCAACAAGCTATAGACCAGGGCTGTACACCATATATGCTGGTCGGGAAACTGTGTTTTATATCTTGCTAGCAAGAATCATGTTAACATACAATTCTAACTAGTGTTTGAATTTTCTTGTACATATGGTGATTAAATACAAGTCCATTTTAGAATATGCTGTATTCTGGTTGAATTAAGCAGTCAGGAGAATTAAACAAACCTTTATTTAACCTGACATTCAATTTGTAGCAGTTCTCCACCATCTTGTTATTTCCTCCCCCTTCCTCTGACTCCTTGCCTGAACTCCCTCTAGTGTTCAAGCAAGTGATGAATGAATTAATTCACTCTTGCTCTATTTAAGGTACATTTGACACAATGGTAGGTAATTTTACAGTGAAAGTGACAAGCCTACACATTTTCTAGTAATGTAGTTTGTGTTTGTTTTTATACTGCATCTCTGATCCACACACAAACCTACAAAACTACGTTAAAAGAACCTTAAGAATGGAAAAGTCAAGCTCTCAAAAGTTTGGAAATGCAGAATAAAGGTTGCCCAGGCAATCTTAAAGCACCCCACTTCTGTATGTGCATTAAGGTACATTCTCATTACATGATCACCTACTACTTTCCACAGGATCTATACCTCATTCAGGTCTTATCTACACTGGAAATTTCATTGACATTTAGCCATCTTATAATGGTGGCTGACATCCACACTGCTATTCTTGGGTTAGTGAAGTACATCCTCACCAGGACCACTTCCACCGACCTAAAGGGCAGTGTGGGGGGAGCTGAGAGAGCCATCTCTCATCTCCCTGTGGGCTGCTCCCCACACCGATCCCAGCCAGGACATGGGGATTTCCCTGCTTTCAGGCCAGCTGCAGCAGCCCGCTTCCGGGCTCTCAGTTGGGAGGATGCCTCCTGCACCCTGGCTGGGAGCCAGCTGCAGCTTCCATGGCTTGCTGGTACCAGCTTGCACCTGGGAAGCAGCTGCCTGTGCCTGGCTCGCAGCCCCATGGCAGCCACCCACAGTTTGTTGGTGTGCCCAGGCTCCACACCACCTGTGCCCCAGCTCACAGCTGTCCACGGCTTTCCAGTGGGCCCAGGAGATACTGACAAGCAGCCCCCCACACCTTGTAGGGGAATCTGGGTTTGCAGTGGGGCTGTAACTTCTCAGCCCTGGCTGTGAGCCAAGGATTCCCAGGAGACTTAAAAGGGCCCCAGCTGGCCGGAGCTCTCAGGCTCCTGCGGCGGCTCAGGGCATTCGGCAGGCTGCAAGTTGGACCAATGCGGTTTTGGCTGAAGTTTTCAGAGGACTAGATTCCAAGGCTTCCAGAAGGAAGCATTGCGATCATCCAGTTTGGCCTCCTGCATAACCCAGGCTATCAAAACCCCCCCAAAACAATTCCTAAAGAATATCTTTTAGAAAAATCTAATCTTAAGTTAAAAATGCCCAATGATAGAGAATCCACCACAACCCTTCCAATGACTAAAATTACCCTCACTGTTACAAATTGACACCTTGTTTCCGGTCTGAATTTGTCTACCTTCAACTTCCAGCCATTGGATCATGTTATAACTTTTTTCTGCTAGATAGAAGAGCCCATTATTAAATGTATCTCCCCCTATAGATATTTATAGACTATAATCAAGTCACCCCTTAATCATCCCTTCGGTAAACTACATAGAGTGAGCCAGTGCCTGAATTGTAATGAAAAGGATGCCAGGACTCGAGCAATTTTTTACATTCCTAACTGATGCAGGAAGCCAGTAAGTCTCAGGACTATGAACTGCCAACCCAAAAGGTGCCAGGGCTCAGCCCCAGTAAACTGTGGCACAATTAAGCATTTTAATAATAATAAATGATATAGCCCAAAAAAAACAACCCCCCCCCCCAAAGACAACCATCAATATTATTTTAAGCAAGCTAGATACTTACGATATAAGAATAGAGGTCTCCAGTCATTTTTTAGAAAAATCTGTAGTTTGTTTGAGAATCTTTGTTATTCTGGGCAACATCATGTATGCACAACTCCTGATGCAGTCAATGGAAGTTTAGCATAAAAATCTGGTGTTGATTATGAGCCTTGCTAACAGTGCAAATGTTTCTACTGCAGTGGGATTTTGATGAATCTTGATGATGGTAGCATGCAGGTTGAGACAGAGGAAGTGTCTGGTGTATTAGAGATATTCAGAGTTGTTGTAGAGCCAGTTATATTGTATTTTAAAGTGTAGGGGGAAAAATAACCATAAGCTATTACTAAATTGAAAAGTGATGGAATTTACCTTACAGTAATTTTGAAAATCTCAGATTTCATATGTATTCAAACAGAGATAAGAATATCCTGCTTCACATTCTACATTTTAAAACTCAAGATCGGGAGTGGGTATTATACTTAATGCATACATTTATTATAGTTCGTTATTTTTTTCTTCTTCGCAATCACTTGTAGTGATTAGAATTCTTTATATTCCACTGCGGTTTTTTTTAAAGCAATTTCACTGTGATACCCTCAGTATATCTTCCTGTCTTGTCCAGACCCAGATATCAAGATCTGTTCACTAAAGGATAAAGGAGGACAATAAAGCAGCGGTCAATATTATTTAAATTAAGCTAAACTCAAGGCACAGACTTGGAATATAGGAACACAGGATCCAGAGGGGAACACAGGAGCTTTTCTAAATCTGCAGAGTTCATTTTTCATACCTGCAGTGGGCTTTACCTTCAATATCACCTCTAGTGCACAAAATATAATATCTTATCTTTGATAAGCCACTAGAAGAAAAAAACAGTATGTCTAATCTGAAAGAATTTTTCTATCTTGTGTTTGAAACAAGGTTTGTGACTAAGATTAGTAGTGAAATTCCTCATGAAATCATGGAAAATATGGCCTATTATTCTTAAAACAGATTGGTTTCTGCATAAAAATTAACAATATTCAGTATACCACAATATGTCTCATAATAGGAGCTGTTATCAGATTCCCCTCCAATATGCAGAGGAAAAAAGTTCTGCATTATTAACTTATGATTGCTCAATAGTTTCGTTGGTTTGTTTAAATCAGGCTGCTCTACTAATTCTGTGCACACACGAAAAAAAGCAAACCATGTGGATTTCAGGGAATCGCCATCTGAAAGCTTTTATTCTTCCAGAGTGAAGGAAAGTTATGACCTTTGACATGTGGCTATGTGCCAAAGAAACTGCTCATAAATGTGTGTCACTAAAAAAGAAAAAGAAAAAAAAAAAAAAAAAATCAATAAATTCATTTAATCCAGTGAACTATTATGCAGTGGGATACAATATATTTTAAAGGGACAACTGCTCTATTATTACTTTAAAAAAAAAAAAAAGCATATTGTTTCTATGCATTTTTTTGGATAGTCACTTTATTCTATATTTTATAGGAGCATTAACTCTGATCAATTAGTATTTTACTCAGTTATATTCTTAAATTATTAATAATTTTAATTCTGACCTGAAAGGGTCCCAGATACAGTCTGACTTAGGTAAGATAATACAAAACACTAGCTGGTAGGCATAGATCCTGTTAGCACCCTCCATCATAATTAGAGATGGCGACCCACAAGAATCAACAGTAAAGCCAGTGTTATAAGCAAGGTCTTGTCACACGGGGAGCCCAGGACCAAAATGAATGAGACATTGTCTATCATCCCAAACTCAGAGTAATTTTAAAAGGCCATTTGCATAGCCACCTACACCAACCTTTATGAAGCCTGTCAGCAAATCACTCAGTCATGCACAGTATCGTTTTTATGTCAGTCAGCAATAAGCAATGTCAGATAGCATAAAGAGGATTATAGACAGTTCGAGGTAAATATTCAGCGCCATGTGCTGGGAATTAGCCATGGAACTCCCACTAGCATTAACAGGAACGTCACTGCCTGAGAATTGTACCAAGATTCACTCCTTAGTGCACTCAATAACTCCAGATATTTAGATATATAAAAGTAACATCTAAAATCAACTGAAAACAAAATAAGATTCAGTCTCCTAACTAGATCTATTAAAAAAAAAACCCCTACCAACAAAAAGCCTGGATATGCATTAACTCTTTAAAAAAGAAAAAAAAATTAAATGTTAATTCTTCATGATAAAAATTCCTACTTCCTAGTTCTGTTGCCTATTGATTATGGAGAGCTGCGTAGCTGGAGATATGCCAATGTTTACAACAGTGCCGTAAAGTGAAACAGATGAGTTGCTATCCTGGCACAGACATGGGTGTCCATTTATGAAGAGCATCCATTTTCAGTCTCTATTGGAGATCAATGATAAATCTGTTTGCCAGCTGTGAGCCACTCAGTTGCTCACATAAATGATTTAAAAAACAAAACAAACAAAAAAGTCACACGTTCATTTATTTATTTATTTTATTTCAGTTTTTAAAAAACCTTCATCCTTGCAATTTGGGACACACTTTGTACAAAGTTTCTCTCTCCTCAGGCAAAATGACTGAGTTGTCCCAGAACTTTCAAAGAATATTTCCAGTCAACATCAATTTGCCAGACATCACAGACAAGTTTAATGAACAAAATGATGAATGTCTGTCAATGGCTTCATAAACTCAATGAATTCTATTTACAAAGAGCATACATAATACACAGCTCTGCCTAAGGCATATGTTACAGTTATTAAGAATTAACCAGAGGCCACAATGCAGACAGTAATATAGTAATTTAACATTTACACTAGTTAAGTAACTAAATCTGCTGATAAATTACATAAACACTTATCAATACCCCGAAGCCTAGAAAAGCACAACTAAACCAAACAGTTCTTTCAAACTCTTTTCTCTGTTTAATACGGAGCTTCACATTTGATGGCCTTCCCTTTAACTATAGTCAAAATTTTATTTCTAAATGATTGTCGTATCACTACAAATGGAAATCCAGGCCTCTGACCCATCTTTGAGAAATCACATCAAAACCACAGAATCTCAGCCTTAAAATAGATCTAACAGCAATGGAATGACCCTGGGTTCTACTGACACTTACTAGTAAGAGGCAAAAGCTTCAGCAAAAGCTATAAAATCCCTTAAGTTAATAGTAGTCTAAAAAGTATTTTCAGTTTTCTCTAACACTTCTGAAGTTAATTCAATAGATGGGAACATTCAAATCTCAGCCTAGATCTTGCTTCTATGGACTATGAAGAGCAGTTAAAAATTTAACAAAGCTTAGGGGCTATTACATTGAATGAAGTCAATAGCACACTTCCATTGACATTAACAGACATGAGATCCAGCCCTTTCAGAAACCCGCTAAGTTCCAACATTAGGACAGAGCTTAAGGCCCCAGTTCAAGAAAGTAACCTTGTCCAGAAAAACACTTAAGCACAGACTTAACTTTAAGCTTGAGCTTAATTGTCACTGACTTCGATGGAACTTTAAAACATGCTTCCCAGAATAGGAACAAATTTAAGCATATGCAAAAGTGTTTCCCTGATTTGGGAGCTAAGCTAGGGACCAATGGTGGGAAAGATTGAAGGGGTAAAAAGAGCTTCCAACGGTTAGCGCATCAACCTTGAAAGTAGCACTGGCAAGAGAAAATCTCATCTAAATTAAAAACCCAAGTATCTTTTCCTCTGTTATGACCCTAATGAAGATTATTAAAGATAAAAAAGGTTTTTACAAAAGTTAAATTTTTACTTTCTGCACATCTCAGTTTAGAAAAGACAAACAATCTCATTTTAGTTTATAATTACTTACTACTTAATTTCACTGCAAGATTCTCACATTGGTAGTAGGAAGAGAATATTTAGAGCCCTGCGCGGGCACAAATATGTGGATCCGCATTCGATCTGCACGTGCAAGAAATGGTCCGTGGATATCTGTGTTGTATCCGCAGATGCGGATATAATGCAGATATCCATAGATATCCGCGTATTTGCAGGGCTGTAGCCATGCTCAGATAAAAATATGCGGATCTGTATCCGATCTGCATCTGCAAGAAATGGTCTGCAGACAGCCACATTGTATCCACGGATGCGGATATCCGCCGATTTGCAGGGCTCTAAGAATATTTCTTAAATAAAATGTATCCATTAATTTAAAAATTGAAATATTTCTATTAGGTTTAGGTTTTGCAAATGCTTTGTTTTTGCTAAATCTAAATTTGAGGGCAAATTTGACCTCAGAGTGGCTCCTGACCCTCCCCTCTAACACAGCTGTGCAAATAAGCTTGTATAAAAAGAGCACCTCCTTCCAGTCCCTAGAAAATGGTGTTTCTTAAAGTGCTGAAGTACACAATGGGGAGAAAGGGACACAAAACACAAGTAGGTTTTTTTTTTTTTTTTTTTGGGGGGGGGGGGGAGTACAGACTACATAGAATGTTTAAAAAACCTGATTGCATGTTTCAAGATTAATGCACATCAGACATGAAAATTAGGGAACAGCAGGGAAATGAAGAAGCAGAACAAAAGAAGAGGGAGAGGACTTTAAAAAACAAAATTGATGGGGAATGAAGTTACATAAGAACATAGAAGAAGGTTAAACAAGTAGGCTGGGAAGAGAGATCAGAAGGAAATTTAGACTATAAAAGGGAAGAAAAGGAGGGATGAGAGCAAAGATGGAGAAAAATACAAGGAAAGATAAGAATGACCATCTCCCTCCATTTGTTGAACTCTTTTCCACTGGACTGCCTTCTTTCAGTTATTTTAATGAACACAGGAAATGAGAGACAAAAGCCACAATTTTAAAGAAAAGCAGATAATACCCCCTCTGCAGCAGGCTGATGGAAGGTCCCTATCGGGTATAAGCAATGATGGGCGGACCATTGCCACCTCAGACGTGCTCAGTAATGCCTCGAGACTTGAGGAGATAGAAGAAATAAAGGCAAGTTGTTTTTCTCTTCCCAAAGCTTTAAGTACTACAAGTCCCACATGGTCAAAGGTGAATTGGAATCAAAACCTAAATTCTTTGCTGGAGGAACAAGATCTTTGGCAGATCCGAATAGTAAAGTCACGCAAGGCTGTAAACATGCTGCAAATCTCTCTTCAGCGTCTACTGTCTAAGACCACGTCCGTGAACACAGTACTGCAGAACCACACCTGTGTAGATACAGCTGTGCTGCTGCAGTGCACTTGGAGAAGATGCTCTGTGCTGATGAGAGAGAATCCCATCGGCATTAAAATAAAATTAAAACCCACTTCTGTGAGCCACAGAAACTATGTTGCCAGGAGCCAACACAGCGCTGCGCATATAAACATTTATGTCAATGTAACTTATTTTGCTCATGGGGGTTGTTTATTCACCCCCCAAGCAATATAAATTTTGCCAATATAAGCTGTAGTGTAGACATAGCCTCAAAAACCCCTTGTTTATTGAATTGAAAAGGTTATATGCCAAGTTCTTAGTAAAATTATGTTAACTAATAAAATCTCTCCTCTGATAATTCTATTCATTTGCCAATGACATTAACAAAATGTTATTTTTGCATGAGAAAAGATCTGACATGCAGAATTACTTTTCCAGAAAAAACCAAATGTAATCAATGTGCAAAGGAATCTGAAGACACTGAAAAATCAATCTGGAGTTCCAGAGCTGCTTCTGTCATGTAATGTAATCCCTTTTAGCTTTCACATTCATGCATCAGAGTGTATAAAGATACACATCACAGTCTACTATGAAATAGTTTAACTGCCCTCTAGCTATATATTAAAAGGACGCCAGATGACATGTTCCACGCTTGTAATATCTTTGGTGTACGCCTTCCCTCTGGCCAATCAGACTGATTATTTCCTTCAAAACTGTCTTTCACAGGAAGGAAGAAAAAAAAAAAAAAAAAAAAAAAAAAAA
>ML685765.1:12984623-13053517 GCA_007922175.1 Pelusios castaneus | reverse complement strand
CACACACACACACGATTAATCTCCAGAATTTTGGAGACAGATGTAGTACATGAAGGCATCCTACAAACACTTAGGAAATTTCCAACAGGAAACCATGTTTCTGTACTAAAATGCCTAATAATTTTAAGATCTTTCCTGAAGATTCTCTTTTGTCGTTGTTTTAAACTGTTCTGCACTCCATCAATAGGCCCAGCTGTTAAATTGTGAAGACGTGACAAGAAGTATCTAGGCAAACAACTGCTCAGTGATCCTTTTCTTTAGAATAATCAGAGCTGGCTGACAAAAGGAAGCCATGCTGAATGCCCTTTCAACAATTTCTCCAAGAAGCAACATAGGGGAGGGAGGGATTGTAAGGAGAGCACCACCCTTTGCTTAAGTTAAAAGCATTGCTTTGCAATAAAAACTCTTGCAGTTACAGCAACTGGAACTTATACAAGTGAGAGCCCCGCTAGTCACAGCCCTGAACAACTGCGCAAGAAACTGGTACTGGGCTATATTTCCCAGGTACATGAAGATTTTATTAGCTTCTAGGCAACCTGCCAATAAAAGTGAGTGCTCCTTTAAAAAGGACCCTGTAAAACTATTTACTACTTTTATCACCTTAAATTTATAATACATAACACAGCCTTGAATTTATTAGCTGGAAAGGAGAGCAAGGACAGCAAGAAATGTCACAATGAGGCATTTTAACATAACATTAAAATTCAAGTGCTTCGAGAACTGACCCAAACCACACTCCTCCAACAGGGACATATTAATGCATTGGCTGGGAAATGCTATGCACATCAGTATGCCACTAATGTTTCTCCAACGGAGATGCAGAAGACGACATTCATTATAAGAGTGCATCTACAATAGCCATTCTCATACTTCTTTTTGGCATAAAAACCACCAGCACTTAGCCCACACTAGAGCCTATGTGGTTGGTAAGACCAGCACAGCTAAATCATTGCTGGGGGGAAAAAAGGATAAGAAGTTTCCTAGTGCACACAGCTAATCTGTACAGCTCTGATGTCTCAACTTGAAAGGATGAATGTACCATTTCTTTAAAACTGTTGCAGGTAAAAAAAGGCTTCATAAAGTTAGCTGGGGAAGGTTCCAGAACAAAGCTCTCTATACCACAGTGAATCAGGGAGGGAGAGAGAATAAACATTAGGATTAATGCTGTCCTTACTATGTCTACACTATAACCTACATCGGCAAAAGTTATGTTGCTCAGGGGTGTGAATATTCCACCTCTCTGTGGCTATGTTTACACTTGGTAATTTAGGTCGACTTTAGCTAAGTCGACTTAGCATGTCCACAGTATAAAATTAAGTTGACTTAGGGGGGAACTTACAAAGTCGACCTAGAGTGTCCACACTGGACGCCTAGGTCGACTTCTAAGGGCTAGGAGGACTTGGGAGAGGTCCACGGGGACAGGGGGGCACCCCTTGCCAATTTCCAGGGGACTCGGCCTTTGCCCCATTGTACCCGTGTACAATGGGGCAAAGGGGGACAGGAACCCTGGCAGGGCATAGGGGCAGAGTGGGCAGGGCTCTGCCCTGCCCTGTGGGGGGGCATGCCAGGCTCTCCGTGCCCCCCCTGGCAGGGAGGGTAGTGGGGGAGTCCTGGAGAGCCCTAAGTTGACTCTAAGTCAATTTAGGGCTACTCCAGGTCTACATTGGCTTAAGTCGACTTTAAAAAGTCGACGTAAGCCTAAAGTCGACTTTAAAGGAGGTTTAATAAAGTTGACTTAATTTTCTTTAAGTATACTTAAGCAAGCTGCTTAAAATCGACTTAAGGAAAATGTAGTGTAGACGCAGAGTAAATTAAGTCGACTTAAGCAAGCTTAAATTCCAAAGGGGTAGCCGTGTTAGTCTACTGTAGAAAGACAACAGAGTCCGGTGGCACTATTAAAGACTAACAGATTATAAATAAATCTGTTAGTCTTTAATAGTGCCACAGGACTCTGTTGTCTAAGCAAGCTGAAGTCGACTTAATTTACAAGTGTAGACACACCCTGTGTGACATAAATTTCACCAACATAAACACTCCTGTGCACAGCTTCATCCTCCGACATAGCTACTACTGCTCAGGGAGGTGATTATTTTATGCCGATTGGAGGAGAGCTCTCCCATCAGCACAGCCTACCTCCATCAGACTGATCTCCACTGTATCAGAGCAGTGTACCCAGTGCTACAGTCCTATCCTTAACACTGAAAAAGGAACTTTTCTTAGGAATAAACACCTTTGTAATTTTTCCCATCATCACATAACCAAATTCACTAGCAGGAGGCAAAACACTGGGACAATTGATATTTTCTCCTCCTTCTATAAATATCAAGATCAGACCACCTCAAGGACTAGCTACCCACCTATGTTTCTAGCGAGGTCTGTGAACCTACCATGCATGCAGAGAACACCTACTAACCAATATGTCTGCAACAGTGGAACTAAAAAGAAAACCACATTTAGCTAAGCAGTCTGTAACCCTAAATATGTTTCAGGATTAGTAGCTTCACACCAATCTTAAAAACAGGAGACTTCTCTTCCAGAGCTCTTGCCATCTGCAACCGTCTCTATTATAGCAACCTCAGCTGAAAACTTTTCTCCTGTGTTTTCACCTCATAATTTGTTCTTCCTTGTGTTATTCTGAGTGTATTTATGATACTAATAAACTCTGCAAAATGTTTTCACGATAGTTTAAATGTGAAGTGATATACAAAATTAAATTACATTGGGTTGGATCGCTGTTCAGACCTTTATAAAAATATTTGTAAGTCCACATAAAAATAAAATTTATACAACAGGGGAAATATTTTTAGTGTGGATACACACTCACCAAGATTCAGCTCACTATATTTTTAAGTAGTCAAAATATTTAAAAACCTCAAAGCAAAATCACTGGCAAAGAGCCTAATTACCAAATCCCTCAGCAAGGGAACTAGAACTGCAGCTACCTACGTTTTTGTAGATGACAATCAAAATTTTGAACCTGTCACCCCCACAAAGTTTAAGCCTAAATTCAAAAGAATCTGCATCTGATGAGCTGCAAGTCAACATGAGATCACTGTTGTGCTCAGTCATAAAATCAAAATCTTAAGACATGTTTAATATTCAGTCAACCTACTGCTTAGCATAACCTTTCATTCCCCTGTAGTGTAAAAACAAACACACATTAACTGTGGGAAAAAATGTGGTGTTTCCCTTTGATTTAAAATTGAGCTTTAAGATCAGTTCATCTGAAGACTACAAGCTGAGAAAAAAGGTTATCTAGGAATGTTCCAGGCAGATGTATGTGCCCCATCCATCCATCTTAAGACTTCAATTTCCACCTTTTGTGGAAAGGAAATAAACAATTAGCATCCTGTCCAATCACTACTTAACAGCCAGCTTTACTGACTTCAGAACACAATCCTCCTCCTCTACTTTTCCTAAAGCCATGTTATCTCATGCCTAACTTTGCTGAAACAGAGGTATTTTTAGACAGATCAGACAACTCAGCACTGTGATACTTTATTCCCGTTTTAACATTGCAAGCATACAAAGTCTAGGTTTGTGTTACTTTTAACTGATTCTCCCTGTACCAAAAAAGCTTTGAGAAGTTCTCCATTTAATACAGCTTTGGTATTTTTGCAAGTGGGAATCCTGCTAGAAGTAGCAGCCATGGGCTGAACTTTGACTAAACCATTTAATCTTCAGGTATTAGCATTTTACCCACACATGGTGCCACACAAAGAACCGTGCTGGAGAAGGAACCTCCTCCTTCCCTTTCCCCACACTTCAATTACCCTAAACTGGAAGAAACAACATCTACCAAAAATCATTTTTATTTCTGCCTAACTGATACCTTAACTCAAGATTTCTCTCTCATTACCATAGGTGATTTGACCTCACCTTCCTCTATGTGCTGTTCCCCAGTGTTTGAATCCTAACATCTATTTTGATTTGCTGTTACAGCCTGACCTGATCCTATGTCATATACTTCCCTGCATTTAATTTCCTCCCATTCTATAAATTTCCCATCTTCAAAGCGTCTGACGAGGTGGGATTTTCTCCCACGAAAGCTCATGCGATTAAATAAATCTGTTAGTCTTTAAAAGTTTTTCTTAACTTGAGAGTATCCTTAAAAAGAAAAAGGTAGAGGTATTTTACAGAAAAAACTAAATTAGTCAAATTCTTTTGTGCATGGATGAACAACAGGAAAGCAAAGCCTTGGGGCCTCTAGGGAGGAACCTTGTCCCTACAGACCTGCTCTGATGTGCTCATGAGATAAGGCTCCATAGTGACACTTAAGGAAAGGCCTGCTCACATTTGAATTTCTGCATTCCTCAAGAACAATTCATGGCAATCACTAACTTTGCAGAGGAGCTACATGAAAGCTTTGGCCAATGAATGAGGGTCATCTGCTCTTTATCACAAGGGTAAACCTCATCCTGGCCAGTTTCTAACCTTTTAACCCTGTGAATTCTTAATTTGCACATGAATAATGGAATTCTTGCCTAGAGTGCAACCTTCAGCTTCCAGTTCCTAACTTTAGAAACCAAGACCTGTTCTCCTTGTGTGTTCAGATGTTAAACTCTTGGCTAGATTAAAGTTTTAGGTTTCCAAATGCAACACGAAGCATTACACTTCTGAAGCAAAAGATAAGCTTGCTGGTGAAAGCTCTGACCAGGCAAAGTAAAAGAACATCCTCCACCCTGCTGCTACCAGTGACTAAGAAAGCATTTTCCTCCTCTCCCCTCCCCCCACTTCCAAAGAAAGAATGCCCATTTAATGCCTGTTCTCCACCTGTTTAATATGTATAGATCCTTCTCTATTCTGACCACAAGATAAAGTCATTTGCCTTTACAGCAACTGACAAATACTCTGAAATACAACAATTTTAAAGCCACATGCATCCTTAAAAAAAAACATAAAAACCAAAACACTATTTTCATATGTTCAAAATGCTGTCCCTTCATTCAGGTCATGTTATGAAACAATCCCTGTGAAAAGGGGGCTTTAAAACCATATTATAACTATACTAGTTATCAGCTTATTTTATGTGATAATGACAGACTGACATTTCCAGTGTTAGGACTGTAGCATGACTATATGGAACAAATTTTGACACAAGATTACATGCTGTTTAGCTATTATTTAAACTACTCATCTATATGAGACTAAAACCTATTTCAATTACTGTACCTACTTGTCTTTAAAAAAAAAGACATTCATCAAGAAATTTATCATCTCCGTAAGTTTTTTTTCAGTGGGAATATGAAAGCTTTAAACAAACTGGACAACACTTTTTTCAAGGGAAGAGTTAATTTTTAATTAAAGAGGAAAGCACACCCAGTAAAACAAGAATGCCATTCTACAAATCCAATCAGTTAGTCACAACTTTTCCCTTGTTAAAGTCTTGAATAAAGATTTATCACAAATGAAAATACGTTTTTGAAGGAATATTTCATCTGGATTTAATACCCTCTGCACACAGACATCAACAAGAAATTTCAGGAGCCTTACCCTAATATCTTTCAGAATGAATGATGCCACCCTATACTTCCTGCAAGCCCCTGTATTAAACAATGCCTATGATTTTCTGTGAGTCTACAATTCTAGACACAGGATCCACCACCTGCTGCTGAATCTAAGCTTTTTTAAAGTCCAGTTTTGCTCCCTCTGGTTGTTAAGAAGAAAACAAAACAAACTTCCAGATGTGAACCAAATTCGGCGCTGTCTTCCTGAGTCTGCAAATATGCAGCCTGAAACAATGACTGGCAAACTGTCTCAATTCATCCCAATGATGCATAAAAATGTTAACACCAATTTAAGTTTCATCTGTGTTACTGTTTTACTTCTGAACATTTATCAGAAACATCCAGCTAATATCTGATCCATTAATTTTTTATTTAAATGGAAGATTGGAGTGGAGAGCAATAGACTGGCAGTTGCTTTCAAGAGGAGGAAACTAGAAATTCAGCTTTACCCTAAAATGTCAAGACGTATCCCTTCCCCAGTGACAAATATCCACCACCCCTAAAACAACATCATTTCAGTACCTAAAGGCCTGATTCAGCTAACACAAACCTCCCTTTCTCCTACTGATATCTTCTAGAAAGAACTATACCAAAACCTAGATCACAATGAAATTCTGGGTGTATAAATAAACTGAATATTTAACATTCTGAAAAAAAAATTAATAACATTACTCTAAAGAATACTGTACTAGTTGTATTCATCAGTTTCAGATTAGATAATACCAGTTCTGAATTTATTTGAGGCTGCCACAGAAGTTTCAGTACCACAGTGATTGTTTCAGTAACACAGAAAGACATGGTGGAAATGAAAAAAAGGAAGACCTTGCTGAAGAAATTAAGATCATCTTCACAGAGAAAACCAGAGGCTTGACAATAGTCATACAAGTTATTGGTACTTTCTGCTGTGCAGATCTTTTGGGAAAAATACCAGTTTGCAAGATAGACTAGACAGTAAAGAAAGCTGGCACTAGGTTATTCAGGTTGCTTCCATACCACCATACAACCAAATAACCTAGTGCCAGGTTTCTTTCCTGTCTAGTCTATCTTCAAAGCACCTGATGAAGTGGGATTTTCTCCCACAAAAGCTCATGCAACAAATAAATTTGTTCGTTTTTAAAAGTGCCACAGGACTCCTTGTTTGTTTTGCTGACCTAGACTAACACAGCTACCCCTCTGGAACTTGTCTAATCTACATTGCTTGTTCCCCACACCTGCAGAAGCCAGGAATACTGTAAAGAGAGCATACTCCAGGGTAGATTTTTTAAGGCTACATAGGCATCTAAAGAGGCAGAGATATGCCAAGTCTAAATATATTCAATAATCTGGCCCATAGCCCCCAATAGTAGTTCCTTGTGGTGCTCAACAGTGACCCCTGTGTCAGTGAAAGAGTAGCATCAAACAATTACAGAAGCAATACAGTACAGTCCTCCTTGAGTAAAAGAGTGTGCCTGAGTATGGCCTCTACTATAGACTAACATGGCTACCCCTTTGGAATTTGACTCATCTTAATAGTTCAACCTGCAGGGCTCCTTGGACTCTAGAAAACAAGCTTATATGCATTATGATTCTGCATCAACCTGTGACATCTTAAGAACTGGTCAACAATTTCAAGGCTGTCTTACAAGGGTTTTGTTTTTTTTTTGTTTTGTTTTTTTTTAAAAACAAACATTTTGCTTACGTGTAGACAACACTTCCAATACTACAATTGTAGTGTTTGTAAAATGATTCTTTAAAACAGTTTGAAACAGAACATGAAAACTTGATACCACCAGTATATTTTATAGAATGTCAATGCCCAAGACAGGTCAAGCAAAAACAGAGTACCAATGGCAATGCCACAAATAGCTAGGATCAGGTTAATCCCTGTTATCATTCCAGTGGCTTCAATGTAGTTACAGGGAAGGATTTGGCCTATAATCTCACACATATAAAAAACAAAGATTTTTACAGAAGTAATATGCATTGTTATGGAATGGGTTTTCTAGGGAGGTGGTGGAATCTCCATCTTTGGAAACATTTACGGCCCGGTTAGACAAAACCCTGGCTGGGATGATTTAGTGGGAGTGGTCCTGCTTTTAGCAGGGCATTAGAATATTAGGGCATGAGGTCATCTAGTCCATGATTCTATAATTGTTTGTTTATTTTATTTCTGGTAATATCTACTTAATCTCTCTTGTACATAGAACAATAAAGGATTGTGTTGTCTTAATGGTAGCGTAACCACAAATATGAAAACAGGTTAATAAGGTGGTAACTACATGCATCTGTAATAAACAAGAGATTCAAGTGGTAGAACTTACTTGTTAGCGTAAGATGACCTTTTTGACTGAGAATGGCCCCATATTTGTTCAGTGCTAGACACTGGTAAAATCCTTCATCAGATGGTTCTCCTCTCTTTCCTTCCACCTCACTGATGTACAAAGAGCCATTGGATAATGTGTAGATCCGTTCATTTTCAGAAACTTTTGCTCCATTTTTCAGCCACGTGATTGTAATGGGAATTTCGCCATGTGCCTGGCAATCTAAAACCACTGGGTCCTTCCTTGTTACAGTTACATCCTGTGGCTCTTTTACAAAAAACAGCTCACTAAAGCACCATGCTCCTGAGAGAAAGAAACAGGTGTGATAATTATATCTGTGGCTGCTAGCCCCAAGTTCTGCTCCCACAGAACCCAGAGAAGTTGGGTCATTGACTTCAGTGGAAGCAAAAGGATCAGGCACCAAATAACTATATAAATATTTGCTTCACAGTCCTCAAATATATACTATTATGTTAATGAGAAAGCTTTAAAAATTTAAATCATAACCAAGATTCAGCATAAAAAAAATTCAAGTGTGAATCTTCAAATGAACATTCTCTTTCCCATCACTCTCTCCTTTCCTTGCTTCCCACCAATCCAGGTACAAAAGATCATGTTTTTGCAAACAGAGTAATAAAGCAGCCCTGATACAGATGCAGAGCTTTTGATAAAAAGTTTTAGCATCATCTTCAGAGGAATCAGAGAATACAAGCTGTTCCTTAATTTTACAAGCTTGTCAAAAAGATCTTGAACAGGGTAAGTCATAAAAGTCTGATTTTACAAGAAAGCATTAGCAAAACCCTGCCTTTGTGAGTCAGTGGGTTTGTTCCCACGTCCCTAGAGGTGTCTGGACCCTCTGCACCTCTTCCTATGGGAGAAACGTTTATCATCTTTTGTAACAAATTAAGCGGCTGGTTTTTCATACTTGTGTTTAGGAGGGAGCAAAATTTCCCTCTGCGGCCAGGGGACCCGACCAATTTGCTCCATTTCTGCCGTTCAGCAGAGGTATTTAGAATACAAACAAACAATGCAACTTCCCAGACTTGGTAACTCTTGCCGCTGGTGCGCAGCGGGGGAGGAAAGGGGGAATTAGCAAACCTTTATTTCAACTTGTGCGTATGGCCAACTGTTCCAAAAACGCGTGACTAATTGATCGCTTACTGTCTAATAGGGGTGGGGGTGGATAGTTAATTAACCAATACACATTTCGTTAGAAGAGCCGCGTCGCAAAGGAAACCAGGTTTCCTACACCCCCAACACATACCTAAATAGAGGTAAAGTAGATAAGTAGGGAAAAGAACCCTAAGTCACCCCAAATCCATCCGGATTCCCCTCCTCCACTGATAAGGGCGCGAGGGGCTTTCGAAAAATATCGGTTCTCTCTGCTGAGACATTTTGGGAGGGGCCCCTTACGGATCCCCACTGAGTGGGAAACTCTTGATTAGGACAGAAACTCCTGGGCAATGGATTTTTCCGATCCTGTGTCAATAAGTGCCCAGGAACCATGCAATCCGCCCTGGACCCGGACACATCTGAGAGCTCCTGGCTGCTGCTTTCAGAGCAGCTCCCGGGCCAGGCAGATCGCGCCGGTCCCTCCTCTCCCGCTGTGACTCCAGTCACCGATCCGCCTTTGATCCCTTTCTCACGCTAACAAAGGTCGGAGCCGGGAAAGCGAAAGCCAGGAGATGCGGGACGGCCCCTAAGCCAGATGCCGTGAACGAAAAATGCTCCGGGGCCAGCGCAAGGCTTCAATGGCCTCATCCTCCCCAAGTCCCCCCGCAGCCGTGCCCCACCGCCCGTTTCCCCGCTCGGGCCTGGGCCCCCTGGGCGCTGCAGGGAACCGGCTGCACTGGAGCAAAGGGCCGCGGCGCCGGCTGGGAGCGGGGCAGAGCCGGGCTCGGGCAGGCACCGCCGGGCCAACATCAATAACACCACGTGCGGCGGCTCAGCACCAGCCCCTTGGCCGCACGGGGAGCCCTGGACAGCAGCCGCCTCCCGGGCCGGGGGACAATGGGGAGAGCCCGGCCCACGCGGGCTGCCAGCGAGTAAGCTCGGCTCCCTGGCCACGGGGCACAATGGACGGCAGGACGGGGTGAGGGGGAGGCTGGACAGCAGCTGCTGCCGTACAGAGCGAAGCGGGGTCCCGAGTCCCCCCATCCGCGGCAGGTCCCCGCTCCCCGGCCGCTGCGCAGAGGCACGACCCGCTACAAAGTTTGCGGCCGGAGCGAGCCGCCCGCCGACTCACCTGGGCTGGGCAGGAGCAGCGCCCAGAGCAGTATCCGCGGTGCAAGAGGCGCCATTTAGCGGGCTCTGCCTGGCATGCTCCCGCCGCCCTGAGCCTAGTCCGAGCCGTCCCTCCCTGCTCCCGCCCGGGGACTCTTTCTTTCCCTGTGGCCGAGCCCGGCCGGCGCACGGACACAGCGCAAATGGAGCGAGCCCTGTTCAATGGGAAGGGGGAGGGGAAAGGGGATGGACACAACCCCGCGTGCCCCACCGCGCTCGCCGCTGTCCCTCCCGGCTCTACTTTCTGCATCTCGTCCCCATTGGCCTGGGCGAGGGGCGCGGGGCAGGGCAAAGGGGGAGGGGCGCGGCTGGACAATGCACCTGGAGGCTTGCGCGGGGCCCCGCCTGGCTGTTCTGCTCCGAGCCTGGAGCTGGCGCACGTGCCGGCTGCGCCCCGCGCCCGCCCGGCTGCTGCGGCAACCTGCTCGCGCGGACCGCTCTCCAGTCCTGCCCGGGCAGCCGAGCCCCGCTACGCCGGGCGGGCAGTCGCTGCCAGGGCCCCTGGGCGCTGCTTGTGGGGGGGAAGGCGAGGCGTGAGCTGCAGCTTTTTCTTTCCTGCCCGGCCCCCGCTCGCCAGCTGTAAATCTCCTGGGCTTCAGAGCCGGAGCTGCCCCCGCGCCTCTCTTTCCCTCAGCCCCAGGTTAGATTTTAAGCCAGCCTTTCAAGGCTCGCCCCTTCTGGTGCCGAGGGGCTTTCTTCGTCTTTCACCTCGTGCGTGTCTCCAAAACCCGGGAGGAAAAAATTCCTCACTCTCCGTGACTGCTGCGCGGCTCCCCGAGTGCGTTTGGTCACACTTCGCCTTAGGGCGAGGGGGCCTCTTGTTCCCAAGTTGGTTAGTAGGGGCTGGTTCACAGAAATAAATCAATAAAGCAAATGTTTACCTCCGAACATCATGGTTGTTTTTCCTTAATAATGCTATTAACTTTCACGGATGTGAGGTGTTCATCATTATCAGGAAAGGAAACACTAGAAACAGTTTGAAGCACATTATCTTAACACTGAATCCAGCTTTCTGGGTGGCAGTATTCATTTCATTCCCCAGTTTGTTTCAAAGGAGCCTGTTCCTTGCACAATGGGGCTAATGATGCTCCCCACCTTTGTAGAGGTCTTTGAGATCAGATGAAAACACTCTCTAAGAGCTAATTAATATAAGACCAGTGTTCTCTTGCTTTCAAATCCATGTCATATTAGCATCAAAACTAGTTGGTTAGGCCAAGGTTCAATTTTTCTGCAACACTTGAATCAGATACGGGATTCCTGAATTATGACACCCTAAAAATTAGGCCATTACCAAATCAAACAGGATCTTTTTATTATGCCACTGGTTAAGGAGGGGGTGAGAGTAGAAAACAGAAAAGAGAAAATCCAGTTTACTAGACTTCCCTGGCACAGTGGGGGTGCCCAGGACCAAGGATGAGCTAATAAAAGTATTTCCAGTGTTATTAGCTTCTGAAATTGGAATGTCACTGTGGATAATTGGGCCTGGAAAACTTAGTATAGGGCAAGGAGTAGCTGCTGGAGACCAAGCATTAATTAAAAACAAGCAACAAAGTCTCCAAGCCTATTGTCTTTTAGAGATAGATGCCAGAATGGAAACAATTGTCAGGAAAGCTTGTCCATGGGAAAAGAAGAAATTTTTCCACTGGAAGGTTTGTGGGGAGGGGAAGGGATGAGACAAACCTGATGATTCTCCCATAGCTTGAAGGAGGCGGGTAGCTTCCTGTGGACTTCAGGAGATCCAGGAAGACAATAACCCCTATGTCTCATCCAGTCCTCCCTCCCTAAAGACTTCCTGAGGTCAACAGGAGGGAGGAATGCCTAGCAAATGACAGAGGGTGCATTTGTCCCTGCTTTCTGCCTTAGCCTGAGGAGGCTCTTTGCTGCTACACCCTTCTACTCTCTCACACAGACGCCATGAACATTGCCTTTGTGGCCACCTTCTCCCTGTCCTAGAACCTTAGGAGTTTCATTAGGAACCTCCTGAATCTTAGAAGGTGCACCCAAGTGCATAAAGCCCCACAAGCCTCAGGGTCACTGAGGAACCCCACAAACAAATGGTTTAGCAGGCTCATCAGAGGCCATGATGACCCCCTCCCAAACCAGGTTTATATGGGGCCTGCTGTTGCTTCTGTGCCTTAGATAGCTCATTGAAGGCCAACCCATCCCCACTAGCCTTTCAGTCTTGTTTGCCCACCCAAGTCTATTTTGGATTATTAGAGTGGAGCCTGATACGTCTATTTTAGTTTCTCAGAGACTGACAAGATTATTCTGATCAATTTGGAGTTGGAGACTTAGGAGCCTAATAAGGCTGTTAGAGGAGCCACCTAAAGCTCACGGCAGGGATGGGGATGTGCCTTCTGGGCACAGTGGTAGATGCAAGAGACCAGACTCAGGGTTGTGCTTCCTAATATTCAGCTGGTGGCCATGAGGTGGAGGTTGCAGGTGGGGCAGCCTAGATCTTGTCTGCACTTGCAGTGATGTGTGGAATATGTGTAGCTAGCTGCTGCAGTGGAAGGCAGACTGCAGCTATACTTGTCAGGGTGTAGCGTAGGTTCATCTGGCAGTAACAGGCTCCGCAATGGGGAAGGGCTTTGGCAGCAGGGAAGTAGCCAGACCAAACGCTGCTAAAACCAGCAAGCAGTGTGGGAGGCACTGCCTTGGTGTGCGGATAGATGTGTAGGGTATTTATCATAGTTCATATGTGCAATGGACACTACTCTACTCTGTGTAATGTGATCAATGCCTCCACAGTGCTATTTATACCCAGGGATTAAAGTAAGGGGGAAACAGTGGAATGCAGTTCCAGGCCCCCCAAATTTGAGGGGCCAGAGTTTGGGGGCCCATAAAAATAGAAAAATCCAGCAGAACTCATGTTCTGCCCTGCCCTGGCTGCTGGCAAGTCCTACGCCCCACTGTTGTTAATCACAATATTTATTGTGTGATGCAGCGTTTGCTAGTTTGTGACATTAATTGCTGTAGACATAAACGCCATATAAAATTATAAATATTTTTATGGTGTGATAACGAATGCATGTGGTACTGAGAAATGGTTGCAGATGCCTACCTGGGCTGAGGCCCACACATGCATGAAGGAGGCTCAGACAATACGGGAAGGGGGACTGGAAATTAGGAAGGTTCCGGGGCCCGTCAAATTATACTTTAACCACTGTTTATACCCACATTATTGGGTATGCAACTTCTGCACACTATATGCTGCTGGAAGTACAGATGTACTCTAGTGCACTGCTTGCTGTCTCTTGCTGGAGAAACAAATTGAATGTCTCTGTTCATTTTGAACATTGTTTTCCCCATGTGCACGGTGATCGAATGTATTATGGGTGAACATGTGAAAAGTGAGGCTGGTGCAGCATACAAATAGAAGGAAGATAATTACAAGAGTAGTATCAAAACCGCTGTCTGATGACCATTTAGTGTAACAGAATGATTTTCCCCTGCCGATCTGAGTTTTCCCTTTTGTTGTCTCTTTTGGGGTATAATTAATTAAGCTCATAGCTGATATGTGAGTGGGACTCTGATTTGCTGATGTGCAACCTGAACATATAATTTGCGACTCTTGTTACCAGAGCCACCCGTTAACTAGCAGTTTCTATAAAAGGAGTTACAAAGTGTATTTCTAGTGTATTTACCAGTAGAAGTTTTAAATTCCTCTTGACTTGTACTTTCTTTCCATACATGTAATCTGAATTCTTTGCTCAGGCTAAACCCTCAGTACAAAATTTTCAAAAGCATACATGATAAATCAGAATGTGCACACCCACGGCACCAATTTAGACATTTATTTGCTGGTGCAGAGGGAAGTCTGGATCCCTCTTAGGCCCCTCCATCCTCCTATGGAGCTACTACCCTACTTCTTACCCAAACAGTGCTGAGTAGGTGCTTCCAACAGTTGCATTCCCACTGGACTCCTCTGTGTCTGCTGCATGGGAATAGACGACTCATGCACTAGATCACACCACCATTTGGCCTGGCCACCCCTCTGTCTGAACGAAGGAGCAGCCATGGCCCATTTGAGTAATGTTGCAACCTATGTGCCAGTCTGCAATATCACTCACTGAAATTTGGGCTAGCAGCTCCTCCACCTGTCAAATTCCAGTGCCATTGCTACCACACAGCTGGAAAGAAACTCCAGCAGCATCTGTTCGGAAATGGCACGAGACGCCTGCTTTAAAGTGGTCGGGTCGTGACCCCCACTCCATGGCCATTGGAACTTTGAGCAAGTGATAAAACGTAGTGGAGTAGCGATGGCACACACCCCCAAACCCTCCTAACTGGTACAGATACTTTCACACATTATGTTTGTATGCCTGCAAATTCCCAGGCACACATATGTCCAGTTCCTGCTTTGTACACTCATGCCTACAAAAGCCCACAGATCAGGGACTGTGCATGCTCAGAAGTGAACAGAGATTTTGAAAAATGTAGCCCTATTGTTTCAATGGCAGTTTTGCTTGTTTAGAGCACAGTTCTATTCTCAAAAGTTACTATGTAAAAAGGCATCTTCTTACTCAGCAGATCTGCCCTGTTTGTATTCATTGGCATAGCTGCTGACTTTAGAGTCAAGCAAGTTTTAACTGCTTTTTGTTCTTGTTAGAGCTGCACAGCTGACACAGCCAAGCGAGCATGAGCTGGGCTGTGTTCCTTGTCCTGCAGCATCAAACAAAATTGTTTACTACATTTCAAATAGCTATACCTCTGCAAACCCAGAAAAAACAATGAACTTGGGTCAGTATTCCTGTGTGAGCAGAAGAATCCAGAATCCAGCTTGATTCTCAGATTTTAGGTTGAGTCTGTAGAAGTGTCACTTAGAAAAAAACGTATTTTTGTTTCAGTTTGTACACAGCTCCTGTTTGATATGTAAATCGCCATGGAACAATCATGTAGAAATCAGCTGCATTTTGACAATCACCTTTTAGAGCAGTACTGCAGATCACAGTTGTTAATAGAACAGGGATTATTTTGGGCCAATACTTTTAAAGTTGAAATACCCGATCGTTATTTTTAAGGCTTATCCTTTTAGCATTCTGCTACTTGTTAAGTTTCCTGAATGTTTTATTTCCCTTATTCAGACTCTGAAAGAGGGATAACTTGTTAGTGCTCTATATTGGTCTATACAAGTAATGTTGTTTATAACAACAAAATATTCTTGTGCTCTTAGAGCAAATACCTATTTCCACTGGCGACTAACAGAAAAATTGCACCAATTCTATTAGATTTAGGTCTGGGCAGGGTGATCCACATGTATGCGATTCCCAAGCATTGTTATTGTAACTCGCCACATCTACGAAGAAAAAAACCCAACACAACCTACAAAAACCTCTACCTGCTACAAAATGCAATAGCCTGTCTGTTTAGCAACACAGGTTTTGTGAATGAGTCACTGGCTCTCTGCTCTCTGTGCTGAGTGTAACTTCAGTGGGTGATGCTGTATGCTCAGTATTTAAAAAAATTAAAAATTAAAATTAAAAAATAAGGCTTCGGATTTGGGTTCCTAAGTCTTTTTTCTCCCCCAAAATTTATTTTTTCTTGAAAACTAGTGTTTTAAAGTGTGTGTATACATGTATGTATACATGCTTAAATATATATATTTAGGGTTATAACTTATATTTTAAGTTTTCCCCCCCCCATCCTGATAAGCAGTTAATGACTCCTTTCCATCCTCTTGTGCATGTGGCTAGTGAAGCATGGTACAGCAGGAATGCTTTGGACCTGATAAGAGGAAAGCAGAGTGATAGAAGTTCTGCAGAGCAACTGCACAGGACAACAAGAGCATCCAAACAGAATGTGAACAATCAAGAATTTAATATTTTTGCAAATGTTGTGTCATGCAAAGCCTCCAAAAAATACATACTAAGCATGTGAAAAAAGTATTTACTTTGAGGTATTGAGTTGTGAAATCATTTATAGAACTCAATTTACACTATTTTTGTTAGTCATTTTTATATATTAAAATAATATTACAAAAATAAATCAGGCAAAATGTATCTCAGGTTTCTGAACAAAAAATGTCCATGCTTTAAAGCCATGGGACCCTTCATCTTTGGATCACTGGTAGCCATTTCCTGTTTCTCTGAAAAGTAAAATGTTGACATGGCAGATTTCATGGAAGTAGAAAAACTTAGATCCACTGAAGTCTACTACAGACTGGTTACATTACAGCAATTAATAGTGATTAAACAATTACAAGTCCAGAAGTACCCAATATTTGCCCAGTAAAAAAGACTAATAAGAAGTATAACTGCCTAATAAACTATTCCCATTTTTACCATCTATCAATCTGGCTGTATTTTGTGATCAGTTTTTGATGATGACCATATAATAAGAAAGAATCTTGAGCTATTGTAATCTGAGGTGCTGCTGGATTTTTTTGCATCTTTTTTTTAAATACCAAGATGATACATAAAACTTCAGTCACCCACTGTTTATTCTTCAGCAATCAGAGGGAGTTGGGGATGAGCTTCTCAGGTGTAGGTCCATATAACCCCCCTTTTGTTTTTATGCCACGCTGTTTAGCACATTCTATAGGCCTATAGATCTTCTCCACTGTACCTACCTGAAATAAAGTTCAGGGGTAGCCGTGTTAGTCTAGTTCAGCAAAACAAAAGAGGCGTCTTGTGGCACTTTAAAGACTAACAAATTTATTTTTCACATGAGCTTTCTGACGAAGTGGGACTTTGCCCACAAAAGCTCATGAGAAAAATAAATTTGTTAACCTTTGAAGTGCCACAAGACTCCTCTTTTGTTTTACCCGAAATCAGTCAACCTATGTGTGGTGTGCCATCACGTCAAAGACCTCACATTGATGAGGGAGTGTTAACTCTTCAAAGGCTTCAGATTGCCTTAGGGGAGGGCTGACCCCTTTCCAGCAGTTCAGATTGCTTACAGTGATTGCATTTTCACATCCTTTAAAAATGATGAAGTGAAACAATCTCTAATGTATAGGAAAATTGGTCCCCCTTTGAAGATTTCTCACATGGATTGGGGTGTCCCTATTACAGTTCTTGTGTACTCTAGATGAGTAAGTCTTCCAAACTTTTCATGTTTGGAAGATTTCTGTATTTGTGGGATACACCACCTTCAAAGAGATGAGTTATCCGTTAAAATTTTCATTTCGGGGTCTTGGTGAAACCCCTCATATGTTATCAATCAGAATACATTTGTGGAAACCTATGAACAGTTACTCCAATTTTGAATACATCTTAGCAGCATCCTCACACAGACCTTTTAAAGAGAAGCCTGAAAGTGCCCTATTAGTAAGTGACATGGAAGAAATCCTCATGCTACAAGTTTCATAAGAACCTCAGCATTGTAGTATCATCTACTAGAAATTCTTCTGTCACCAACACATTTCTCTCACTATTTATTGATAATTTCTCATCCCCCTCATTAATGTATCACATAGAGAATAACAGTTATCCCAGGTACCTTCAGTGACTTTTCTGTTCAGCATTCTATAATCAAAAGTTTTGGATAATGGAAAAAATGTGTAGAACTACATGTTAGCCTATTTTCTATCCAATTTGATTGAAAGTTCTTTGGGAAAGGAATTGTTTTTTCTTCTCTGTACAGTATCCAGCAGGCTCTCCATGACTGGAGCTTCTAAGCAATACCACAACAGAAATAAATAATAACAGTAAGTTCAGTATGGGTTTTCACTAACTAGGGCCCCAATCCAGATCCCACTTGAGTCAAAGGGAAAGATTTCCATTGTCTTAAATGGGAGTTGAGTCAGGCCCCAGAATAGACACCCATTTTCAAACAGTCCCCCACAGTGTGGATGTCTCTTGATTATTTAAATCCCTGAAAGAAGAAGTTACACATTACTGGGCAATGATATAAAAATCAATCAAAAAGAACAAAAACCTCCCAAAGAATGACAACAGAGTCCTGTGGCACTTTTAAAGACCAACGGATTTATTTATCGCATGAGCTTTCGTGGGAGAAAATCCCACTTCGTCAGAATAGTCAAGACAGGAGTGATTGAGCTCTTTCAGAGGGCCTGTTTCCCATAAACTGGGTCATCTGTCCTTACTACTGTACAGTTGTCCCTTTTCGACCTGAGAGCCTATTCAAAATTTGAGGCCCAATGCATGTTAAATTGATGGTAATCAAGTATTTATTTGATGGGGTTTTGTTTATTTTAAAAAATTTTACAAAGTCTTGTTTCTGAACACCTAGGGAATCAAATATCAGGAAACAACTTATTTTGCTCACAAGACCAAGAACACACTTTTCAGTTTGTCTCCCTGACCAAAAACCTCTCCAATTTATTGCCAGGGTCAGTCACGGGCTTTTTCAGACTTCCTCTCTCACTCCGATCTAGTCTACACTACATAGGTCAACTCTGTCCAGAGTTAGGCAGCTTACAATATTCCTCCCGCTGATTTAATCCACCTGCAATACGGACCTAATAACTCCACCTCCATGAGATGGGTAGTGCAGACCCGGATTAAGGGGCCCCGGGGCCCCAGGCTGCTGTGCCCCACCACCTCCCCAGCCTGGACCCCCAGTCCCCCACCAACATGGGGCCCCCGCCTGGGCCAGCACTGAGGGGAGAGGGCAGAGGCCACATTCCCGCCCAGCCCCTGGGTTGGCTGGTCTATCCTGGGGGTGGGGTGGGCCAGCCGTGTTCACTTCATTCCAAGGAGTGGGGCCAGTTAGCACATGATGTGGTTCTGTTGCAGGGCCGCACCAGAGGCCATACTGCGCAGCCAGCCAGCCCTGGGGCCTCCCTTCAGCCCCTGCGTTAATCCGGCCCTGGGGTAATGCTTAGAATGATGTAGACACTGCACTGCTTCCATCACCTTTGACAGCCTTTGCTGCAGCTGGAGTCCCATGGCAGCGCAGGGCTCCAGTTGTCAGTGTCCCGATGCCCCATTTTGTTTGGTGCAAAGACTCCTGGTGAGGACATGCACCGCCGACAGAAAGCATACTATGGATACAGAGAGCTGATATAATTATTATGGTGGCTATACGTCAACCTAAGTCAACAAAGTTTTGTAGTATAGGCATGTCCTCTGTCTGTTCTTTTCTGACCTCCGTTTCTATAAGGTTTCTCTTCCCACATACCCCTGCCCAAAATAATAGTCAGCCAAAAAATTCCAGAGTGGGTTCACACATATCTATTTGTCTTAAGTGGGGCTTATACTTACAGTGAAGTTAATTGAAGGGTGAGTTCCCACCTTCCCATTTCAGTGGGGTTTTAACTCAACCCATAACAAGGTTTTACCAAATTGATAACAATACTTGTTATTGCTCTGAAAACAGTGGTACAAACTCCCCTCTTGTTATTCCAATGTGAAATTTTCATTCGACAGAGTAAATCTAATGTACATTATGAATGGTTTAGAAATTGGGAATGAGATTTAATTTTAGCATAACACTCATCTGTATCAGGCTCTCACCTTTGAAAGCAAATACAGCAGAGATAACAGCAACCTTTTGTTAACATGAATGAGATGGTTACTCACTTGTGCAGTAACTGGACTTCTTCGAGATGTGTGTCCCTGTGGGTGCTCCACTTGAGGTGTCGCGTCCCGCGGCGCCCAAGATCGGAAGTTTTTCTCAGCAGTAGGGAGCGCAGGGCCGCGCATGCGTGCCGCCGAAGCCGGAGCCGTTGGCGCGCTCGGATGCACGCGTGCGCGGCCGTAGCCCGCCATTCCTTCTCTACCGCATGACCCTAAAGGAAGGAAGAGTATACGAAGTAGAGGGGAGGCGGGTGGGTCGTGGAGCACCCACAGGGACACACATCTCGAAGAAGTCCAGTTACTGCACAAGTGAGTAACCATCTCTTCTTCGTCGAGTGATGTCCCTGTGGGTGCTCCACTTGAGGTGACTATGTAGCAGTACCCTGAAGTGGAGGAGGGACTTCGGACGACCTGGCTACAGAAAGTGTGGAAAGTACTGACATGCCAAAACGAGTGTCATTGCCGGCAAGTTTGTCAATGGTATAATGTTTAATAAAGGTCTCAGGAGAGGACCATGTGGCCGCCCTACAGATGTCAGCTATGGGAACGTCCTTAAGGAAGGCAGTCGATGTAGCTACCGCCCGAACTGAATGGGCGTTAGTCCTTGAGGGTGGCACTAATTGTCTTTGTTTGTAGCATAGTTGGATGCAGGATGAGATCCACTTTGCTATTCTTTGACTGGAGAGACATTTCCCCTTTGATTTGGGGGCCAGAGATATAAACAATCTGTCTGACTTTCTAAACGATCTTGTTCTTTGTATGTAAAACGCAAGAGCTCTTCTAACATCTAAGGTGTGCAGGATGGCTTCTTCCGGATTGTTGTGTGGCTTTGGGTAAAAGACTGGTAGGTGAATAGTTTCATTGATGTGGAATTCCGACACTATTTTAGGTAAAAACTTTGGGTGCGTTTTTAGCGACACTTTGTCGTGAGAAAAAACTGTGAACGGTGGGTCTGCCATCAGTGCACTGAGTTCACTAACTCGTCACGCGGAGGTAACTGCCACCAAGAAAGAGACCTTCATAGAAAGGTGTAGGAGCGAGCAAGTTGCCAGCGGTTCGAAAGGGGGCCTTGTTAAGGCTTTGAGAACAAGGTTGAGATCCCAGTATGATGCTGGAGCGTGAACTGAGGGATATAACTTTTGCAAGCCTGTAATGAACCTTTTCACCGTAGGGTGAGACAGTAGGGAAAACCCCAAGTCAGTCTTCCTAAAAGCTGAAATTGCTGACAGATGGACCTTCAAGGAAGCGACAGAGAGACCAGATAGCTTGAGCTGTAGTATATACTCCAAAATTGTTGAGATGGAACATGATCTGGAATCAGATTGTGACGAGGCACACCACATGGAGAATCTCGTCCACTTATAGAGGTAGACCTTCCTGGTGGATGGCTTTCTGCTGTTGATCAGTACATGTTTGATTTGGTCTGAGAGTTGTAGTTCCTCCCACGAGAGCCATCTATCATCCAGGCTGTTAGCTGCAGTCTGCGAATGTCCGGGTGTAACACCCGCTCGTGATGCTGCGAAAGAAGATTGTGCTGAAGAGGTAAAGTGATTGGTTTGCAGATTGAGAGGTGGAGTAGGTCTGCAAACCAGGTCTGCCTCGGCCAGGCCGGGGCTACTATGATGACCCATGCACTGTCGGTCCTTATTTTCTGGATAACCTTGTGCAGAAGAGGTAATGGAGGGAAAGCGTATAGGAGTCCCTTGGCCCAACTGACTACAAATGCATCGCCCATGGATCGTTTGCCCCTTCCTGCCCTGGAGCAATACCGATGGCATTGACGGTTGGTTTCTGTTGCGAACAGATCTATTGTTGGTTTGCCCCATAGGCTGAAAATGGCATTGAGAACTCCCGTGTTCAACTGCCATTCGTGTGTATCGGGAAAATTCCTGCTCAGGGCATCTGCTGTTGAGTTCTGTAGGCCCGGCAGGTAGGCTGCTGATATGGTTATCCCGTGGTGGATGCACCAATTCCATAGTTTCAACGCTTCTAAACAGAGTAGGCGAGACCTGGCACCACCCTGGCGGTTTATGTAAAACATGCAGGCTATATTGTCCGTCATGATTTTCAGAGAGGTGCCCTTTATGAGAGGAAGGAAGAATTTGCAGGCATAGCGGACAGCTCTCAATTCCAAAACGTTTATATGTAGGAGCGATTCTAGGTTCGACCATCGCCCTTGAGTGGTTAGGTGTCCGAGGTGTGCCCCCCAGCCCATGAGGGAAGCATCGGTGGTCAGTGTGGCCGAAGGGCTCTCGCGAAGGAAAGGGACACCCTTCCGCAAGTTCTCGGGGGCGGTCCACCAACGGAGGGTGTGTCTGGTTTCTGCAGGAATTGTCAGCACCTTGTGTAGCGAATGCCTCGATGGCCTGTACCTGGTGGCGAGCCACATCTGGAGCGGCCGCATTCGAAGTCGCGCGTAAGGCACCACAAACACTGCAGCTGCCATGTGCCCCAATAACTGAAGGACAGATCTGGCAGAAACCGAGGGAGTTGCACCCATTGCGCGTATTAGCTCCCGAATAGTTGTGCACCTGTCCTCCGGAAGGAAAGCTTTGGCTAGCTGGGAATTCAGTTCCGCTCCAATGAATTGTACACATTGAGCTGGCTGTAGGCATGACTTTTCCCTGTTCACTCGCAGGCCTAAAGTGCCGAAGGTTTGAACTGTGAGTTTCGTCATGTCGATTGCCTGGCTCTGGGTTGTCGCTCGTATGAGGCAGTCGTCCAGATAGGGAAAAATTATTACGCCTTGTCTGCGGAGGTACGCTGTCACTACTGCCAAGACCTTCGAGAACACTCTGGGAGCGGTTGATAACCCGAAAGGAAGAACCTTGTACTGGAAGTGCTGTTGTGCAACTGTAAAGCGTAGGAAGCGCCGATGTGCGGGATGAATTGTGATGTGGAAATAGGCATCTTGGAGGTCGAGGGACGAGAACCAGTCCCCCCGCTGCAGTGATGGAATTATTGTACTCAGAGTTACCATTTTGAATTTTTCTTTCTTTATGTATTTGTTTAAGGGTCTTAGATCCATGATTGGCCTCCACCCTCCTGATTTTTTCTGAATCAAAAAGTAATGGGAGTAAAACCCCTTTCCCACGTGATCTGATGGAACGCGCTCTATGGCTCCTATACCTAAAAGGTGTTGAATCTCCTGTAACAGGACTTGTACGTGAGTTGGGTCCCTTAAAAGGGACGGGGTAGGGTAATGTGGAGGGGGGTACAGCCAAGAATGGAATTGCGTACCCGTTTTCGATAATCTGCAAGACCCATTTGTCTGTTGTTATAGACGCCCAGGTGGTAAGAAAAGGTCTCAGGATAAAGTCGTACTGGCACTCGTGAGTTACTGTTTGCAGCGCAGGAGTCCTCGAACCCTCGACCAGCCCATCAAAAATTGTTCTTATTATGAGGTGGCTGGAGGGGCGCGGATTGTTGCTGTTGGTTCTGCCTGCGGCGCTGAGGACGTTGTCGCAATCTGTGATTGTCGAACTGTCTGTTCCTGTTTTGTTGAGGATACCTACGTTGGTAGGGTTGAAAGCGGTGTTGAAAAGTGTTGCGTCTATTGGCAGGGGTGTACATGCCTAATGTGTGTAACGTCGCTCTTGAATCCTTCATGGAGTGAAGGACATCATTAGTCTTTTCTGAGAAGAGATGCGCCTTGTCGAAGGGTAAATCTTCTACTTTCATCTGTAAGTCTTTGGGCACAGCTGCACTATTGAGCCATGACGCTCTGCGCATAACGACGGCCGTGGCTGTTGCCCGTGCTGCCGTATCTGCCACGTCTAGTGACGCTTGTAATGCAGTACGTGCCGTTAACTGTCCTTCAGCCAGTAATTTATTATACTGATCTTGTTTGTCCTCCGGTAAATCCTCGGTGAAGAGAGATAGCTTCTCATAGATACCATGATCATAGTTAGAGAGGAGTGTAAGGTAGTTGGCTACCCTGAGCATCAAGGTTGACGATGAATACACCTTCCTCCCTAGTAAATCTAATCTTTTCCAGTTCTTGTCATAAGGGGATGACCTGTGAGTTGACTGTCTCGCCTTATTTGTTGCTGCATCCACCACCAGAGAATTTGGGGTAGGATGAGAGAACAGAAATTCCATATTCCTGGGGGAAATAAAATATTTTCTGTCATTGCGCTTGTTGGTTGGCGGTATCGAGGCTGGAGTTGACCAAATTGCTTCTGCCGGATCCATGAGAGCTGGGTCCATTGGGATGGCTACTTTGGCTGAGGCGGTGGTGTGAAGAATTCTCAGCATCCTGTGTTGGGCCTCCTTAACCTCCTCCAACGGTATGTCGAGGTCTCGTGACATTCTTTTAAGGAGATCATTAAATGCTCTGGTATCATCAGCCGAGGCGCTCGTAGAAGGTACTACTACATCATCCGGGGATGAGGAAGACTCATGGACATCAGAGGAAGGTTCCCTATATGAAGATACAGCCTCGTCCCGAGATTGTGATGAGGTGTATGATTGTAACTTTGGTGATGCTCTCCTTGGGAACGGAGACGATGGAGGAACTGAAGGAAGTGGTGGTTGACAGTGCCTGTAGTATGGATAATATGGGTCCCAGTGACCCTGGTACGGTGGTAGATGCGGGTGCCAGGATCTGGACGCATAGTGTGGATGTCTAGTATGGTGGAAGAAGTCAGGAGGAGGAGAGAGAGCTCTGCACGGCGAAGAGTGTTCCGAAGAGAAATATGCATCTTCAGGCAGTGGGGACCGACTAGGTGAAGATATTTGCCTGAGCTGCTGGCGTTCAGAAGAAGAATGCCTAGGAGAGGGTTCCGCATGTTTCTGCTTAGACTGCCTCTTTCTAGGTTGACTATCGGTGTTAGTCGGTGCCGTGGTAGGGCGAGACGGATCCGACAACGGTACCGGGTGCCGGTCGGACGGTACCGTGGGTGGTTGCGGTTCCGAGGGGCCCGGTGCCGATCCCTGCGCCGTCGGCGGTGCCGCTATCGGTGCCGCTAGAGCAGGCGTTGGTCTAGGCGCCGTGTCGGATCGGTACGGCGTTGTAGACTTCGGTGCCGAGGTCGGTGCCGTAGGTATGAGCGGATCCGCGGAGCCTGGTACCGAGCTCTTAGAACGGCTTGATGGCTTTCGAGATGCGCTGTCGGCGCGCTTCCTCGACTCCTTATCGCGGCTAGTCGACGTCTTAGACTTATGCCGCTTATCGGTACCCGAGGAACCAGAAGCCTCTTTGGTACATGCCGCGGGAACAGGGCATACAGGCGACCCTTTCGCCCTTCGCGGCGTAGAGACCGGGGACCTGGTCCTCTTCCTCGGGGAGCGTTCCACAGGCTTCCTTGGAGGTCCGGGATCCGAGGCTGGTCTCAAGGAGCTTTCTAATAGGAAGAGTTTCAGTCGCAGTTCCCGATCTTTACGAGCCCTCGAGCTCATGCTCTTACAGTGATTACACTTAAGGGGAACGTGCGACTCTCCCAAACAACGGATGCAGGCGGAGTGGCCATCTGAGGCTGGCATGGCGTCTTTACAGTTTGCGCAACGCTTAAAGCCTGGCGAACTCGGCATTTCGCGAGTTGTCCCGCCTTCTTCCTTTTTTTTTTTTTTTTTTTTTTAACCCAAAGAGAGGGAAAATTTTCTAAAACTACCTTATCTATAAGTAAGAGCGAGAAGAAAGGGGTCAGAGAAAAAGGGATTTCTGAGGAAAATTTTTTTTTTTTTTTTTTTTTTTTTAAACAGGGAAAGAAAGCGGGGAAGAAAAAACTATCCTAAAACTAAGACTAATCCTGTCCCTTTCTCTGTCAGACCCGAAAAGGAAAGAATGGTAATAGAGAGAACTGCTGAGGTGCTCCGTCTCGGACCGGCGGTTGAGAAGGAATGGCGGGCTACAGCCGCGCACGCGTGCATCCGAGCGCGCCAACGGCTCCGGCTTCGGCGGCACGCATGCGCGGCCCTGCGCTCCCTACTGCTGAGAAAAACTTCCGATCTTGGGCGCCGCGGGACGCGACACCTCAAGTGGAGCACCCACAGGGACATCACTCGACGAAGAAAAAGCCTTTGGACACCTGAACAAAAAAAATAATAAAGACAATTTACATCAAACAGGCAACATGCCAGTTAAATCCTGAACACATTCGGAAAAGGCTCATAATTTATCATAACATGTTAAGAGACGGTACATCTTGTGGCTACCTATTTTCAGAACAGTACAATTCCACTTCTCTTACTCTCTGCTTAAGGCAAAAGAGTCTTGTGGCACTTTTAAAGACTAACAGATTTATTAATCGCATGAGCTTTCGTGGGAGAAAATCCCACTTCGTCAAAGCGTCTGACGAAGTGGGATTTTCTCCCATGAAAGCTCATGCGATTAATAAATCTGTTAGTCTTTAAAAGTGCCACAAGACTCTGTTGTCTTTCTACAATAGACTAACACGGCTACCCCTTTGGAATTTCTCTGCTTAACCAACATACCCACAAATCATTTTATAATTTTTGAGCCCTCTAGTTTCTCTGTGTCCTTCTGTACCAAAATTCCCAGAACTTAACTGATTAGGTTAAGGAGGTTATATGTAAAGAACTAGCATCTCTCTAGCCTTGTCCCAGTGATATTATTATGTATGCACCCCAAAAGGACATTTATTTTTATTACAATAGCATCACACTGTACAATCCTGTTTAATTCATCTTTTGTACTACCAAGTCAGCCTTAGCATTTCTGTTCCTTAACCACATTCTGGTACACAAGGGCCGATATCTCACTTCATGTCAGCACAGACCTAAATCTACCAGCTACAACACATCAAATGGAAGAGACTATTGCCTTTCCTGAGCCTCTTTGTATATCTCTGTATCAATTAAACCCACCGGTTCCCTTTTTCTTTCATGAAGGGTTAGACTTGTTTGCCTCCTGGTTTCTTTGGTCAATGTTCATACCGCAACACAGTCAATTACAGCTTAAATTCCAAAGGGGGAGCCGTGTTAGTCTATGAAGTTGATGGATTTCCACTTCAAACGGCTGTATTCAGTGCCCTCCATGTAGTCAAATTCCAAAGGGGGAGCCGTGTTAGTCTAGCTGTATTCAGTGCCCTCCATGTAGTCAAATTCCAAAGGGGTAGCCGTGTTAGTCTAGCTGTATTAGTCTACCTGTAGAATTACAGCTTAGGTAACCTTCCAGCATAATATGGTAAGATAATAGATCAGAAAACATACAAAAGGAAATGAAGCTCTAAATTTTCTCTCTCAGGCTTTAAGAGTAAGGAACAAGTTCTTGTTTTCTTGGAATCGATTCTCACTTGGTTCTAAATTGTAATAATTCTTAACCTCAGGGGAATTATGGCAATTTACATAAGATGAGGATCTGCCACCACTGTGCATTGTATTCTTAAAATTTACACACACTTCTCTTGGAAGCTATCAAGATTGTTACATTCACTTTGCTCACAGTAGGGTGTCACTGATCTTTTTCTCAGGGCCCCCTTTCTTATTTATAATTCTTATTTTGAGTGGTTTAAAATATTGAGGCATCATAAGATGTTTAGCCATTACCTTGTTTTTCATTCAAACTCATTGCACAATTGCAGTTGTATTCCTGGATTTACTGAATATTTTACTAGCTCCATTATGACCCGATATACAGACTTTTACTTTCCTTCTGCATGTTTGGTCGTTTCAAAGAACATTTGTTCCATTTCAAATAGCTCCTTTCAACCTGCATATAGTTACCATCTTTGTTACCTTTTCAAAGGATATTCTCTCCTTCCACGGGTATTTGAGCAAACACAACTTAGAGCAGGCCCTTTAGCATGCTAATTAACTCTCTCCCCAGGGAGTCTTCCTATACAGTAAAGCCACAATTCCTTAACAAAAGGACAGTAGCACAGATTTCATGTGGCTATAAACCCACAGAAATGTTTAACTCAGGGAATAGGTACAATTCTTTGTCACAAAAGTGTTCTCTTATTTGGCATCCTGCACGATAGCCTCCCATGAGCTCGTCTCTGATTTGTGCAGGTAGTAATGTTCAGTCTCACATTGCTCACCAAGATATCCTCTAAAAGTTTGCAGAATATCGGTCAGCTCCTGCTCCCACTAAAATAAATAGGAGCTTTGCCATTGACTTCAATGGGAGAAGGGTGAGGGCTCTGGGTCCTGATACTTTAAACCATGTTGAAATTAATTGGTGATTATTTCCTGGGATTTACAAGTATGTTGCTTTTCTCCCTTGCTTTCTCTTCGTGATTTGTGTTTAAAACAAAAATTATTGCCACTGACTGCTGTTTCCTCTGATAGTTTCTTTAGGGCTCTTGGCTGCAAATCATCAGATCTTGTTGGTATTTCTGTCTGATCACATGGTTATTGCTGCAAGAGCAAGAAATCCCTGAAAATTTACATTATTCCTAACTGTATCTCCCCCCACACAGATCCTTTATGTACATACGGTGGCTTTAAGGCCTAGTTCAGCAAAAATATTTAAGCATATGCTGGGATTTAGGCACATATGTAAAGGCGTAATTAAAAATCCACAATAAATTAGAGTTTTCTGTTGACCTCAATGGGCTTTGGCTCAAAGTCAAACTCCAAGTTTTTTGAGGTATTGGATGCCTACCTGTATCTTTAGGCACCTACATACCTTTCAAAATGTGATCCTGCACTCTACTGAGGATTCTTTGGTCTTTTTAGCATCTTCTGGCAACAAGTTCCACAGGTTGATTGTGCCTTGTATGAAGAAGTACTTTTGTTTTAAACCAACTGTCTATTATTTAATTCAGAGACACCTGGTTCATATGTCACGTGAAGGAGTAAATAACTCTTCCTTATTCACTTCCTTCATACCATTCATGATTTTACAGACCTCTATCAATCTCTTTTCTAAGATGAACAGTGCTAGTCTTTTTAATCTCTCCTCATTTGGAAGCTGTTCCATATCCCTAATAATTTTTGTTGCCATTCCCTATACCTTTGCTAATTTTAATACATCTTTTTTTGAGATGGGGCAACCAGAACAGTATGCAGTATTCAAGGTGTGGAAGTACCACAGATTCATATAGTAGCACTAACATTTTTTGTCTTACTAGCTACTCCTTTCCTCATGGTTCATAACATTTTGTTAGTTTTTGGACTGTTGCTGAATATTGTCCAGATGTTTTCAGAGAACTAAGCACAATGATTCCAAGATTATTTTTTTTTTTGAGCAGTAACAGCTAATTTAGAATTCCTTATTTTGTACATATAATTGGGATTATGTTTTCCAATGTGTACATTTGCAATTATCAACTCTGAATTTCATCTGCCATTTTATTATCCAGTCACTCTATTTTGTGAGACCTCTTTTTATCTTTTTGCAATAATTTTGGATTTAACTATTTTTAATAATTTTGCATTATTTGCAAACTTTGTCACCTCACTGTTTATCCCTTTTCCTAGATCATTTGCTAACATGTTGAGCAGCATGGGTCTCAATACAGATTCTATTTACCACTTTCCACTGTGAAATCTGACCATTTATTCCTACCCTTTGTTTCCTAACTTTTAACATACTATAATCACTGGCTTACCCTTGTTCATCTGTATGTTTGTCCCTCTCAAAGAACTCTAATAGATTAGTGAGGCATGATTTCCCTTTACAAAAGCAGTATCAACTCTTCTCCAACATATTGAATTCTTTTATCTATTTGATAATTCTATTCTTTACTACAGTTTCAACCAATTTGCCTGATACCCAAGTTAGGCTTACCAGTCTACAATTACCAGGACTGCCTCTAAAGCCTTTTTTAAAAAGTGGCAACATACTTGCTATCCACCAGTCATCTGGTACAGAGGTTGATTTAAGCAATAGAATCCATACCAGTTTGTAGTTCTGCAATTTCCTATCTGAGTTCCTTCAGAAATTTGAGTGAATACCATCTGGGCCTGATGACTTATTTCTGTTTATTTAATCAATTTGTTCCAAAAACACCTCAGTCTGGTATGGTACAGTTCCTCAGATATGTCACCTACAAAAGCATGATTCAGGTGTCAGAATCTCCTTCACATCCTTTGCAGTAAAGACAAATGCAAAGAATTCATTTAGCTTCTTTGCAAAGGCCGTGTCTTCCCTGAGTGCTCCTTTGGCACTCAATCATCCTCAGGCCCCACTGATTGTTTAGCAGTCTTCTTGTTTCTGATATACTTTTTTTTTGTTCACCATCTAGCAATGGATATTAGTTATATTTATCAGCCCTATATAAATGTTCTCTGTAGCTCTGTTCTATTATTATAAGAGGTGTGTGTACACACACACACACACACACACACACACACACACACACACACACACACACACATTTCTTCAGTTTTTTTCTTATATACCAATTGTTTTGTGATAAGTACTGAAAATAAAAATAACTACCCAACAAACCCTGTTTTTTAAAGATTGGCGGTTTGCAGACATGTTGCTTAACAGACCATAGCAATACAAATAGATATTTGTTCTTGTAGTGACAGATTGGAGTTCTTTTCTGTGGCTGCTGATCTCTCAGCTTTTTAACTCTGCAATCTTTTTCTTTTCCTTTATCTACAATTTCTTCAGAAGAACTATTAAAAAGAAGGATTGGAATAGGCTTCCTGCTGGTTTTATCCCATTTCATCTAATACAGACATAAAGAATGACTGGTCAGGGAAAGGCCACTTGGCCCAACAAGCCTGTCCCCTTTAAGTTTATCTTAACCTCACCTCCTTGCTCCCTGAATGTACCTCACTACAGTACACTCTGTTGTCACAGAGAGAGTGATTGCCTCTCAGGAGTGTGAAGATAAACAGATTTGAAGCCTTCAAGGCATGTTCCCAGCACCTCCTCCCCCACAAACACATGCACAGATTCAGCCTGGTAACTCCCTTGGGTCAAACAAGACTTTACGGATGGACTTGGAGATTTTTTTTGAAAGGCTCTTGTATACTGTTAAATGCTGATCACATAGAAGAGCCTCTAAAATAATAATTCAGGCCTAGATGTTAAAGGCAACACCCAAGTGCAATGAGTCCACACACACACACGCACGCACGCGCACGGATGGATGGACGGACAAGCAAACATGAAGACAGGGCACATACAAAGTTTCCCCTCTGTGGTGGAATTGCCACCTACATTAGCAACAGTTGTTGGAATCTTATCTCAGCTGGGCTGCTAGATTCATGTTTGGAGGGGGAGGGGAGAAAGTTCACATTTTTGGAGACTGTTGCTCTTGCAAGATAGAGCTGTCTGCCTCATGGGGGACTGCAACCAAATACAGGGAGCTCTTCTGTAGTTTTGCTGCATTTGAATTGTAATACATCAATCCCCTCCTTCACTCACCAGGTTGGGCCTATTATACATGCATGCATTAGGTGTTTTAGAGCCCCTCTTTGTAACTATATGTCTGTACTGCCAAGAGTGTAGTTTTTGTTTAACTGGGGTTTGTTTTTTTTGAGGAGGGGGAGCGGCTAGTGGGGCAGCGGAAGAAATGATGGTTTTTACATAAATGAATGAAGAGGATGAGCAGGAATATTTCATTACTTTAAGTTAAGCCAGTTTGATCATTTCTGACAAGAACAATTAATGCACTCTATTGCATCTCCATATTCAAAGCAGTTCTGCCTTTAGAACTAACTTTTTGCGGATTAATAGTTCATAGTTTACAATGAAATTCATGCAGGACATGGAGGGGCAGTACGACACTTAGACTATGTCCACACTGGCAAGTTAGTTCGAATTAAGGAGGCTTAATTCAAACTAACTAAAGCCATGGCTACACTAGGCTTTCATTAGTTCGAATTAAGGGCTTCCTTAATTCGAACTAATAAATTCAAATAGGCTATTCGAAGTAAGGGTTAACTTGAACTAGTTAGTGCTCAGTTCAAACTAAATTTTGCTAGTTTGAATTAAGTTAATTCAAACTAACTAAAATTAGTTCGAATTAGTGAGTTCGAATGAACTAATTCGAACTAACTTTAGTAAGTGTAGACATAGGAGGGATGACCTGCTTGCGGGTATGGAATTTTCTGTACTAGATGCCTGGAGGGTGGTTTGGAGGACAGTACCATGGGCAGAGCTTTCTTTGTTTAAAAAAAAAAAAAAAAGTGCCAGTAATCAGCCAGGGACCTGGGCCACCAGCGGCAGCACTGCTATGAAACAGAGGTGCTGGTACTCGGCGCTCCTGAGGACCATCACAAAAAAGCCCTGATCATGGGGGAGGTTAGGGTCACAGGAAAACCCAGCTGTTTATGCAGATCCAGTGAGATAAAGATTTTAGCACACTGCATGCTGAGGTTATATGGATCATCAGATGAATAAATTCTTGCCTTTCTGCCCTGCGTCATTTTTATCACACAGACAATGTACATGTAGAGCAGCGAAGTTTACGGTAATGGACCTTCCGCTGTGAACAGCAGGTTAAAAAAAGATTTACTTAATGAGCATCAATGGCTCCTTACAACCCATTACAATCAATAAATGCTAATGAATATCAGTCAGTTCTGTTCTCAGCTATGTTGACGTAAACCTGGAGTAACTCCACTTAAATCAATTTTGTGACAGAGCGGAAATTGCATTTATATGATGGACTGTAAAAGCTCCCTCACTGAGTTACCCATGAATTTTAGAACTTATGCCTTCTAGAATGCAAGATAGGTGCCTCAGTCACAATTATGCAGCCAATTGTCTCTGTTGCAGTGTCTTTTGAATACAATAGGATTTTCAAACTTTTGGTGAAAGACTTTTTAAAAAATTATAGAAAAACAAAAAACTAGTTTCTTAATAACCCAGAGATTATGGCACAAATGGACAAATACAAAGTTTGGGTTTGATCTTCAGTAAGTTGCATAGGCTCAGCATTTCTCAGGATCTGGGCGCTAATGCTTATACTTCGTCCTAAAATACACTTGGGCTAGATTGTCAAAAGTAAGAGACTGGTTAACACCAGAAAATTAGATTGATCCAAGTGTTGCTCAGGGACTGAAAAATCCACAAACCTGAACACGATTAAGCTGGTCTAAGTCGCAGTGTAGACAATGCCAGGTTGATAGAAGAACTATTCCACTGAACTGGCTGCCACTTCTCAGGGAAGTTAATTACCTGCAGTGACTGAGGCCTTGTCTATACCTACTGGGAAATTTGGCGGCAGTCACCGGGAATTACGCGAGCTATGGAGAGTAGCTTATTTATCTTACATTGACTGCTTACGTTCTCTTCAGTGCACCGTATTCACTACACTGTACCAATAGGAAACGTGCACCTGTCGATGCCACACTATGCTTTTTTTGGAGGTGGTTTTATCGAATCGACCTCCAGATCAGTCGAGTAGGTCTTCACTTCCGCTCAATTGATCCAGACAAATCAACCTGACAGTGACGAATTTGCCATGGTCAGTGAAGAGATACCCTGAAAAACATCATTTCAGAGTTGGTATTGTCTACACCAGTGATTCCCAATATTTTTGGCTCGAGGGCCACAGGTATAATTTTTACAAGCCTGGAGGGCCACCACTCTTCGCCAGCAGGCTTCCCTTCACCCCCACTACAGCCACATGAAATGAGTTCAGAAAGGAAGCAGCCTCCTCACTCATCTCCCAGCTCTCTGGCTGCAGCAGGGAAACTGCACGCATCCTGTAGTCCTGTGCAGTCCACCTGCGTCCCTAGGCAGTAGCTCCGTTCTGCAGCCAGGACAGATGATCAGTGCTCCCCTTCCTCTGGCTCCTGTAGGGACCTCAGCACTTAGGGACCCAGGCAGAATGCTTTACTCTCTGCTGGGGCTGAGGGACGGAAGCACTGATCTTCCATCCCCTTGGCTGCAGCAAGGAACCTGTAACAGGGTCTTTTAGCCCTGAGGAAATATAGTCTGGATTCTTAGGCAGCAAGTCCCTTCTGCAATCAGAGCTGCAGGTCATTTTTGGCCCCCAGTTCTACACTGAAACACTACAGCATGACAGCAATAATTTAAGATGATTTCTTGGCATTCCTTATTTTCTTTCTGTCAGGCTGAGCAGAAAGGAAGACAGCAGTAAGTCTCTTCATTGCTAGGAGTAGCCCATTGGTCTTTGAAATTTCCACTGGAGATATCTGAAAGTGGACAGGCAAATCAAACACAGTCTTCTCTCCTCCTCACCACAGTGCATGACTGAACTTTGGCCAGATTGGTTGGAGAGGAGAAGAAAGCAACTGAACCGGTCTGAGAAAAAGGTGGTAACTGCTTCTCCTATCCCAGCCCAGAGAGCCAAGAGTGCCACCTTCATTGCTTCCTTTTTGCTCCTGCACCTCACCACCACTTTTTCCATCCACCATCACCCTCAATTGGCTGATGCCTTCCAGTTTCTGAAGTCCTCTCCATCACAACTATTCAACCCCCCCCCCCCCCCCCCGCCAGCCCCTGCCACAATCATAAGAGCAATTTTAAAACAATAAATTTGGAATCTTTATATTATTCACCTTCCAGTTTTTAGTCCTTGGTAACATTTCCACAACAGAGGCTAGAAACATATTTTAAAACGAACGCTAAAGTTCTCATCCCTCCAATGGATAGGGATTTAAGAAAACAATCGAGCTCATGATTCACAATAAAATCACGAGAGCTGGCAGAACTGCTCATGCTTTGCATGATGAGTTAGGAAGAGTTGGAGGTTCCTGAACTTGCTCATTTCTTGCTTTCTGTGGAAGAGAGATCTGCAAAGGGTCTCTGGTCTGAGGGGCATTCCCAGGGTCCCAGTGTCATGACAGGCCATCAAGGGTTATAAATGGGTGCTGAGCCCAAACAAAATCGGGAATCAATACTGTAGGGATATTAGTCTAGCAGATACATTGTTAGCATTCTCCACAATACAACCCATTATTTCCCACTCAGGAATTTGTGTGTATTTTAATCTTTTTTTGTCCTAATATCACAAATATAACCATTCTATATGACAGTCCCCCTAGCTGAAAATTTGCCACTTCTAGTTTTCAGATCTATGAGGAGGGGACACAGCTGTTTCCATCAAAGGACAGTTTGGAAAAAATAAGACCATTTCAGTCCAAGGAGAAGCACACTGAAAACCTTTGCTCATGTGGTGACATTTGTGCCCAACTCCCTGCTTATGACAGTTTCAAGAAATGCAGGGCAAAATTCCCATCTCTAAATCACTCCTTCCTAAAGTCAGATTGTGGAGTACTAACTCATGATGGGGGTGCTAGATCAGTGGTTAAAGTATAATTTGACGGGCCCCGGAACCCTCCTAATCTCTGGGCCCCCTTCCTGTATTGTCTGGGCCCCCTTCATGCATGTGCATCGGTTATCGCTCCATCAAAATATTTATAATTTTATATGGCATTTATGTCTGTATCAATTATTGTCACAAACTAGCAAACACTGCATAACACGCATAACACAATAAGTATCACGATCTTTGTATTCCTGATATGCACATTTCACTTCATTAAATGCAGTGCAAAACTTGGAACACAAAAATTTGAAATCACTTTCACCGAATTCCAGTGACAGCTCTATAGTGAAACGTGATGGGTCAAGTGCTTCAACAGCATTGCTTAGATGTTTTTCTGAGTTTGGTAACAACCTAGCATTCATACAGTCTGCTAAGGCCTGGTAAAACTGACATTTAGAAATTTAAATTTGCTTGCCAGCATCCACAGACATGTTTACACATACACCTTTAAAGTAACCTGCAGCAATTGCCTCACAAGCCTCTTGGTAGAGCTCTGAATCACACTCTCTGTGAGCTATAAACACCTGCACTTGTCACCTTATCAATTTACTTGCTGTAGATAATGTTACATCAGATTTTTGCAACACCAAGGACAGGTCTGCAAGTTCCTCCAGAGCACCAAGCATGAGACCCAAGTTTTTAACAAAAACTGGATTCTCTAGATTTTTTGCCATGCCAGCAAATTTTGCTTTATCTTTCCCTGCTAGTGAGAAATCAGTTAATTTTTTCAAGAAGTGGCTATGGAGGGCTGCATATGACCGCCAAACAGCTCGTACAGTGTGGCAGCTAGAGGCAACCCAACGTACATCAAGTACACATCCAATCCTATTAAGCTGGACTTCCAGACCACTCGCACAGTCAGCCAACTCTCTCAAGCACTTCCGTGACTGACTGTACAGAGCATACATTGAATCCACGAATGATTTAAAGTGATTAACTTCACTGCAGCATTTGATAGATCAGCCACGGTCAAATCCAACCAGTGATTAAAACAATTCCAACTTATCAAAAGTGGAAATCATGTTTTTAATTTTGCAGCAAACACCAGCCTTACTGCCTAACATGACAGATGCTCCATCTACACCTAACCCAGTCCAATTATCTTTGAGAAACTCCTCTGTGAACCCATGTGCTGTCAAACACTGCAGCAAAGTTAATACTACGCCATCAGCATCATTGCTGCCTGTGTTCAATCAGATCAAGAAAAAATGTAACAGGACCAATGTTTGCATCAAAAGTTATGTGCAAGTAAATTGCAAAACAAGAAAGTTTACTTAAACTCATACTCTCATCAATTAAAACAGAATTTTTTTGAGAAATGACACTAGAACACAAACTATGTTTCATCTTCACAGATATGTGGTCTATTGTGTGAGCACAAACAAATTGGTATGCAAAACACAACCCATATCAACACCATTTAACTGCTGTAAGTAATAAGGTCTGGATGGTGAATGACCACCACCCAAATAAAAGATGGTAAATGCATGCTAACCTAATAACACTAGGACAGGGGTCTCTCACTCAAATCTCCATGAGGGCCATATGAGGACTAGGATATTGGCCCAAGGGCCATGCCACTGACACCTTTTCATACAAGGAGTTATTATTAGAACTAGAGACAGCACTGCCTGGATAGCCTTATGACCTCTTTCTAGGGGCCTGAACAAAACACATATTTACTTTTAGACTTACTTCCATTCAAGATCCAAAGGGGTAACCGTGTTAGTCTAGATCAGCCAAACAAACAAGGAGTCCTGTGGCACTTAAAGACTCACAAATTTACAAATTAACAACTACATTTGTTAGTCTTTAAATGTACCCTAGGACTCCTTCCCTGCCCCAAGATAGCAGTATCATGAGAAAGACAAAGAATAAGCAAATGAACACACTTAAAATTTTGCATTATAAATCAGTAATTCCCAGCCTTTTGGGTTGAGGGACCAAACTACAGATTTTAAAACCTTGAAGGGCTACCAGTTTATTTAATTAAAAATTATTTTAAATTAATTGAATCAAAATCGATTGTAATTAAAATTAATTGGGTTTAATTTTTGATTAATTGAATTTGAATTAATTTTAAATGAAATTTAATTTTAGAAAGGTTTTCTTAAAAAAAATCTTTTATAAAGGTTTTAATTAAAATTAATTTTTAAAGGTTTTTTTCTTTTTCTTTTTTAAAAAAAAAGGAAGAAGAAGAAGAAAAGGAAGGAAAGAGAAAGAAAGAGAGAAAGGGCTGCTTGCATCTCCAAGCCCAGAGGGGAGGCAGCAGCCATAGCCCGGCTCCCAGCTGCATGCTGGGACTGGGCAGGAGGCGGGGTGGAGTGGGCCGGGCCCCCCAGCACAGAGCCCCCCAGGGGAACCCACCCCACACCTCCAGCCCCCCTTAGAAATCCCAAAGCTGAGTCCTGTCCAGCCTGGACACTTCCTGGGTCCCCAGTCTCCGGCACCTCCCTGGCCCCGGCTCCTCAACCCTCCTGGTCCCCACCCCCTGACTAGCTCCACGGCCCCCGAACCTCCCGGTCCCCATTAGCTCCTTGGCCCTCTTGGCCCCCACGCCCAACTGGCTCTGTGGCCTCTGACCCTCCTGGTCCCCAGCCCCTGTTCCCTGACCCCCCAGTTCCCCACTGGCTCCCCAGCCCACCTAGCCTTCCTGGTCCCAGCTCTCCAGCACTCCCAGTCCCAGCTCTCCGGCTCCCCTCCCCAGGGGTTAAAGTAAGGGGGAACGCACTGGAACGCAGTTCTGGGGCCCACAAATTTGAGGGGTCAGAGTTCCAGGGCCCCTAAAAATAGAAAAATCCAGTGGAACGCATGCTCCACCCTGCCCCGGCTGCTGGCAGGTCCTACTGCCCACCATTGTTAATCACAATACTTATTGTGTTATGCAGTGTTTGCTAGTTTGTGACAATAATTGCTCTAGATATAAACACCATATAAAATTAAAATATTTTTATGGAGCGGTAACTGCATGTGGTACTGAGAAGTGGTTGCAAATGCCTACCTGAGCTGGGGCCTGCACATGCATGAAGGGGGCGCAGACAATACAGGAAGGGGACCCGGAGATTAGGAGGGTTCCGGGGCCCATAAAATTATATTTTAACCACTGCCTCTCCCACCCAGCCCCCCCAATTTACCTGGCTGAAGAGCTGAAGGTGTGTCTGGTGTTGCGCTGGGCAGAAGGCCACTCCCGCCCGGACCACGCTCTTTCGCAGCATGCTCAGGGCGGGAGATTTGAAAACTCCTCAGCCCAGCCGGTGGCCGCTGCTCCCAGCTGAGCAGCAGCCTGCCTGCAGGGCAGAGCAGAACATGCGTTCCGCCAGAGTTTTCTGGTTCCCTGGGCCCCGGAATGCTGGCCCGCCAAATTTTTGGGCCCCGGAACGGCGTTCTGATGCATTCCGGTGTACTTTAACCCCTGTGATAGATAGGGGCAATTAGTGCCCCTCTAGAGTATGTCTACACTGCAGTAAAACCCAGCTAACTGGGGCCATAAAAATGCAGTGTAGATGATCAGGCTCTGGCTAGAGCCTGGGGTCCATGTCCTCTCCGGGGAGGGTCCCAGAGCCCGAGCTTCAGCCCAAGTTCTCTCCTGCATTCCCTGAGTCAATTAGCCTCCTTTGGAGTAGGGTATTGCTCTCTCTGAGTAAAGACAATAGGGCCCAACTCTTTCCTCACCCACTCAAATGATAAATTGCCCTAATTTGCTTGAGATTTAACAGTCTTATCACACATTTCCCAATACTGGGTGACTCTTTGGACAATCCTGGGCTAACTCTCGCTTCATGTATGTTTATTGATCAAAATTTTAATTGTGCTCTGGCCCAGTTTAAAGACTGCAGTGATCCACTTTGAAGCCAGATGGCTGGGTACCATCTGGGAACTTGGCAACATAAAAGAACTAGCTTGTGTGGAAAGCAGAAGCAGACTGCATGACAAATGCTGTTACATCCTTCAGGTTATGAAATCTACTAAAGACACTTTTCCTGATCACTGCTAGCTCTGGCGCCGAGACACTTCTCTAAAAGCAATTTGGGAAGTGATTTCTAAAAAAATCCAAATGTGACTAAACAGGACAGTGGCAAAATAAAATGAATACAAATGAAAGATGTTAATTGCCCCCAGATCACTGGTGTTTTCCAGCATGCCAGCCAAGTGAATAGTTAAGATTCGTATACAACCACATAAAATAAATAATAAAATACTAATAACTGCCTTTTATCTGAATCTCTCTCAAAGTGCATGTACAGACCCTACCCCAGATGCCAAATCCAAACTAGATTTTTTTTTTTTTAAATAAACACAAGAAATGTGCAGTTTGGGATGCGTGTTGTTTTGCAGATATTTGCAGTTTTCTTTCCTTCCTTGGAAGCACCTAGAAAGAGCTCCCGGTGACGCTGTTCTCTTAGACCACACTAGATCACAGGCATGGTTTTGTTTGGGGGAGAGTTTTTAGGACTATGGGGAATAAACCACAGAAAAGGTGGGTTGAGAAGGTAGGGTTCAGGCCCAAGCTGCTTTGGGGGTGGGCTAGAGGTATAGGGCTGGAATTCAGCCTGCCTTGTGAGCCTATTGGAGGCAGACTGTTTAGATGCTTCTCTCTCTGGTACAAGAAATCGACAGACTCCTTTAATTTATAAACGCTCTGGGAAATCCAGCAGGGACACCATTCTTTAAGTTCTAGTCTTTCTGAGAGTAATTCCTATAGGAGTCTGTTGATTTAATCCCTATTCAAATCCATAAGTTTTTTTTCCCTATAAAAGGCAAGACTTCCTGTAATTCTTTGGACTGACAGGTCTAGCAAGCAGCCAGAGGATGAACATCTCATTATTCAGGATTGCCGGACATCAGTTTTCAGGACAACATGAGAATTCACAACTCTTTTCCCCCCAGAAATTATTGCATCATTTCTTGTAGCCAGACTGCCTTATAGAAGATTATATTACTGATAATGCTGTAGGACTGTTTAGTGCTGCAGCTTTAGCTGAACAATAATTCCGAATCTATTGTATGCAGCAAGCAGCCATGCAATGTGGTAACAGAAGAAAGGAAGAGAGCAGGTTCTTTGGCTAGCAAGATAAAAGGATGCAAAGAGAAGTACTAGTAGCTTCTATTAAAATGGCACAGTTACTTTATTATCTAGGAAACAAAGACATCACCGATTAAAGGCCTGATTCTGCATCCCTTAAGTAGGTAAAATATCCCGTTGAAGTCAATGGGAGTTCCAACAAGGTAAGGGCTCCAGGATCAGGCATCAAATGAAACCGTTTAGTTTCTTCAAGCAGGAGTGAAGATCTCTCTTATAAAGAGGGCAGAACTATATACTCTGCAATAACGCCACACTGATGTGGGTTTTTCCTAACAGGGATCTTGAACAAAAGGAGCAGCTGCTCTATGTTACTCAGTGCTGGGGTCTTACCAAGAGTCAGGAAGTCACTATTTCTTGTTCAGATTGATCCACTTTAAAGACTCTTCTCTAGTTGGTGTCCAGTTGAAGGTTCTGACAGCAGTTATATTCAAAAGGTCAGTCTTCAGGGTAATTTGATTTAAACCCTTAGTATTTTCCATTTTCCCACCCAGCAATACTTAGTGTGTCCACAGCTTCTGAATAGGTTAAACTTAAAAGGCCTTGGGAAGAAAATCTGGGTTAAAAATATTCCAGTCTGCAAGAAGTATAGGAGAAACAAGAATGGACAATTACGGAAATATTATGCATAAAACTGTGTTAAAACTTTAAGTTAACTTTAGGCTTTTGGTTTAGAGGTTCTTTAAAAAGATTACGAAGCAGTTTAGACCTTGGTGTGCATTTTTAAAACATAGGCTAGAAATCTAGCTCTTGAAATTTATTTCACATTTTGCATACTTAGGAACGCTGCTTATCCAGCTTTTAAAAAATGCTGTATCCACTTAATGTATGTCCATGCCAGCTGACTCAGTCTCTGGGGCTAAGGCTAAGGGGCTGTTTAACTGAAGTGTAGATGGTTGGGCTCGGGCCAAAGACCAAGCTCTTGGATCCTCCCACCTCCCAAGGTCCTAAAACCTGGGCTCCAGCCTGTGGCAAAAAGTCTACCCCACAGTTAAGTATCAGCATCCCCTTAGCATAAGTCAGCTGGCTCATGCCAGCTGTGGGTTTTTAACTGCAGTATAGGCAGAACTTTAGATGAGTAACAACTTAAAAGAAAAATGAGTTAGTGGCACCCCCTAATGGGAGAAAATCCTGAGCACACAGAGCTCAAAACCAGTTTTATGGTGAGAGGCGCTGCTATGAGACAGATTTCCAGAAATGCTCAGTCTCCATGCAGAAGAATATGAGCTGCTGGGTACCGAGCACTGTTTTAATATCTAGCTTTTGTAAATAGGTGCCTAAATGGGAGCTGAGCTCTTTTGAAAAATCTGGCTCCAGGTGCATAAGAAACGGCATTTCTCTTTGGTTCCTCTCCTTTGTATCTTTGGGGTCACCTACAAAAGTAACTGTCATTTGTTTGCTATTTGGTAAGCTATAATTCTTTAAAGCAATGCTTAACGTAAGCCCAAAATGTGGGTGTATTAAACAAAACCCAATTCTTCTACAAACCCAAGAAAGTTGGCTGTGTTTTACAGAACCTCAGAGAGAGCATTGGTCATGAAATTTTCCAGGAAGAATCCAAAAACTGCAGCATCAACCTAGGGCTTGAGAACCAGAAAGAGAAAAAGTAAATGGGCAGCATAAAGTAATAATCACTTTTCAATTCCAGTAATCTAAGATGTTCTTGCCAGTAACACGGGTAAAGATAAATATAATTAATTTTCATGGCAAGAGTGTCCCTTTAAGACTAATTCCACAGGGGTAGCTGTGTTAGTCTAGTTCAGCCACACAAACAAGGAGTCCTGTGGCACTTTTAAAGACTAACACATTTATTTATTGCATGAACTTTCATGGGAGAAAATCCCACTTCGTCAGATGCTTTGAAGATGGGGAACTTACAGAATGGGAGGAAATTAAATGCAGTGAAATGTACTGAATACAATTGTTTTTCTCATGTTCTGAAAGTCTACTGAAGTTATTCAATTTCAATTATAAGTCCTGTACTTTGTATAGAGATAAAGTTATATACCATTACATGCTAAATCAGCTAAAACTAGCATGCAAGTAACCACCAAACAATAAGTAGATGGTAAACACTGGATATTTGGGCTGATCTCCCATTGGAGACATATTGGATGCTTTTTCTGACTTTCATGGGGGAGACATTTTTGTAGGTATACAAATTTTTACTGACATAGCACCCAAATGTGCTACAAACTTTACAAAACAAATGCCTCCCCCAAAGCTACAATCCAGTTTTAGATATAAACACAGGAAAAAACACAATGGAGTTAGAAAGGGAGAAATTAGGTGAAAAAAGAGTTACAGTAACACAGGCCTCCACAAATCAACGTTTCTGGTCACCTAGCTCAACTGCAGAAATGTAATGGAGGAGCACCCTCTGGTGACCAAAATTGCTGGCGCTTAGCTGTGAGCCAGTTTTGTCCACCCTTGAAGTAACACATGAATGTGTTTGGATATGTGTGGAACACTCTACTCTGGTTGAAAAAAGTTAAGGTTTTCTCATTCTATGGGGCTGCTACAGACATGAGGTATTAGGAGAGCTTGAAGAGGATTTGCCTTTAATTTGTGGTTTTGCTGATCTCACCTGACATATATACGCCATAAAAAATGGAAAGCCTAGTTTTAGTCAGAGGAAATTATGATTAATTCTAGTCCTATAAGTCATTTAAGAACTGCCTTATAAGTAAAATACTGCAGTGGAATTAGAGAAAGGGAATACTTGTGGTTTTATGTACAGTCTGTATCTTTTTATTGAATGAAGAAGATTCTGAATCCATGCTGAAAAGTTGCAGGAGTTAAAAATAGCATTGACTTTTCAAGCAAAAATAAAGAAGTTGTCTTGTTGAAAACCAGTGCTTCTAATTCATAAGGGAAGATTTAGCTAACAACATTTGGTTCTGAGGTGCAGATATATAGCTATGTATGCATGCACTATACCCTTTGGAGTAAATGAGAGGTCTGTGGGTAACAGCTTGGGCCAAAACTCTTTAAGTCAAGGCAAATCAAAATGACATGGACTAGAGAATTAAAAATATTAAAGTAGCCTCTCTATTATTTATATATACATTAATCTTACTCATTTTCTAGTTTTTTGTTTGGACCAGAATAATAATTTATTTAGAGATATCAAATAAAGGTATTTCTGGCTTGTTTATATAGCTTTAAGACTTAAAAACTGAAGAGCTGATCAAATCAAACTTAGCATCAAAATGAGAACTATCTCCACCAGACTGCCCTGTTAAATAACCAACAATTTATCTCAGCCAAGTCTATAAAGCATAGCTTCCCAAACTATTAGTTATTGTAGGTCCAACTAGCCAGATTTGGCCCACAAGATGATGCCATCTGCCCCTGAACATACCTGAAATGGTTTCACAATGCCCCACCAAGAGGCCACCTTTGTGGTCTATAACATGGCTGTCTCTGCACAGCATGACCTCACAAATACAGTGCATGTGAGATTATACTGTGTGCAAGCTGCCATTTTATAGCTCAAAACAGCAGTTGTGTTTATGGAGCAAGTCAAAATACAATGGCTGTGCAGATGCTAATTCGGTCATTTGTATCATCCTGCTGTGTGAGCATTCAGATGAGAGACTTCAATATAGAAAAGATCCTCATCTGGGAGCAGCAGCCTCATCCTCAGAGCGTCTTCTCTGCTCAAGCTGGTAGAACCCTGCTAGCCTTTTCTGAGATGGGAAGTTGCAGTGGCTTGTAAGCTCCTTAAGGCAGGGCCCAGATCTTCTTTTATGCCACCTGAATATGCTGATGTCACTTAAAGATAGAGATTCATTGTTAATCATTGTCTCTGTGCTGTCCTAATAACATCACACAGGGCCTTCCTAAGTCCTGATATTTTCTTAACAGTGAATTCCTCCTAGAGATCCATTATATCACTTATCAACAGAGCTCCAAGCTCCAGCAGTGAATCTAGTGATGAAATCATGAATGAAAAACAAGAGTACAAGACACATGTTGACAAATATGATGAGGTTTTCTTAGTAAAGAAAGCTGCTCCACCTGCTCTGTGGCTTCACTGCATGATTCAAAGAGAATTGGCATCTAAAGCTCTGCATCCAGAGCTAGGTGAAGTTTTGCCCTAGGTTTCATCTATTGTGAACTACATCAAGACTCAGCCTCTTCATGAACATATCTGCAAAGCTGAGTGGAGACATGGGGTCTGATCAGGATCTTTTGCCACTGATGTGCATTGGCTCTCAGGAGGAAAAATACTCAATTTTTTGAGCCAAGAGATGAGCTGCATGCCAATGCAAAAAAAGTGATGTGTTGACTTTCTTTGTGACTAAAGGAAGATGTGCCCTTTTGCCTAAGTCATAGGCACATTTGAGACACTGAATGAAATGAATAAAGGTCTGCAATGAAAGAACACCCACATCCTTTAGTTTAGTGATTGAATCACAGAATTCATGAAGAAAATTGTTTTCTGGACCAATACTCGAATGAAGACAAACCATGAATCCTTTCCACAGCTTTGCAGTTTTCTACTGCTGATGAAATTATTCAGCCTCCCACAGAGGTGATGACTGAGCAACTAAGCCAGCTGGAGGAAGAGCTTTCATTCTTTGTCACTCGATTTGGACATGACAAAGTATGATTAGGGGTGAAACCTCTTTCAGTGCAAGTTGATGCCATGGATTTGCCAGCAGCTGAAATTAAACAGTTCATTGAAATGTCCTGCAATTGATTCTTGTGAGATGCATATGGCTAACTTTCTCTCCTGGAGTTTTGTATTACTGTCAAGAATGACTATCCTGCACTCTAAACGTACACCTTGAACCTGATGGTGCCATTGCAAACACGTGTTTGTGTGAAGCTTTCTCTATCAAGTCTCTAAATCAATCTTCCATTGATGTCACATTGGAGATTCAATACACAATTTCTACAACATCACTGGACTTAGAGAAGCCATGTTGCAATATGGAATCCCATGTCACATTAGAGAGCATTAAATAATGTACCTAGTGTGTGTATTCCTTGGTCATTATGTTGTTTTGTTGCTCCCTGGGGGTCAAAGAAAACAAGTCAATCATAAAATGGTGTCAAGCAGGCAAAAAACATGGCGATCCCCTGCCTCTTAAACCCTATTCACTCAGGAACATATCTTAATTTTTCCTTCAAACCTATCTAATTTTTTTTTGACAGCATGCTTGAAATATTTATCTTCCCTCTTGTACAGGCAGAATTCACTGATTAGAGTAGGTTAGTATGTCAGTAACAGCTACATAGTCAGTGTCTCTTTCCTTCCTGCCCTTCAAATGAGAAAGATCTTTATTTTGCTATAACTTCAGTGTGAGGTCAGGGCTTTTGTCTTGTTCTCTTCTGTCTTCTTGTGGAATGATAATTTTTTTCATGAATATTTCACTTGTATACGGTCACTCTAGATCTTGTATAATGAGTTAATCCAGAAACATATATAAAGCTAGTTTATAACGCCATCTGCTGGATTTTGTTAAGTAGAGGAGTTTTTTCATGCTAACTTGTTTCACATGATCAGTGACAGAACATTATCTATGAGCCTGTGAGCTTGATCATTAGTGAAACACAGAATGCTTGATCCTAGGAACAATCATGCAGTCAAAACATTGGAGGTAGAAGCAGGTTGCAGAAGGACAAAGTTGTGCCCCTATTGTAGGAAAGAGAAAATTCAGATAGTTTACTTAAATTAAGGCTCATAGACTATCTGAGATAAGCTATTAAAAAACTAAAAAAATTGGTCATTATTTTTGAAGTGTCATTTTGTGCGTGTGCATCCAATCCACACCAAATCAACATGGAAAATTCATATACCGAGTATTAGTTTATTGCCTTTTGCATTCTTGATCTGCAGTCTCTGCTACAAGTTTAAATCTGGTGTCACTATTGCTCCCATAGAGTGTATTAAAGCCTTCTTCAAGCTTGAAACAGACTATGTTCTTCTATGACCAGAAATGTCAAACCAGGTCAGGCCTTTAGTCCATTCAGTCCAATAACCTTCCAGGATTAAGGGTGAAATCCTGGTCCCATTGAAGTCAATGGCAAAACTCCTGCTGACTTCAATGGAACTATAATTTCACCCTAAACATTCCCATGTATAATGTTTCCATACCTACTCATGCAATTAATGGTGAAAATTATCTAGACCTTTTAAAAATCCATCAGCATTATTTGTGTACATCCTAGGAGTAGGAAAGGATAGTCAAAGCACTGCAGAACTGTGTTGCTATATGTCTTCTCAACAAAAATAGAAGCCTATGACAACACAAACACTAACATGTCTTAACTGACTTAAGGTGCTTGTTTAAGCTTTTTGACTTTAATTTGAATTCAATGAATCACAATTTCTTTATTAGAATAAATTTTTATTAACTGCTTTATTTGTGAATATTTTATATTGTAAAGTATGCAACAAATACTGCTACATTCAAATCTATACAGATTTACTGATATATCATTCAAAGTATTACAAAACTGCATCTAGATCATCAGAATTTTGTATAAGTTACTTTTATTTACATGTAATATTCAGCATTAAAGATCTATTTAAAGAAGAATAAAACGGAGTGGGATTTTAATTATCCCTTAAGACGCATTACATATGTTATGCAATTTACATGTCTTTATAGGGATTAACTACATTTTGTTTTTGCATATTTAAAAGACAGTGACTGAATAAAAAACTGCTGGTCAAAGCTATGTACTACAATTTCCTCAGAAATCATACTGGCTAACAAATGGTCAAATTAAAGCAAGCCAGGCATGTAAACCTATATACATCTTTCAGAATTCAGTTTGATAATTTTAACCAGCACTTCACAAAATAACCAGTGCTGACACTCAAATCAAAATATCCGCATTTACAAAAGCTAAGTTTATAAGAAGAGCTGGTCTACAATAATTTACACATTATTGGCTATGACTTTGGTTATACCATATTAACAGTTTTGGTTTCTAGACTAATAGTGAAGAAATAAAAAAGAAAATATAAAAATGCAGCGATAGAAACTAGCATATCCTGTAAACATATTATAGGGCCAAATTCTGTCCCTGGATTCACATGCCCAATTCCCACTGATGTCAGTGAAGTTTGCACATATCAGATGGCTGAACTAGGCCCATAAAACCCTGTAAACATGTCCTTACTGTTTTATTGTGCAATACTGCAAGAATGGATAACAAAAGACATCTAACTACTAATTTTAGTTAATACTTTGTGGTATTAATACAAATTCTGCTTTACGATTTATTTTGTTGCAAAAGGCTGAATTGAAAATATTATCCATTGTTAAAATTTATCAAAGATGTGATGAAAACCCAAAAAGCCAATGATAGCATATGAATTCAGACAAAATATTCTAATTTCTTCTTAGAATTCAGAAATATGCTATGCATGTGTCTCTTACAGAAGATCCTGGTTTTGTCAAATTGGATTTTAAAAAAAGCAACGCAGAAACAGAATTCTAAAAAAACCCTTATATAAAAGCAAGCAAGTCAATATTCTGCAAACTGATGTAAGAAATGCAAATACTTTCCAATGTTTTACCCAATATATTAAATAATAAGGTGCTTTGGGCAGATCTATCATAAACAGTCTGAAGCAGCACAGAATATGATATTGCATTATACAGAATTTCTTCAAACTGTTTTACCATTTAACTCTTAAAAAGAGCAGCAGTGTTTCAAATTTACACTCTTTGCAAACATTTTTTCACAGTTTTACTTTCAGTAGTTTAATGTAGGACAATCTGGCAAAGGCTGTAGAAGAGGTAACTGTTGAAAGACATCTTACTCTTTGAGGCATAGTTGGGGCTAAGCAACCCACTTTACTTTTTATAGTTACTAATAAAATATGTATAACTGGAAATGACAAAATGCCTATAAAAGAGTTAGCGAATTTTTAACACTTATTTGTTTTACTTATATTATGAAAGTTCCATAGCCAAATAACTGAAAGCAACAGTAGTTCCCTGGAAATCTTTGAATTGTAAACCCTTAAAAAGAAATTGCAGAACTGGAACAACATAGCATGTTCAATTCTGTTGCCTAATCAACCCCATCAAAACCCTGAGTATTTTCAATTGCTATAAGAAGTTTGTCCCATAAATCTTCATATGACTCATATGGAGGCAAGTCCAAGCGGTTAAAGCTGGAGGAGGGGGGGAGGGAAGGAAAGAAAAAAAGAAAACTCTTTAGGTTTTTTTTGACTGAAATTACATCTCAACACAAGACAATCTAAATATGTTAAGAGAATATTTACCAGGTATGAGCTCTTGGCAGTTTTTCAGGGGTGCCCCACTGTTCAACTGTAAACAACTGTGGTCCATTTGAACCTACAGGAAGAAGTCATGCTTTGAGACTCCATTCTCTCTCTCTCTCTCGCTCTTTTTTGGGGGTGGGGGCAGGAATACTTAAGTCTATCCAATTTATTGCTCTTGTTTTGTGGTAGAACTTCTGACATCAGTGAGAGCTGTATTCATGACTCAAAGGGGGGGGGGGCGGAGAGAGAGAGTGAGAGAGAGAGAGAGAGTGAGTGAGTGTGTGTGTGTATGAATGATTGCTTTCTAAATATTTCTGGATGCATATTTTTGTAAAAACACCAATACTGAGACAGTCAAGGGTTCATATTTACAGCATATATCATTGACAGATCAATGCTCTATTCTGAACAATCTTCATACTGATATACACTACTAAATCCATGCTCAGTGATTTACCCTTGCACAAACCACTCATTCTGTGGAACAGGAAACCTGCCATGCCAAGCAAAAGAATCTATGCCGTTTGCTACAAACCCAAGCTTTCACAGAAAAATTTTCTAGGTACTAAGAAACTTCAAAACTTGAACCACGATGACACTTGAGGAAGTGTCATCTTGGGGGAGTCGGCAGATAGACAATTCTAGGGTCTCTTAAGATACTTTTACTGACACTACTGAAAACATAAAGTAGGCATGAAACTACAAAGTCATTTCACTTTCTGTTGATATGCTACTATCCTACTATTGTGTTACTAGTGGAGAGACTGAAAGAGGTGGTACCATTTATTCTCCCTGCCAGTAGATTCTACAGAGGGGCAAGAGGAGAAAACTCCTTCTCCTTTTAGCAGCTAGATGGGATGAAGTTTGTCATACATAGATTATCTGGGGCCAATACAACGGACAGAACCCAAGCAAATTCCAGGAACAACAAATCTGTTAGGCCATTTCTGTTTTTGATGCCCTCTCTCCCCTGATATGGAGTTAATCCCCAAATTTTTTTCATGTATTAAAAAAGGTGCATGTACATTTATTTATTTTTTAGGAACTAGAAGTCAGGCAAAAGAAGAATGATTATGAAGAATGATCTTAGAAAATGAAGATAAAGTCTGGAGAGAGCAGCCACAGTTGGGCCAAGTAGCAGGAGTTATAGGGATTTATAGAGAGTAGCAGAGAAGAACCTGGTGGGGAATGTAGCTCTCCAAATACCACCACCAGCCACGGGGCTGTACATGCATGCAGTACAAAGCTCCTTGTGTTTCAGCTGACGTTTTTATTTATTTTTCTGAAATAACTGGTAAAATTTTGATGTAGGTTAATTGCAATCTGTACAAACTGCAGTTCCCATATTACAGAAGTTCAGGCGCAGTAGGGAACATATGGTTCAACCTTGGACACCAGCTGCCTCCAGGAGCAAGTCATTCCATTGACTTCTTATATGGGGGGAGAGAGGGAATCAGTAAACGTGATGGAAATGGAGAGAGAACCGAAGACAGCTAGCAAGCGGTATGTGTTCTGAGCTCCAGTGTTATGAACTGGTTGCTACCTCATTTATATAAATGAGAAAATGAATATTCATATTAGGATATTAAGTTATTTGCATAAGTTCTCTAGCTATATGGATCTTATGCCTCAATAGACATGAAGCATTCTGGCAGAAATATTAGCAGCTGATGACAGGGGAGTTTGACTTCTCACCAGGAGACTGTCTATGGACCTTGCTGAGGGAGCCATCCTCCTGTCTCTGATTTTGTACAGCTTGAGGACTAAACCTACTGGCTAAATTTCAAGTGTCTATAGCTTTATAATGTGGATTTCAGATTAGTTGCAAAAGGCCAACATATTTATAAACTGCATAAAGCTGAAGTTGACTGCAGTATTTATGGAACATGGAACAATATTCCATGTGTGGTTAAGTGATACTTTTTGACTAGTTACAAATTGCTACTTAACTGTTTAAATGCTCAAGTTAAGTTTTTTAAATTGAGATGTAACAGGTATATGAGTCAAGTCAAATGATGAATCACCATGAGAGTTTGAAAAGTAGATTCTTTTTTATGATTAGCACAGTTAACAATTTGAGTGAATGGCACCATAAAACTTACCATACAACTCAGCAAATCCATTCATAGGTACACGGGATGTGCCAGTGACAAACTGAAGTAATCTTATTCGCTTCTCAGAATCCATCATTAATACTGCCTGTACAGGGTAATTATATTTAAAGACTTGGTTGAAAGAATTAATGTCACACTGGTTAGCAATTTTATGTGATACACTAGTTACTTGTTTTCTAAATAATATATAATAAATACATTTTATTTCTCTGCATGTTGTTAAAACTAATAACTCTACATATTTTGGCTGAAACTTTTTTCTATTTCAATTATTTAAGAGCACAGTAACAGGAGGGTTACTGACTTAGAAGGCAGTTAAAATATTTCCCTCCCAGATTTGGCCCCTACTTTCTTTGAAGTTTGTTGATGTTACAGACAAGCAGCCAGATTCCTGTAACTTAAACACAAGAGGTTAGAATCTTTTTAGTGTAACCAAGCTGGAAGTAGCTACAGCGAATGTATTTAATTCCAGCAACTTATATGTTTTTTTTAATATGATACATATCAGTACTGTATTACATGCTTAAACATGCACCATTTCTTGTTCTTAATTTCCCTGTTTGGAGCTTTAATGTACAAATATTTACTTGTTTCTATGAAACAAATAATACACCTGTATAGTTAATCAACAAAATGTAGATTTTTGCATACACAGAACGCTCAGGTTTTTTTACCTTCCAAAACCACTGTATAACTTGGTGATTTATGTTATAGCCATTTTTGTATTTTGTATGTTGCTTCCAGTCAGCTACATCCACATCTCCCAGTCCACACATTAGTAACTACACAAATGAGAAATACCAAAATGTAAAATCAACAAAATATGCGTCAGAATTTGTTTCCTGTTCCATGATGCACTTACCTCTAGTTCATTTTCATCAAAAATTTTGATTAGATCTTGTGGTATTAGTTCAAAAAACCCCTAAAAAAATACAGATTTTTTTTCTTAAAAGCAAGTTATGATATTTTAAACTTTTATTGTTAAGACTTAGAACTTAATGTTCCAGTAGTTACAGACAAGACTTTGCATTAAATACAGCACTGTTTTCAGTCAAACCTGGGCCACAGTTTTGGGTCTGGCTAAGCTGTACTTCATGCAGGTCCTGAGAGGTCAAGGAGCAAAGGTGGCTGTATAAAAAGTTTGTGTTCCCTCATTCCTGAGGAATGCTGGAAACAGATTTGGGTTCCTACACAAACTGGAATAGTTTCAGTGTTCCAGCTACATTGCGCATCCTCTTGCTGAGATTAGACATTTTCTATATTTTCATCCATGAATACTGGTCAAAGACTTATATTCTTGTCTCAGGAAGCTGGCAAATAATTTCTCCCATTTCACATGTGATCATCTAGCTCTTCAAGAGCCACCAATGCTTCACAAAACCAGCTTGGGAGCCACTGGTCTAGTGACTTAGAGGGTGATTTGTATAAAGAGGAAGAAAAAAGTTAAAATCACTCAATCCAAGAAAAATTAATTGTATTTTCACTTCTCTTACTTAAAAAGCATGTTTTCAGAATTGGTAAAAAATAATTTGTATTGCAACTAATTGTTTAGAATTGGACAAGAAGTAAATTTTTATGGATGAGAAGAGAGTCATAAAAGCTGGTAACTGTTTTAAAAATAGTGTTGCATCATTTTAATAATTCAGAGCTGAAACCATACACAGTTAAATATCTGATCACTCTTTTACAGTCGTAGTCTCTCTTACAGTCATAGCAATGTAAGTTTATGGATCCTGATGATGTGTTCCAAATTTTTTTCTCTTAATACTGTTATGAAGGACTTTAAAAGGATATAGTGTACTTAGACATTAATACCTCTTTAAAAGCAGCCATCTGCTTCTGGACTCTGCTCACAAATCTCCATTGAATTACAAGACTATAAAATAAAATTGAATATATGAAGTATAAACAATGCATACCATATCAAGGCTACAGCTTGCTGCAAGACAATCAGAAGCTCAGTGAACCAGAAAATACAAAGACCACCCTGTATTTAGAAAAACTGGAATGAGGTGAGGTATATTCCATAGACCAGGGGTCTGCAACCACATGCGGCTCTTTGGCTGCCCTTTTGTGGTTTCAGGCTCTGGGCCCCCTCCTGCTATGGGGGGACCCCGCAAGCGGCCAGGCTCCAGGCTTCCCCCACCACTGGGGGACACTGCAGTGTACCTGCTCCTGGTTCAGGGCTCCCTCACCTCCACCAGGACTCTGCAGCAGGTGCCCTGACCCAGCTCCCACCTCCAGGAGGCTATATCCATTGTGGCTCTCAAAACACTTGGTTATTGAAGGATTTTTTAAAAATGGCTCTTATGTTTCATGTTGCTGACCCTGCCATAGACCATCCAACTACTTACTGAATGTAGTCTCGCTTGTTCTTGTTGGTGACAACTATTTCTGATCCACCACTTTTCAGCTCATATTGATGGGTCTAAACAAGAAACAATGTATTACTCCAGGTATGTGCTCAACAGAATACAAGTTTAAACTATACACAATTCTGTTAATTCAATTCAATTCTTCAAGAATCCAAAAACTATGATAAATAGTACCAGTCTCAAATGACACCTGAATGAATTCCTTAAACTTTTCAGTAATATTTTTCCTCAAGATTTCTTAGAAAAATACCTACAGCATTTTTGGTGAGCAGTGCACCGAGACACATCTGCTACACAGTGGTTTAAAATTACCACAACTTAAGTATACAGCCTGAAATTTTCAGCCTGTTACACAGCTAGATTTTTATTTTCCTGCCTTCAAATCTTATGCTACTACTGGTTGTCTATTGTAATTTTGGATTTCTGTGCAAGACCAGTGGTAGAGCCACATTACTTAAGTCTCACACAAATTCCCTCCACTGCCACAAAAAAATTTGTTCCACAGCTTTGCTTGTGCAACTCAAAAAACATGTTCATATTGGTCAACGAAACCTGCTTCCAATAGCATTTAAAAAGAAAATCTGTGTTCTTCTAGAACTGTCACAAGAATGCAGCTTTCATTAAGACTGTTTCTGCAGATTAAAATAAACATTCACCACAACCATTATTTTTTAAAAAGGTAGCTGCGGTTTAGTCAAAAGTACAAATATTGTGTCCAAAGTTTTGTTGAAACAGCCATTTCCAGTCATTTCTCAAATCACAACTACGTTAGCAAAACATTAAAGTTATGTCTACACTAGAAAAAGTTAGGTCGACTTTATTAAGTCAACTTAATAAGATCGACTTTATGTCAACCTTATTAAGTCGGCTTAAAGTGGTTACACTGAACAGGGACTTAGTAAGTCAACCTAACTGCCCTTAAGTCGACTTAATAAAGTTGTCTTAAGGGTTAACCCATGTCCACACTGTGCTTAAGTCGACCTAAGGAGTCGACTTAAGGGTTAGGTCAGCCTAACTAATGGTTCTTACTACGTCGACCTAAGCTTTCATTAAGTCGACTTAAGGAATTTCTTAAGTTGATTTAATGAAAGTCCAGTGTGGACAGGGAGTAATTTAGGTTGACTTCAGGCTACTTAATTTGACCTAAATGGCCAGTATAGACATACCCTAAGTGATCATGTACCAGCCACAGCAAGAAGCAGGAGTGAACTGACCTACACATTTCAGAAGTGCATGTATATATTTACCATATTATCCTATTACGTATTGTGCAGAGAAATCTACTCTGATCCATAGTACAAATGCTTTCCTTCATGTAAAGCAGAACAGATGAAACATCAATACACAAACCTGTCCAAAGAGCTCTTCATCAACTATAAATCTGAGGTCCAATTCTGTTGGATCATTTTCAAGAATCCATCTCAGAGAATTGTAATATTCACTATCCTAAAAATGAAAGTTACATGTTTAATGAATAATTATAGATGACTTACTTGAAGCACACAGAATATGTTCCATATTTATACTCAACCCATCTGAACAAAGACTCAGATCTTCATTAAATTCACTGTAAACAGAAGAATTATTTACATTTGCCTGGTTAAACTCACAGAGAGAAATCACTTCCTTCAATACTTAAGCCAATAGGCATTACACTGGCGTACTTCAAAAGTGAGGCACAACTAATTTTTTATTGGAAGGTACACCTAATGATAAAGTGATACAAATGAGTAAAATTTCAAAGAAGAATTTGGTTAAAGAATAAATTGCTTTTCATTCTTTTTATATGAAACCTCCATCTTCTATGTCTTTACTGAAGCTGAGGTGTCCCCCGTTTTCTTTCATTCACTTTAAGCAGTATTCTCACATGCCAAGAACAATGGATGATTGGCAAAGAAGGGAGTGACTATTTCTATACCATCCTTATCCATCTGTAGAATAGGGTATTGAACACTGCAAGTCACTCCTTCCAGTAAAGGAGGGTAGTATTCATGATGGGCATAAGGGAAGGATTAGATGACCTTTAATACTTCATCAAGGCACTTCATGCATAATTGTGTTCTCTAAAATACAAGAGTGTGTGGGTTACACTGCTTTGATTTTCCAGTCTTCATGCAGGTACTTTGTCTGCAGTAAAGCTTTTTAAAACTCCTGCAAAAAAAAATAACATGAATCTTCTAGTTTGCTAAGTGAACTTAAAAAAAAAAAAAAAAAAAAAAAATTCTAGAAAAAATAGATCTAGCCTAAGAATGTTAGATCCTGCAGTTAGTACTTGGTCACTGGTCTTTCATTCTCAAAACTATCGAACTCTGAAAGTTATGAATAAAATGCTTTTTAGATATGAAGACATAAAATGGTTACCTTACTATAACTGTGGTTCAAGATGTGTTGTCCACGCAGATTTTATTGTTGGCAAGCACATGTCCCATGTGAGTGAAATCAGATTCTTTTGAACAGAAAAATCCAGGGGTTGCCCATGACTTAAGTTCCTTCTCACTCCCTGTAGCTGAGGGTATAAAGGGTGTTGCAGTTGCAACTCTCATTCATTACCCTCACAGATAAGAATCCCATAAGAGCAAGACTCCAATCAGTTGGTAGGAGGATAAGCCATGGAATCCGGGTGGATACTGCATCTCAAAGAACCATGGCTGTTGTAAGGTAAATAACAGTTCTCTCATTCTCTGAGAGACTGTCCTGGTTTCTACTGTTGGCAACTAACAAGCAGCTGCCACAGCACTACATGGCAGGGCAGGTCTACACTCCGGGATTTTGGCTGCAGTTAAAGAGAGATATGCAAATTACTTAAAATAACTTTGCATCTCTCTCGTTGACTGATTACAGCTTATTTACCATGGTGTCTTCAGTGTGCCGAGTCAATGGGAAATGCCCTCCTGTCGACTCAGCGCTTTGCTACTTGCCGGGATGGTCTTCAGGTGATTGACTTTCTGATCAACTAAACGGCTCTTCACAGACCCAATCACTTTATTGGGAAGATTGATCTGACAGTGGTGAATTTGTGATCTGACAGTGGTGAATTTGTGAAGACTAGCCCTCAGAGACTGTAGGACGGCTCTACCAAAACCAGCACCCAATTTGGATGTTTAGTATTGACATCTTGTAGCCTCTCAATGAAAGAATAGTCTGATCCTAGTCCCTAGTCTTGGTACCATGCATGGTAGCAGTGCTGATCTAGACAGTAAAGTAGTCTGTGCCAAGGAAAGGGGTCTTGGCAGGACTATCTTCCTATAGATTCTGGAGGCAACAGTCCTTGGAATGGAAAGACAGTTGGTGCCAACCTGGATTTCCATGTGAAGGGACTGGTATGGAAAGCCACTTTAAAGACTTCTAAAAGAGGGAACCTTAGGAGAGGCTCTCTGTCACTTGTTCAAGGGGTGAGGATAGGAATCTGAGTCTTCTGTGATCCTCAAAGTGAGCACAGGCACAGGCCCAAGAAACACTGATATTCAAAATAATCCAATTTTGCATGCATGAGTTGCATGTACACCAAGAATGGAATCTATGTAGACAATCACTCAGAGACGAGACAGAGTTTAATGAAGTTTGAAACTGAAGTCTGAAATATCTTCAGTGGTGATATAACATGGCAACTCTGGGACAAAATGTTTTGTACACAATATTGTGACCCTTATATTTTAGGCTTCTCTGGAGCATTCATCTCACCTGTATTGCTAGGTATAACTAAAGGATCTGAGAATGTAAAGCATTCAGAGAATGTGCAATAGTGAAAAAAAGATGGAATCCCAAAGGGGTGAAATTTGAAGGTAAGGCCTTTGTTACCATGGGAACAAAAAGATTCAAGCCAGACCATGTTGCCAATGGTCTTTATATTACTACTCTATTTATATTAATGTTATATATGGCAGAAAATAAGTGATACTGAGTAGTATATTCTAAACAAAATATTCTAAAACGACTGTTCTAGCTGGGCACCAAGAACAATCCAGATAGCATTAGTGGAAAAATATTCTTCATAATGTGGCATGTGGTTCCCAAAAGATAGAATCTCAAAGGGCTGAAAATGTAATGAAAGACCTTTATTACTATGGGAACGAAAACTGTAATAAAAGACAATAGCTTGCACTTATGACATTTATTCTAAGGATCTCAGAGTACTTTGTATTAATGAAGCTTCCCAATATCCAGGTGTGGAAGGTAATACTACTTTTAACAATTACAAGGGAGAAAATTAGTAGAGAACTAGGATTAAGACAGGAAACCCAAATCTTGGTCCTCTGTGGCAAGACATTAAACCACATTGCTGTGCTACAAATAATGTAAGTGAAATGCATAGACGGTTTAGAGTAAAGTTTTTAAGAGAGCTTAAATGACTTAGTAGCCTAGGTTCCAACAACTTTCTGTAGATCTCAGGCCTCTAAATCATTTCACACACCTATGAAAATTATATCCTTAGTATTTTTCTTAAAAAAATACAAGGACCTTAAGATACAGATTTGTTTAAAAGTTTCTGAATACTAAATCTTTAAGTGTAAATACAAAACCTTAACATCCATGATGGTAACAGAATTTACATACCACAGATTCCATATCATGAAGTGTTATTGGCTTTTGAAGCATCATCTTGTAAAATGGTCGAATAAAAAAGCCTTTAAAGAATAAAGAGTATTTAAGTTACATAAAACAAATAAAAGACAATATTGATCTGCGAACTGTATTATGCAGAAGAAATGCTAACCATCCAGCAGCTTGCCATGGTAAACAGCCATTCCAGCTACACGTCCTATAAACTTGAAGTATGAGAGATGATCTTCATTGCACAATCCAGAGTTGGGATTGATCTGCAGAGTGTAGTTATCCCTGAGAAGAGGAAAACATCACTTGCAAAAGTTGGCATTCCATGAACAGTTACCACAGCTCATGAGCTGAAAGAAATCTGAGCATCTCTCTTAAAAAGACGTGATTTATACAGTCACTAGTTTAATGTTAAAGCACGTTCAGCGCAAGTAACTGTAGCTTTAGTAGGACTGAATTTTTAAACACCAATAGAAACTAAGTGAAATCATGGCTCCACTGAAGAAAATGGAAACATTATTTTAAAGGATTCAGGGTTTCATCGTGTTTTGTTTGTTACTACTAACAACGCCCCTTTATTTTACAAATTTACCTATTCATTTCTGTGAGAATGGGCACAGCATTAATTCAGGAAGAAATGCTATCATGTTTCTTCTAAATATAGAACCAATCATGAATATTATAGAAGATGACAGGAACAGAGACATTGGCTGCAAGCTGACACCTGTCTGTACAAAAGATACAAAAGGTTCTTTCAGACTGCCAGCAGAATACAGGGCTATGGTTTCTGAGACTATACGATGTTCTCTTGATAGGCCAATGGTACTATGCAAGAAAACATCCTTAAACGTGGCAAAATTATTACTAATTTATTAATCATTAATTATTATTATTTTAAGCTTATGTTAAAGAAATAAAACTGAAGCTACCTTCCCTAATCTGTATTTTCTTTTTTGGAACCATCTTTACTTACGTGGCAGAATATTCAAACAATCCATAATAAGGATTAAACATTTCTTTAGAGAGAAGGAAAAACCATTCCCTGGCCACTCCTCCATAATCTAAGCCTTTTTCTCCATCAAACTCAATCCAGAGTCTTGCTTTAAGGAAATCTGCCCTCTTTACAGCTATAATTCTTCTGTAAGAGTCTTCAAGGATTGTTGTGCGGTGAAGTTTCATTTCAAATCTATTTGGAATATCACTCTGAAAAGGATTAGAAAAAAAAATAGGAGAAATGAATAATCAACATTGGACCTTGCCTTACTGAATTTTCATGGCCGAGTCAGAAAATTACATGTATATGTCACTTAATTTAAATAGTATGTTTTTTGGATAAGCAATGTAACATGATTGAAAACGTGGCTCTATTTTCAAGAATATATAACCAGTGTGGAGAGAGTTGTACACTAAGATCTAGTCCCCCACTAAACAAGTCATATGTTAAAGTAAATCCTTACTGTGATTTAGCATTTCCTTTGTGGTTGAAAGCACATCAAGGTGTAGAATCCTTTAATACTGTACAATACCGGTGTTTAAGACAAAACCCAAATATTTTCAGTTTACCTACTTTCAAAAAGCATTTTGCTCAGTTTTTTCTATGATTTATCCCAATTTCTAGTCCATTGCCCCTAAAACCAGCCTTCCTCTCTTCTTGCATGTGGCATCCAGACCCATATTATTATATAAATAATCAAATTTGTTTGTGGTGATTAATAAGACTATCAATATGCATGGTTTAAATGTGGACATTTTATTTTATTCTTAAGGAACATGATTGTCACAAAACTGACATGATTATGTTGCATAGCTGAGCTCATTCTTACTTCTGAGACTAGGATTATGCTGTATAAAATGCAATCTGGGCTTGCTAGACCAGATGTATATAACAGAATAAAGTAGGCCTCAAGTAGAATTTCTTTAAATTGCTTTTCTGTTAGGAAAACAAATTTAAAAGATTAGGAAAATTATTTTCTTTTTAGAAGTACCAAATGTCTAACTTCAAATTTTCATACTAATAAAAAAAAACATTTTCTATATCAAGACTGGCTGGCTACACATTCTTTACTATTATTTGCATGTCAGCTTGTTCTTTTCACACATTTTTGCTTCATTCTTATTATCCAAACAATACTGCTGCTTTGAATGTATGTAACTTTTATTTTGTGATAGAAATTATGAGATATAAAGGTCAGAAAGGACCATTATGATATCTAGTCTGTCTTCTGCATAATAGAAGTCATAGACTCTCATGCAATAATTTCTGAAATCAACCCCTACATTTCTGTTGGAGCTACAAAGTATCATTTAGAAAGACATCAGTCCACTCTTGATTTAAAATTAAATGGTGGAAATCCACCATATCCCTTGGTAAGTTTTACCATTGGTTAGCTACCCTCACTGTTAAAAATGTATGCCTTATGTCTGGTCTGAGTATGTCTAGTTGAATCAGCCAACCACTGGGTCCTCAATATGCCTTTTTGTGCTAAATAATTATTTACTATCAGAAATTTCTTTTCTACACAGGAACTCATAGAAAGTGATCAGGTAACCTCTTAACTGTTTCTTGGATAAAGTAAGTAGTGGGAGATTTAAGAAGCTCAACCTATCAGGCAGGTCTTCCAGAGTTTGAATCATTCTTGTAGATCTTTTCTGAAACTGCTCCATTTTTTCAATATTAGCTATTTATTGAAACAGTAGGAATTTCAAGTGACTCTATAGTAATAAATGACTGCCTGAACATGCTAAGTCTTCATTGCTGAGTCCCTAAAATGCTTGATCTTAGGTCCCAAGAGTAAGTGTTCAGTATTTTTATGATGATTAGGCCATACTATCTTTGATCTAATCAGTCCCATTCCTAAACTGAATGGTAGCGAGTACTATTAAGCGATGCTGTTCCAAAGTTCTTCCAATAGCTCCTCCCTGATATAGTGCCTCATACAGTTTCCAGCATTCAATGTCACAAGGAATACAGGTGAAGATATGCCTAGAATGGATATCAAACCAAGTGCCCTGAAGCCAGATGGCATATTGGCACCAAACTGTCACCATGTTTTCCAACTCTCAAAAACTCACATACTATAAGTTCAATCATTTCCAGTGCAGTACCTACCTTAGGGTTTGTCTACACAGTGCGACAATGTGCACTAGAGAGATGTGAATTCTAAAGTGCACCAAAATGTTGCACGCTATCTGGCCCATGCAGTCCCTGTTAGCACAAACTAAAAGTTCCCAGGGGCACATTAACATACTCCTGCCTTAACAGCTATCTAGTGCAGACAAGCTGAACTGTATAGATAAGTCCGTAGTCCATATTGCAAAAATGAGGCATATTGAGACAGGTGGGGCTGAGCCAGGGGGATGGGGGGGAGAAGAGAAGATTGGTTATGGCTCCTTGATTCTCAAGGAGAATCTGCACTACTCTGACCCTCTGCATTACCTAACGCAGCCTCAGGAATGTTCTTAGACTACCTGATAGTCAACAGAACACAGCATGCTCCACCATATTGCCTTCTCCCTCTCCCTCCAGTTGTGCTCTTTATGCTAGTGTCAAAAGGGAGAGGTCAAACACATTGGGTCTGTGCCATTTGAAAGCTCCTCATTGGGGAAGCAGTCAGTGCCCTAATCTGGCTGCTTTCCAGTCCTCATGTGTTGCTCCTGTAATGGAGCAAGCATTGGAAAATCTGGCCTATTGAGTGTACACAAGGAGATTTTTCACCTTTTTGTAAGGTATTAATAGATCACTAACCTGCTTCTTCAACTTCTTTCTGAAGAATTCATACTTTCGTTTATAATCTCTGGAGTAAGGCACAGCCTTTGAACAAACAAGCAAGAAGTATTTAAATAATTTATTTTGTTACTAAAAAAATTAATTTTAAAACTGAAATCCTGTCTGAAGCTGTAATTTGTAGTTAGCATTGCAGACAGTTTTATCTATTACATTAAGTATCAAAGCTAGGAAGTTAATTTTCTTTTGGATCAGAAATACATTTCTTTTAAAGAAAAATTCCATTTTCTGCAAGCTTATGTTAGGTTAAAGATTAAATTGGCTTTATTTTTATTACCACACGAACAGAGCTGATCAGTAACTTCAAAAATATTGCTTTATCTGTTGAAGGAACTCTCTGCTTTTCATATGAAAGGAAGGTTACCCACCTTGCGTGGTAACTGGAGTTCTTCAATACGGGTGTTCCTGGGGGTGCTTCACGTTCAGATTCAGGCACGGTCCACATCTGGACTGGAGGATCTTCAAGCTGTGCTTGTCATGGCCATGCCCAGCCCAACCCCGCCTCAGTTCCTTCTCCACCCGGGAACGGAAGATGTATACTCCGAAGTAGAGAGGGGAGAAGGCGGGTTGTGGAGCACCCACAGGGACACCCATCTCAAAGAACTCCAGTTACTGCACAAGGTAAGTAACCTTCCTTTCTCCTTAGAGGAGTGTCCCTGGGGGTGCTCCATGTTGGAGACTTCCAAGCAGTGTCCGTATTAGGATGGAGGTACTTCGGAGTCCTTGTTTTGTATGGTAGATAGTATGGATAGTCCCAGTGTGGCAGGAGAACATGAGGCCTGGTTGATAGCGTAATGATTTGTGAATGTATGAGTAGAAGCCCAAGTGGCTGCTTTGCAGATATCTGTGAGAGGAACGTTGTATAAGAGAGTGATTGTGATGAATACCACTCTGGTGGAGTGTGCGGTTATGTGATCCGGTGGGGTAGTCTCTGTGATGGTGTAGCAGAGGGGAATGCAATTAGAGATCCATTTTGATAGTCGTTGGTTTGATATGGCATTACCCTTGGATCTGTCTATTGTGGAGACAAATAGCCTATTTGTTTTCCTGAAAGTTTTTGTTCCTTCCAGGTAGAAGGCTAAAGCACAACGTACATTTAGAGTATGAAAGACAGCCTTGCGTGGCATGGAGTGTGGTTTCAGCATGAATACAGATAAGTGGAGTGTTTCATTAACTTGGAACGATGATATTTTGGAAAGGAATTTGTGGTTAGGTTTGAGTGTCACTTTGTCCTTATGAAAGACTGTGTATGGTGGTGTGGCCGTTAAAGCTGTGAGTTCACTAACCCAACGAGCGGATGTAATAGCTACAAGGAATGCAACCTTCATGGACATGTGTAGGAGAGAACAGGTTGCTAGTGGTTCAAATGGAGCCTCAGTTATTGTTTGGAGGACCAGGTTGAGGTCCCATATCAGAGTTGGTGGGCGAATGTTGGGATATAGGTTTTGTATGCCCATCAGGAACCTTTTTATGGTCGGATGTGAGAAGAGTGAGTATTCATTATGGAGAGCTGCAGTGGTGGCAAGCAGTGTTCCCTCTAAGCTGTGCGGGTGCGTGGCCGCGGAGCGGCCATCGCACCCCCCGCGCAGCCCGGCAGCCCCCGCTGCTCCCTCCAGACCCCTGGGGCTGCGGCTTTGCCATGGCAGACCTGGCCCACGCCCGGCCCCCAGGGCGGAGCAGGCAGGCTCAGGCTCAGCTCAGGTGCGCGGGCCTGCCTGCCTGCCTGCCCGCCCCACGCGGCCGGGGCAGCGAGGTGGCTGCGGCCGCGGCAGGCTCCCGGGCTCCCACCTGCCAACCGCCTCGACTTCCCGGCCCGGGGCCGGGCTCATCCGACAGCCTCGGCCTCCCAGCACGGGGCCGGGATCAGCCTCCGGGGCTGGGGTCTGCTCCGCCCCACCGGCAGCTTCCCAGGGCCGCGGTAGGGTCCTCCTCCACCAGCGGCCTTGGCTTCTCTCTTTCTTTCTCTTCTTTGCTTTCCTTTCTTTCCTTCTTTCTCTTCTTTGCCTTCCTTTCTCTTTCTTCTTTCTCTTTTTTCCTTATTTGTCTTCTTTTCTTTCTTTTTCTTTCTCTTCTTTCCTTCCTCTTTCTTCTCTTCCTTCTTTTTTGTTTCTTTCTCTCCTCTTCCTTCCTTCCTCCTTCTTTCTCTTCCTGTTTCATCTTCTTTCCTTCTTTCTCTCTTTCTTTGCTTCCTTCCTTCCTCTTCCTTCTTTTTTCTCTCTCTTCCTTCTTTCTCTCTTCCTTCGTTTTTGATTTCTCTCTTTCTTTCCTTCTTTCTTTGCTTCCTTCCTTTCTCTTCCTTCTCTTCTTTCCTTCTCTTTCTTTGTCTTTTCTTTTTCTTCCTTCTTTCTCTCCCTTTCTCTTCCTTTTCTCTTTTTTCTTTCTCCCCTCCTTTTTCTTTCCTTTTCTCTCCTTTGCTTTCCTTTTTCTTTCCTTTCTCTTCTTTGCCTTCCTTTTTTCTTTCTTCCTCTCTCTCTTTTTTCCTTCTTTGTCTTCCTTTTTCTTTCTCTTCTTTCTTTCTCTTTTCTTCTCTCTTCCTTCTTTCCTCTTCTTCCCTTCTCTCTCTTTTTCTCTTCCTTCCTTTTTCTCTCTTCCTTCCTTCTCTCTTTTCCTTCCTTCCTTTTTTAAAAAAAAACTTAAAAATTAATTTTAAATAAAAACATTTCTAAAAATTAAATTTCAATTCAAAATTCATTCAAATTCAAATTAAACACAATTAATTAATTCTATTACAATTACTTTAACTTCAATTAATGCCTATAATTTCTGTCATGTGAGTTTACACAAATTTTATTCAGAAAAAGTTTTGCACACAGCTTGAAAATTTTGCGCACAAGCCGCCAAACCTTAGAGGGAACATTGGTGGCAAGATGTACTCTCAGAGTTGAGAGAGAGAGCCGTTTGCTTTATGCAGAGTAAGTATTCGAGGATCGTTGGAATGGATACTGAAGTGGGGATCGCGTTGTGTTTATTACATCATTTTTAAAAAACTGGTCCATTTTTGTAGATATGATTTACGGGTAGAGGGATTTTGGCTGTTCAGTAGAACGTGCTTGACTTCTTCAGGGCACAGCAGCTCTTCTCTTTGGAACCATTGAGAAACCATGCTGTTAGGTGTAATTTTTTGGGATCCAGATGATTCATTAGACCCCCGTGTTTGGGTAAGTATGTTCTTCCATGTAGGAAGCACTATGGATTGCTTTGTGGCCATCTCCATGAGGTAGGTGTACCATGGCAGTCTGGGCCATGCAGGAGCTATCATTATGACTGTTGCCAACTCGCATCGGATTTTTAGTAATGTCCAGTGGATTAGGGGAAAAAGGGGGGAATGCATATAGTAGGCCTCTGTTCCAGGGGTGTATAAGAGCATCTCAGAGGGAGCCTTGGCCGATCCCGGTTCTTGAACTGTATTTCGGGCACATGCGATTCTTTTGTGTGGCAAGGTCCGGAACCCCCATTGAATAAAGATGTTGTGGAGCTGAATGAATTTCCCATTCACGGTCCTGCATAAAAGACCTGTTGAGGAAATCCGCAAAGGTATTGCGAGTACTGGGGAGGTATGTGGCAGAGATAATATCGTTTTGTAGGCACCAGTGTCATAGTGCCATGGCCTCTGTGCATAGATGTTTTGACCATGCTCCACCTTGCCTGTTTATATTGTGAGACACCAGGGCCAGAGGAAAGCAGGAGAGTTGTGGAGGGCCAGTACGTAAGCTCTAGAATGCTCCAGGCTTTATTCCCCACAAACTGAGCAGGGCTGCTGCAGTTTAATTAAAGTCACCTGGGACCAATTAAGGCCAGCTGGTAAAAAGCCCTTGCTCCAGCCAGAGGGGGGGGAGAGTAAGGAAGAGTAGAAGTGGGGAATGTTGGAGAGAGTTGGTAGAAAGACAGAGACAGCAGTACTAAGTCCTGAGAGGGGAAGAAGAGCACAGAGAGAAGGGGAGATAGCCCAGGGGAGGGTAGTGCTGCTGCCAGCAGCATTAGCAGCGTGCAGCTGCTATTCCTAGGGCCCCTGGGCTGGGGCTCGGAGTAGAGGGAGGGCCCGGGCCCCTTCCCCCTCCTGCCTCTCTGTGTGGTCAGGGCGCCCACTGCCAGAGACTGGAGTGAGCAGGGCTTACCCTGGGCCCACAAGACAGAGGAGCACAGCACCCACAGGAGCAGAGCGGCCAGTTTGCCACAATATAAAACATGCAGGCAATGTTGTCTATCATGATCCTTATGTGTTGGTGTGTGATGGAGTTTCTGAAGTGTTGGCAGGCATAGAGCACTGCACAGAGCTCTAACACATTTATGTGGAGCTCTTTTTCTGTTAGTGACCATTTGCCCTGGATGGTCTTGGATCACAAGTGTTCTCCCCATCCTATGTGGGATGCATCTGTTGATACAGAGATTGAAGGACTGTGAGGCTCGAATGGTACTCCCATCGTTAGATTTTGAGTGTTTGTCCACCATCTTAATGACTGTTACACTATGTTTGGTATGGAGATGATCTTGTATATTGAGTGGTAAGATGGCCTGTAAACTCCTGCTAGGTGGAGTTGCATTGGTTGCACGTGGAGTCTGGATTTGCCTCCACTGGGGTAGTTGCAGCCACATGGCTGAGGAGTTGCAGGCATGTATGCACGGAAATTGTGGATGCATTTACTACCAGATTGGTTAGATCTAAAATTGCATTGATTCTTGGATCTGGAAGGAAGGCTCTTGCTTTTGTGGAGTCCAGTTGAGCACTGATGAATTTGATTATTTGTGTTGGGTGTAGCCTGGACTTATTGAAGTTTATTAGGAGTCAGAGACTGGAACAGTGCTAAGTTAAGGTCGATGGCATTAAGAGTCTCGTGTAGTGAGTGAACTTTTATTAAACAGTCGTCCAGGTATAAGAAAAAGGTTACTCCTTTTCTCCATACGTGGGTGGCGACTGCCGCTTGTGTTTTTGAAAACACTCATGGAGCTGTGGAAAGACCAAAAGGTAAAACTGTTTATTGGTAATGGTTGTTATTAGCGATGAATCTGAGGTACTTTCCGTGAGCTGGGTGAATCAATATATACAAGCAGGCATCCTGAAGGTCGAGGGCTGTGAACCAAATTGTTGTGTTCTAGAGCTGGAATAATGTAGATAGGGTGATCATTTTGAACGTTTGTGGTTTTATATATTTGTTCAGTTTCCTTAGGTCAAGGATAGGTTGCCATCCGCCAGATTTTTTCTTGGTTAGGAAGTATGGTGAGTAGAATCCCTTGCCATGGTATTATAGTGGGACCCTTTCTATTGCTCCTAGTGAGAGGAGATGAGAGACCTCTTGCTGTAATTGTTCGTAAGAGGTGTCCCTGAAAAGGGATGGGGAAGGGTATAGGGCAGGTGGTCTGGATGCAAAGGGAATAGTCTACCCTATCCTAACTGTATCCAGGACCCATATATCTGATGTTATAGATGCCCATGAATTGAAGAATCAGTGTAGCCTATCTGAAAATAAGGGTAATAGATCTGGCTCAAGAAATGCGTGACAGTTTTGGCAGTCCTCGACCTGACCCTCAAAATTGTTGTTTGGAGGGTGATGGTTGGGATGCTGGTGTCTGGTTGGGTGGTTGTCTGCATCTTTGTGTTCAGTGTCTCGGGCGTGGTAGTTGGTCTTGTTGCCTGTATCGGGGTCTTGATTGGTATTGGAATGAATACCTGAAGTTGTATGGTTGATAGTGATAGGACCTGTGTCTGGTGGGTGTGTAGATACCGAAGTTTCGTAGGGTTGCTCTTGAATCTTTTAAAGAGTGCATTATTTCATCTGTCTTTTCTGAAAATAATTTCTTTTTATCAAAAGGAAGGTCCTCGATCATCGCCTGGAGCTGCTTGGAGCGGTCAGTGGAATGAAGCCAGGAAGCTCTGCACATCACCACACCAGTGGCGATGGAGCGGGCTGTTGTGTCAGCAGCATCCAAAGCTGCTTCGAGAGCTGTTCTGGAGATTAACTGGCCTTCTTTTATGACTGCATGGAACTGTTTCTTATTGTCTGGGATGTGTTCAATAAAGTCTGCCAATCTGAGATAGTTATCATGGTCGTAATATGCAAGTAATGAGGAATGTTTCCCCCAAACTGTACCCCAAGGGGTAGGTTTGTGTGGATTTACCAGACGCAGTCAAAGACCATTGAAAAGATGGATGATTTTTATTGAATGCCAGGATGAATAATCCCAAACAAGCAAAGCAAAGCAAAGCAAAGCAAAGCAAAGCAAAGCAAAGCAAAGCAAAGCAAAGCAAAGCAATAAGTGGTGAGACCTTACGTCCCTTCAGCAGCTGAGGTCCCCTGATGGCTGTGGGTGACCCTGAGGAGGTTCCCAAGGCATCTTGGTTCTAGGTTACCGAGGCAGCCTGGTCCATGATCCTACGGCAAAGTCTGCAGGTTCTCAGTGACTATGCGAACATATAGTATTTCAGGAAAAGGTGGGGTTATCAAGCCTGCTTTCCCTTCACATGCTCAGGCCCAAGGCTGAAATGGCTTGGAAAAACAGATGAGTACATTACAGCCAAGCCTTGCAAAACAAAAAAAGCAAAACACCTTACATATCAGGCCTCAGCTGGTTCCCACAGTAGACTGGCTCCAGCAGGTGCTTTGGGCATGAAGCCCAGCATCAGTTCACGGTTGGGTTGCTCACGGGGGGAGGAGGTTGTGAACGCCACTGCACTACATGTCCATCACAAAATCTTCCTCTGTAGGCCTACACGGAGTAATTTGCAACCCTTAACTGCAGGGTGGATGAGGTGTAAACTTTTCTGCCGAGGAGATCCATTTTTTAAATCCTTCTTATTGTGCGGGGTTGATCTATTGTAACGTTATTTATATCTGCAGTTGGCTGCTTCCAGCACCAGTGAGTTGGGTGGGGGGTGACTGAAGAGGTATTCTGATCCCTTATGCGGGATACAGTATTTTTTGTCCGCTCTCCTACAGGTGGGAGCAATGGTGGCTGGGGTCTGCCAGATGTTATCGGTGGGATCAGTGAGTGCACTGTCCCTGGGGAGTGCAATTCTTGAGGACGATTTTGTTTATAAGATTTTCAGGTTATGTTGAGATTCCTGTACATCTTGCATCACTATTTCCTGTGATTCAGTCACACATCTGAACAAGTCCTGAAATTGTTTAAAATGGTCTACTGTGGATGGTGGAGAGGGGAGGATTGCTTCGTCTGGAGATGATGATGAATTATGCGGTGGAGATCTCTCTTTTGGATCCTCCTCTTCACCCAGTTCTTCTGATTGTTGTTCAGCAGGGACTGTATCCCAGGTTTGGGAACGGTGTTTGTCCAAGGTGGATGGTCTGGTAGAGTGGGCAAAACACTGAGACCAAGATTCCTAGTGGGGCCATTTTGGTGTATGGGCCAATGGGGAGCGCCATACCGGTTAGGGGGCAAACCATGGTAACAGTGGGTAAGTATATGAATGTGCCCTTGAAGTTGTCGATGGCAGTTGGGGAGAGAATATGGGGCTGTGGTCGTCTGCTTCATCATTGCTGGAGAATGGAATAGGCAATGGTGAGTTTACACACGACTGTGGTTCCAGAGAACTACCCACATCAGAGAAGCGTGATACTGGAGAAGTGTGTGTGTCTTCCTCCATAACCTGGTGTTTAGTCTTTCTCGCATGTTTTCTGGGCATCATTTGCTGCTGAGAGTGGCACAGTGCTGATGAAGTTGATCCCGGTGCCGACTGTGGTTCGGCACGTGTCTCGGTCAGCACAGGGGTGACTGTCGGTGCTGGTGTCTCGGCTGACGGCGCTGATGGTTTTGGTGCTGATGTTTGCACGGTTGTTGGTGCCGGGGCTGATGTCGGTACCAAGAGAAGAGTTGGTGCCGTTGAAGTGGCAGTTTTAGACTGTTTACCGTCCGTTGTTATCGGTTGTAGACTCTCCTTGTGCCTATTGCCTGAAGGAGCGGAAGCAGACCTATCATGGCTTTTGGAGGTTATCGTACCTGAGGAGCCTACTGCTTCTTTGGTACGCACAACTTTA
>ML685765.1:12917453-12984223 GCA_007922175.1 Pelusios castaneus | reverse complement strand
TTTCTCCCACGAAAGCTCATGTGATAAATAAATCTGTTAGTCTTTAAAAGTGCCACAGGACTCTGTTGTCTTTCTACAATAGACTAACACGGCTACCCCTTTGGAATTTGACAACTTTATGAGGCAGTGAAGTTGATTTTTTCCTCTTGGTTGAAGTTTGGGGAGGAGGTAAGCGCCTATTAGGGGAGAGGGGGAGCATTGAGGCTTTCTCCGTCTGACCTGGGTCAGAGACCAGTCTGAGTGAACGCTCCATTAAGAGCAATTTTAGCTGGAGGTCTCTATCATGGCGTGCTCCTATGCTGAAGTTTTTACAGTGGGGGCATTTCTGAGAGATGTGCCCCTGACCTAAACACTTTATGCATAAATTGTGCCTGTCTGATGCTGGCATGGCGTTACAGCATTGTTCGCATCTCTTGAACCCCTGAGAGCCCAGCATGGGGAATGGTAGGGGTAAAATAGTAGATAATTTTTTTTTTCCAGCTAAGAAATTGAGGTGAGAAAAGAACAAAATAAAGCGAAAGGGGAAACGTTGTAAGTCGTTTGAAGAAGGGTTCAACAAGCTGAGGAGAGAACTGAAACTCCATCCAAGACTGTGAGCAGTTGAGAAGGAACTGGGGGGGGGGGTTGGGCTGCGCGTACACCGAGAGTGCGCCAAAGCAGCCGCGAGACAGCCTCTCGGTTCTCACGCAGCCACAACGAGCATGGCTCGAAAATCCTCTGGTCCAGACATGGAGTGCGCCTGAATCCCAACATGGAGCACTCACAGGGACATTCCTTGAAGGAGAACTGAATGTTTCTTCTTCATTTAAAGATTAATTCTAAGTGATAACCGATATAAAAATACAGTTATTTCAGTTTCGGGTATGTCTTCATATATCTGTTATGTTCAAGCTCTATAGAAGTTAGGCATTCCAAACTAAATATTTGGAAATAGTGGTAACATTTAATTTAACTTCTGTCAAAACTATCCTTTACAAAAATAAAAATGTCTTTATAAAAAGTCTTACTGGTCCAGTTATTGCTACGTTCTGCAATCGAGGATCTTCCCACTGTGTTTTTTTCGTATCTGCAAGATATTTAAGTTAGAATCACTAATTTAGATATGATTCAGTAATAAATTACGTAGCAACTTACAAGGAGATACTGTATTGTACATACTATGATTTATGTAGAATATTCTTCCATCTGTGTGAGTTCTTTCTTCCCATCCTGGCTATAAGAAGAGTGATATTTTAATACCAATTCTTAAACATACTGTCCGCAACAAGCGCTAACAATTTAATCAACATAATAAGTGAACTGCAACATTTTTATATAATATCAAGTTCCAATCACTGAAGTCTCAGCAACGTGATTCAAAATTTGAGTGTTGGATATATCTTTTATATGAAATATACAAAAATGTATTTTGACTTTGTTTGCACTAAATTTAGAGATAGTTCAAGTATTCAAATTAGATCAGCCTCAGAATAAAACAAAAAACTTACTGGCAAGGGTCCAAAATCTACAGGCTCTACAGAGGTCTTTTTCCTCAGATGAGCTGGAATTTTCAGTCTTGGATCTTCCTTTGAAAATATAATAAAACACTTTTTTTAAAAAAAGAGAAAAGGATTATCACTACTTTAATGTTTCCTGATTTTGTAATGATCAAGGAAGACTATCCTATTCACAGCTAGAAAATTAATACACAGGAATTTTCAGTCTCCATTTGCCTATGGTTATCTTTACATTTTCATGCTTATCTAAATTCTCATTTTATTAGCAAAAATATTAATGAATCCAATTTAGTTTAAGACTAGTTGAACCAGGTTACCCCTTCCTCAAAATATCTTTGGAATGCCTTGATTTTCTGAATGAAGTTCTTCTGCAACAAAGATAGACTACTCTTCATTTTGAACCTAGTACCTAAATCTGAAGGTTTCTCTCCCACCTGAAAAGAACCCTAAACTCACTCTCTGGGAAGGTCTGGGTTGTCAAAATTTAAACTATTCATTATGACTTGATTTGTTAGATCATTTTTACTATACGCTGCATTCTTTAAAAATTATGGCTACCCACACAACCTGAATTTAATATAAGTTCACATTAATAAGATTTACTATCGCCTGCCGAGGCACAAATGAAAGCCTTCTGTATTTGGGGGAAAATGTGTGCAGCAGCTGGGGTATACTAGCTAGTAAGCATTAGCCATTTCCCCTAATTCCCCATGTGGACACTCTTACTGAGTGCTAAGAGAGCCTTTGTTCATGTTAACTTAATGCACTTTGGAAGTATATTAAGCTAAACCACCTGATGGCACTCTCAGTGCACAGTAAGGATATCTACAAGGGGAGTTAGTGTGGTGTCCTTAGTCTGCTTTACATTCACACTCTAGGTAGCTCACTCAGTGCTAGCTTCCCTGAGTAGTCAAGCCTGAAATTTACAAAGATGTCTTCTGCTAACTGCACATGCCTGTTACCACCTCCAACAGTCTTACAAAATTATTGTAGGAAAGTTTTCTGCCAAAAATATAGGCATTTCACAGCTGCATGACCGATTCCTGATCAATTTCTTCTTAGTATGAGCATTCATCTACATACATGAGCCTTGATGATCAAGGGGCTGGAACCTTTCTGTGAATGGGGGTTCGGGAGGGATAAGAGGGGAAGCTACTAAAGCTTGGTTGGGGAACAACTGGTGGGGGAGGAGGCTGGACAGCCAACTCCAAGCTGGCAAGAGGTGTTACGCAGTTCCTATCGCCATTCCTTCAGCATTTTTTTGGTGCCCTGTGCTCCGCACCCCTCCAGGAGGCTGATGTCCTATATATTGAAGCCTCATTATCTTCATGTAGCTGAGTGGTTTGGCACATGCTCCTGTCCCTCCTTTGGACTGGATATCTCCACTGGGACCCATGATGGCTGGAAGAAGGGGAGTGGGGAGTTTTTCCTACTAGTTCCGTAGCAGGCAGCACAATTCATGTGCATTGCAGTGGGAGCCCCAGACCCTCCCTCTGGGTCCCTCTCTCACCTCCAGCCTCTCATATGTGGAAACAGAGTCTTGCTCTTGACTGCATGAGATATTGTGGAGGCAGAAAACATTAGGGGGGATGGAAATATACATTAACCCTTCCCAATGTTTACATTGCTGAGGTGCAAGCTCCCTCTTGCCCCTTGGTTTCGCCACCCCTGATGTGTCCTACACAGCCCTCTCATATTCTTGGTGATCCAGTGAGAGAAGTAGATAGTATACTACCACCTGCATGAGGCAGTAACAAATACTACAAATAGGATACTGGCATGGGCCATTGACGGACCCAAGTAATACATCACATTTAAAGTAAGATAACTTTACTTTAAAAAACAATATGGGATGAAATCCTGGCCCCAGTAAAGTCAATGGACATTTTGCCATTGACTACAATAGGGCCAGGATTCAGGAGACTACTTTTGAATTGAAAGCAAGTTACCCATGTAGTAGTTTTGGTATTGTGGTCAATAAAGAATGGTCTCCCATTTGGTGCATGTCGGACTTCCCAGCCTTTAGGGAGAAATCCTTGGTCTACTTCAGGTTTTTGATTAAGAGACTGTTGTGATGAATCAGCTGATGCTGTTTGTGGTTGATGTCCTGCAGAAGTACTTTGGACAGTTGATATTTGACCTTCTTCTATTATAGTCTATCAGATAAGGAAAAAAAATTATGTAAGTTTAGGAATGAACATGGCCTGTGTAATTTTAATGAGGCACATTGAAGCCAAAAATAACAGGGGTTTTTGGAGATGTGACTGGAGTGATCCTAATATGTTTATTTTAAAGAGACATCTTCTTATCTGGGCAAGTTAAATAAAATTACTCTGAGTCCTTCCATTACTTTTGTTTCCCCAGAAAGTGTTGCTCATTTGTTTTGCTAATCCAATATATTTTGTTTAAATAAGCTTCTCCCAAATAATTCTCTCCTGTTACTAAACTCTCCACGTAATTCATTCAATACTAAACTCATTCTAACATCATAATCAGGTCATCGACTTGTATTAGAGATACAGGACTATGATCTCATTGCAGGCATATCTGGACTTAGGTAGAAATACCAATGGCACATTTAAATGAACATAGTAAATAAAAATAAAGTGCTTTTGTTTCCATGTTGCCCCCAATGTGAGTGAGAGAGTGCGTGTGGCCCTCTTGCTCTCACAGGAGATGCAGCATTATCTCTGAAGCAGCATGCTCCAATATGATAAATCAGCATTGTAACAGAGTAGTCACACTATTTCCAATGAGAAACTTAAGATACACAACAATGCCTTCCCTCAGAACTCAAGGAGTGCTGAAAGTTTACTCCAAATCTAGCTCCAAATGTAAGATCCTACGATCAGTTTCCATTTCATTGCTGTAGTTGTACTGAGGCTGTCTCTACTGAAGTTGTCACGAGAGGCAGCAGTGTATTCTAAATTGGCTTTTCACATATGATGTTAAGTAGATTGGGACTCCCCTTCCCATTGGTAGGTAAGAAAACATTGTAAATCATGGAGATCAACATGGTTTTTCCTACTGCAGAACCAGCATCTTTGAATGGTGTCAAATTTTTTGTAAGACTACTACTACACATTACACACATTGCTCAAACTCAGAATCATCAAAACTGAGTGACTGTCACTAATTAAGATCTCAAAGTTTATTGCTGTCTTAAAGGCCTTTAAGATGTTTCAGGATATGGTGTACCTGGTCCATTTACACCTCAAGAATGGCTTAATTATTGAGGTTTTATGAAAAATGGGTTGTCAGTCTACACTAAGGCTTCCTAGCATTTGTACCCCACTACGGTTAAAGAATTTGAAGGATCTCATTGACAGATGAAAACGTGCCATTTACTAATTCAAAAACATCTGAATTTATAGAAAGATGCCTTGCAGTTTTGAAAAAAAAAATGTGTAACACCAACTTTTTACCTATACATCAATAATAATGAGTACTGGTTTAACATGAAAAATACCAGCCCCATATTCCCCACAGAGATCATTAATCTTTACCATGATTTACATCTTTCAGACATTTGGTTTCACTGAACTGGCCTCTAGACAAATTCAGTCACTGTGTACTGTATTTAAAAGTTATTGGATACCTTTTCATTGCAGGATAGATGAATGAAACAATATACAGAACTCAAAAGTACCTGTACAACAGGTTTTACCCAGGTAGTAGTTCTGGAATTGTGATCTATATAATATGACCTTCCTTTTTCATCTTGCCTTTCTTCCCACCCTGCAGGTAATCCAGATGAAGTAGGCAATAACTAAAATTAAAGAAAATATTACTGTATGGAATTATTGACTAGCCTATAGGCCTCATCCATCAGAGCTCCCCAAATCAGAACCCATCCATGCTGTGAAAGTTTATTTGTTTAAGTAGTTGATAAAAAACAGTAAAAATATTTAAATCCATATTCAGTAGCATGACACTATAGAAGCCAACCACATCTTTTGTTCAGAACAGCCATCTCAGTGGATAGAAAATATGTTTTTAAAAAAATCTCCTTAGGTTTGGCTGTCTTAGCCTTGACTTTATGGCTATCAAGTTATTACAGAGTTGCAATGACAGTATGGGAGCACAACACAAAAACCTTACAATTGTTTTGCTGATAAAGCAAGATGAAATTTAACTTTTTTGTAAAAAAGTCTCACAGCTACATGTTAAACTTCTTTCCTCCTGCAGGATACGACTATACATTAAACCATTATTAAAAAAAATGTGATCTTGGAAAATGGAACCTTTATGTTGGGAATCCAGTCTTGCAAGAATCACAAACTGTGATTTTGTCAGGATAGAGGCCAAATATTGAAGGCCAAATCTTACCCAAGTTTCAGTACTTTACCCATGGTAAAGTGTTCCATAGCAAGTGAAGTTTCAGATTCCTACACTCTACAAAATGGTGTAATTTCTGGAAGATAACCTACCACAGGAAGTGCAGGTTTTTCCTCAACTCTGTATGTCTGCACGCCACCTCTTCTGTTGGAATGATTCTTGAAATAATGAAAGAGAACCTTAAATGACTTATGACTGTTCCTTTCTTGATGCTACCGAGCAATGCAACAATGATAATGCAACAAAGATCAGAATTCATTCAAGCTACATCATTGTTTTTTCAGCAAAATAGTGTTTATTTAAAGCATGATTTTGAAAAATATTGCAAGAGGTACTGATCTTCAGGTCATGGGGTCATACTTGTGTTTATAACCTAGTTAAGTTAACACTAGTTACAACAGATGGTAATTGATATATAGGCATTTAAGATACTAAAGTTGCTACCACTCAGTCACATCAGCATTTAATTTATCAAATACAGCTGAGCCTGAGGATGCAGCTATTACAGATTGCTATTGTGTCCTATAACTAGTCTTATGCCTGTGACTTGTTAGGGATCACAATATTTACTACCAGAATTGTATTAGGTAGACAAGTGAACCTATTAAAGAGGCAATCTGAGGAAGGTGATGGAATTCGAATAGTGATGTTAACCCTGGACCCTACTAAAGCATGCCATATTACTAACTCCAGCTGCTGAAATTGAGCAAGCTTTATTTCAACTCCCTTCAGAGGCTGATAACTGCTGTGAAAGGATAGATCTTTCTTATGCTAGCTTTCTTGACACTATAAAGGAAAAGTGAGGCTCTACTTCTATACTTTTTTCTTTTGGGGGGAGGAGTATTGGATGTGGGGGAGACACACAAAACAGAGGCTATCTTCTGAGCCTCATCTTATCCTAAAAATAACTAATATCTATCCTTTCTCCTCCTCAGACTTCCCAATCAGCCACAGTATGAAGTGACAGTATCACTGGTGTCCACTGGATTCTGAACTGCAGGAATTAAGGGCTTGTTTACATGGTCGTGTAATGGAGCACTACAGCTGTGAGATTTCTAATGCATGTTAACATGTTGCAGATTAATTGGACCACATAAATCACGCTGGTGGCTCACTAAATATTTACTGTATGTAAACTCACTAGCAGGATCCTTTATAGCAGTGGTTCCTAACCTTTTCAGTAACATGGTACACTTCAATAAGACAAACAATTCCACAGCACACCCACTTTTTTCAGCTGAATTGATTGCTCATAAAATATACATTATCTCAATTTTGCCCTTTGGCCACCTGCGTTTGAAATGTTCACATTTTAGAATCGAAAGACTGACACCTCACTTTTAAGTTTTATGAGTTGTAATTCTGGTTGTATAGAATATGGTTTAAAATTAAACAATGTTTGTTTTACATTGATTTTCATTACCTTAGTACAAAATTTCATGGCACACTTGGACAGTTCTGATGGCACACCAATGTGCCACGGCACACCGGTTGAAAACCATTGCATTACAGAAAAATGAATGCACAACACATCAGCGAGCTTTAGAAATCACATTCCTTAGTACATGATACCCCACTATGTATAAAAATCCTAAGTTAAGTAGGGGTTTGTCATCTAGCCAAGCAAACAGCAACAACACTGGAGATGCCTGTCTATTTCTCAAGAAAACACTATCTGTTTACATTCAGTTCACATATGGAACGGCCTCTAAATAAATCAGAAGGGGATAGAGACATAAGTGAAAATTCTAAAACCCAGACGTTCTGGTGGCTAAGGCTTTGTCTAAACTAGCACTTATGACATCAAAACTGTTATGGCTCAGGGAAGTGAAAAAATACCCCGAGCAACATAAATTTTGCTGGCATAAGGACATGTGGGGATAGCACTATGTTGGCAGGAAACACTTGTTTGCTCACATGACGCGCTCACACAAGCTCTCTTACAGTGGGACAGATGTACCTATACAGTTCTGTTGCTGCAAGTTTTAAATGGGGACTAGCTCTTAATATACCTTACCTCCCTGGATAAACTTCTTTCAACAGTATAGGAAGTTTTCAAGCATCTGGTTATAAGAAAGATGTCTCGAATCCCTTGGCTTTGTAATGTGAATTATTTCTCTCAAGTTTATCCCACAGGAGAAGAAAATAGTATGGTATTGATACTTCCTCAAATATGCACTGCTGTAAATTGAAGTCCAGTTTTAGAAGTGTACTTCTGTAGTACCTTCTGCTGGTATTCTAGATAGTATGATCGCTAGAACACAAGCTAGATTTGTGAATTTAAGTAATTCAATGCAGATGCTGCTTAATGTCTCATGGAAAAAGTCTTGTTTTACAAAAACAAAATGGGGAAAAATGGAAAACCTTCTATTTGGTGAGCATGTATAGCATATCAAGATTATCTATAAGCCTCTGCTAGATTTGAAGTAAAATGCTAGATGTTATTGGTTTGAAGCATTGATACTTCTAGCTCTGACAAAAGTAACAATCTAAAGCTACTGCTGACTGATAATCTCTCCTCTTAATTTAAGAGTTTTTCAGGCAGTAACTACTAAATAATATTACATAATATTTACTGTGAGAAATTTGATTTAGAATTAGCTTGTGGGAAAATAACCTTAAGATTTACTATTCATATTAAAACAATTAGAAAAATATCTGCTATCTTACATTGCAAGACGTTGATTGGCCAGTAGCTGAACTCCCAGAAGTAGTAAGTCTGATATTCAATTCTTCTGCAAGGTGAGACTGCATATCAGAGATGCTCTGTGGCAGAACTGTTTGAAGATTCTGATTGCTGTACATAGTAGCCTCATCTTCAGTTATAACTTCCCAGCTCTTTTATCCCCCCCAGAAAAAAAAAGTTTAAAAAGTATATTTTAAGTTACAAAAACTCAGACCAAGCCTTTTAATTCCAGGAAAATACCGATTTGTATTTTAAACCCACACTGTTTTTACCTCAGGAGAATCTCTGTTGTCTAGATTTTCCGTTTCCTCTGATATCTGTCGCCGATGGGTGAATGCATGTTGTGCCTCCAAATGAATATTATCACCATTGACATCAGCTATGTTGTCCCTGCACAAAAGGAGCAGCCAGAAGCTATAAAATGAACTAAAGCTGAGCAGAAAGTCCATGATAATAGGGAACAAGAAGCAGGAGTCAAACAAAGAAATCCAACAGAGAATATATTTTAGTAGTTTATGTGCTGGAAGGAGAGATCATGGAAACTACATGAGAAGGATTTCCTTCAGGTGGCCACTACTAGTAAGGAAAAAGCAGTCTTAGAGGCATGAAAGGAATTTCTTCTCCACAGACTCATTATTAATATCTGCTCTGACTACAAGTAGTTTCCATTATGCTGGCAATATATTTGGTGAATATTCACCACTCTGGGAAATGTACTGAGCACTGTGTAAGTTGAATTAGCCGCCAGACAAGGTGCAATAAATTTTCTGGTAATTACAGTATGTATAAAGGGAAAATAAAAAGTGTTCTAAGCTGGGTTAGCTAGCCTGCGTTAGTTAACTGGTTGAAATAGCAATAAACTAAAGCAGTTTAACTAATCATACTTAAGAAAACACCTCTTATTTGAAATGTAGACATAGAGAAAAGAATTAAAAATTAAGATCTTCCCTATTAAATCTTGATCCCGACTTGCAATATGGTACAGAATGACAGAAGTGAACTGTCAGTTTCAGTAGGGTATACTTCGAATCTTAAAAGACAAGAGTCATACTGAGCAGTTGGTCGTTTCCACTGTGTTCTTCTAGATTCATGGTTGACATAGTAGGTCCTGCCAAGGATATCTTGTCTTTCTTCCCAGCCTGGAGGTAGAGGAGGAGATTCCTGTGGCTGCTGGCAAGCAGCATCCGGTTGGTCCAATATAATCCAGCCAGGCTATGAGACACAATGCTAATAACTAAGTAAAGATACTTAACCTTCATCAATATTAAGCCTGTAAAAGGAGAAGCATCACAATTCATCAAGCAACCTTATTAAAAATTCAATCTTCTGAGATAATTACAGAAAAATAAAATATTAAGCTATCTTTACTCCTGGTTTTTATAGTGCATTCTTTAGACATCTTGTACTGTAAGGTCTTCAGGACATGGACTGATCTTAGGTACTTTTAGATAAGCAATCAGTACTAACAAAATGTCAAGTAAGATGTTACAGCGGGAGGACTGTACCTCTCCCTACAAGAATCAAACCATTTAGTTTTCCTGGGGAAGTCCATTATAAAGCCTTTTAATAGGTTTTTTCCATGCCAACAGGTATATTCCACGGGCTAGCCACTTTAGAATTTATTGCCACAATCTAAATTTAGACCTGTGTGAATACAGACAAGTCAATGAGCAATATCTGATTTTATTATTTGTATTATCATAGCACTTTAACCTTAATACTACTTCTATATAGTAATTTGTCTTTTTCTGGTTTGGAAATAGGAAAGATACTCAACAGATTTAAAATAAGGAATCTCACGTGCAATGTTCCAATCCATAAATCTGTAGTGTACATATCTGCTGAATTTATGGGTTTTATAACAGAAAGTCTCAAGAACACCTGAAGAGAAAGTTACTCACCGTGTGTAGTTACTGAGGTTCTTTGAGAAGTGTATCTCTGTGGGTACTCCACTCCAGGTGTTTGGTGCCTCTTCATGTCCTGGATCAGAGATTTCCATCAGCAGGGCCCATTTGGGTCACACATGAGCAGCTCATCTTTCTGCACCTTTGGCACCTCAAGCCACACACATGCGACATAACCCTTCTGTTCCTGCTCTACTGTAGAGTACTACTATTGGACTCTGAAGTAGAGGGAAAGGGAGGGTAATGGAGCACTCATAGGGGGACAGGTCTCGAAGAACCTCAGTTACTGCACAAGGTATGAAACCTTCTTTTTTGAGTGGCGTCCCTGTGGGTGCTTCACTCAAAGTGACTCTAGAGCAGTGCCCCTCACTGGATGAAAAGGGCTTCAGAGTTGTTATGATTAATGGATAACAGAACTGTCAGCACCTGATCTGGAAGCCTGGTCAACAGTGTAATGTTTGGTAAAGGTATGACCTGAGGCCCAAGTAGCTGCTCTACATAGGTCTGTTATGGGAACGTTATTAAGGAATGCAGTGATGTGGACACTACTCTGTTGGCATGTGCGCTGATGTCTTGAGGCACTTGCACATTTTTAAAATTGTAGCATTAGTGAACACAACCTGCTAGCCATTCTAGTCTCTGCTATAGACATGAATGGTTTTGAAGTACTTCTGAAAGGTTTTGACCTGTCTAGGTAAAACACCGTTCTGTTCTGGTAAAGCGATTCTCACATCCAATTTGTGCAACAGTTCAGTTTGTGCATCACTGTGTGGTTCTAGGCAGAAAGTGGGTAAATGGATCGGTTGGTTTATGTGGAATGCTGAATTAAGTTCTGGTAAAAGTTTTCGATGTGGTCTTAGAGTGACTTTCTTTGCGGAAAACTGTGTAAGGTGGGTAAGACATAAGTGCCCAATTTCCCGCATATGTTGGGCAAACATTATGGAGACTAAAAATGACACCTTCATGGACATGAGTATGAGGAAGCATGTTGCCAGTAGTTCAAATGGAGCCTTGGTAATAGTGTGCAAGACTAAGTTAAGGTCCTATGGTGTCATGGCTGTGCCTATATTTGGGTATATGTTCTGGATGCCAGTGATGAAGGGTTTCACTATTTAATGTGTCCTGCCTCCTGTTTTTAGGTGGAAAGCTGCGATGGCTGCCAAGGGAATCTTGATGAAGCTCAATGACAGACATGATTATTTTGAGTTTGAGGATATCATCCAGGAAAGTTTGAATTGGTGTAGATATGCATGCAGGAGCAATGCTGTCAGGTGAAGCTTTTCCAATGTCAGTGCAATGCAGTGGAAGAATGTACACTTAATGATTAGAAAATAAAATAGTGAAGATCAAAAAAAAATCTCTTTGATCGTACTTTGATTATTGACCATCTGCCTTGTACAGTGAGATTCAGTAGGTGTGCTTCCCATCCTGTTAGGGATGCATCTGTTGTGATCACAAGTGAAGATGGTTCCTGTGAGAACTAGATATCTATCATGTTAGTAGGTTGCATCCACCATAGCAGGGAGACTTTAATCTTGTTGACAAGTTCCAAAGGGGTAGCCATGTTAGTCTAGGTCAGCAAAACAAACAGGGAGTCCTGTGGCACTTTTAAAGTCTAACAAATTTATTTACTGATTGATTGATCTTGTTGGGCATTGTAAGTACTTGTTCAGGCCATGTTCACCTTGCTTGTAGACTGCTGTCAGCCACGACTGCAAGCATGCATGCTGTGCCATAAAAGTAGCGGCTGCCATGTGTCCTAACAGTTGGAGATGCATGGGCTGTCAGAGTTGCTGTTTCTTATTGATGAGATTAGATCTATTATAGTGTTGTCTGGTAATGATATCCTTGTTGATCCTGAGTCCATGTGTATGCCTATAATCCAGGTATTGTACTGGATTCAAAGTAGACTTTTGGTAGTTTATCATGACTCCTAATGCCTGAAATAGTTATCTTACTTGTTGGATGGCTTGTAGAGGTTGCATTTGGCTGTTTGCTTTTATTTAGGTATGGGAATATTATTACCCATTGCCTGTGCAGATATGCTGTTACTATGGTGAGTATCTTTGAGATGAACCTTGGTGCTGTGGAAAGAAGGGAAAGGAAGTATTTTCTACTGGTAATGCCTATCTCTCAAAATGAATCTGAGAAACTCCTGTGTTGGTTGCACGGTGACATGAAACTAAGCACCTCGCAGGTTGAGTGCTGTTCCAATGTTGGCATTATTGCATTTAGTGTGACCATCCTAAATATTTGTTCTTTTATAAATTGGTTTAGCCATCTGAGATCCAAAATGGAACTCCCGCCCCCATATTTCTCTTGGGTTAGAAAGCATTGGGAGCAGAGACCTTCCCTCTGTTTTGTTGGAGTATTTTTTTTCTACAGTGCTTAGAAGTGATAGTAGATGGTCTACTTTTTGTTGTAACAGGTATTTGTGAGATGGGCGCCTGAAGAGGGATGGGGAAGGAGAGTGGATAGAAAGGATGTTAGTAAAAGGGGATGGAATATCCTGATTGTCTGGTCTCTAAGGCCCATTTGTCTGATGTAACAGATGCCCAAATGTCTTGGAGTGGGCATAGACAACAGCCAAATAAGGTGACAGATACTGTTAGTGAGGGAGTTTTTCAGAATTGTTGTTTGGATGGTGATTGTCATGTTGAATGCTGTTGCTAGTTTTGTTGTCTCCTCTGAAGTCTCTATCTGTTCCACTGTTTGCTGTATTGTCTTTGATGATGTGTATATTGTGGATATCAGAGTTGGTATGGCTTATGTCCAAATTGTCGTCTTGTTGCAGAGGTACATATGGCAAGTATTTGTAAGGCAGCTCACGAGTCTCATCGTGTGGAGAACCTTTTCAGGTTTCGTGGCAAATAATATGGTCTTATTGAAAAAAAGATCTTCAGTTGTGGACGGCAGGTCCCTCGGTAAGGCAGGTGAATGGAACCTGATGCCCTATGCATTACACCTGTCATAGCTGTTCTAGCAGCGATGTCTGCTACATTGAGTGAAGCCTGTAGGGAAGCTCTCGCCACAAGGTGATCTTCAATGGGTGGCCCAAACCACAGAGATGTGTACAATTGTCGATGGTATTTGTTATCTGTCCTATGTTTTGAGGAGGTTAAAAAAAAAAAAATCGAGTGGGGGGTAGGAGTGTTGGGGTGAGAAAACTCCTTCCTTGTCGTCATCCTCGTCTCCACTGGAGAATGGTACCGGAGATATAGGTTCCTGCAGAGTGGGAGAAGAGTCTGTGCCAAATATGGTGACCTGAACATAGAAGTCATCACCATATCCTCCTCATAGCAATGATGTATCTTTGCCTTATGCTGTTGTGCGATCACCGGTGTTGGTTCTGTGGTTTTATTCAGTGCCATTGGCTGAGTAAGTCCTGATGAAGTGGTTGGCTCTGATATTGCCAGTGTCGCGATAGGAGTCAGTCCCGCACTTACAGGTGGTGCTATTTTCATGGTCAGCACCATAGAATCATAGAATAATAGGGTTGGAAGGGACCTCACGAGGTCATCTAGTCCAACCCCCTGCTAAAAAGCAGGACCACTCCCCCTAAATTACCCCAGCCAGGGTTTTGTCTAACCAAGCCTTAAAAATCTCCAAAGATGGAGATTCTACCACCTCCCTAGATAGCCCATTCCAATGCTTCACCATCCTCCTAGTGAGAAAGTTTTTCCTAATATCCAACCTTGACCTCCCCAGCTGTAATTTGAAACCATTGCTCCTTGTTCTGTCCTCTGTTACCCTCGAGAACAGCCTAGCTCCCTCCTCTTTGGAGCAACCCTTCAAGTAGTTGAAGGTTGCTATCAAATCTCCCCTCAGTCTTCTCTTCTCTAGACTAAATAAGCCTAGTTCCTTCAGTCTCTCCTAGTATATCATGTGCCCCAACCCCCTAATCATTTTTGTTGCCCTCCGCTGGACTCTTTCTAATTTGTCCACATCCTTTCTGTAGTGGGGAGCCCAAAACTGGACACAGTATTCCAGATGCGGCCTGACCAGTGTCGAATAGAGGGGAATTATCACATCCCTCGATCTACTGGCAATACTCCTACTGATGCAGCCTAATATGCCATTGGCCTTTTTGGCAACAAGGGCACACTGTTGGCTCATATTCATCTTCCCGTCCACCATAACTCCCAGGTCCTTTTCTACAGCGCTGCTACTTAGCCGATCGGTCCCCAGCCTGTAGCAGTGCATGGGATTTTTCCGTCCTAAGTGCAGGACTTTGCACTTGTCTTTGTTGAACCTCATGAGGTTTCTTTCGGCCCAGTGTTCCAATTTGTCCAAGTCTCCCTGGATCCTGTCCCTGCCCTCCAGAGTATCTACCATTCCCCCCAACTTGGTGTCATCCGCAAACTTACTAAGCACGCAGTCTATTCCATCATCAAGATCATTAATGAAGATGTTGAATAGAACCGGCCCCAGGACCGACCCCTGGGGCACTCCACTCGTTACCGGTTGCCAACCAGACATCGAGCCATTGATTCCTACCCGCTGAGCCCGTTGATCTAACCAGTTTTCAATCCACCTTACGGTCCACTTGTCCAACCCATACTTCCTTAACTTGCCGACAAGAATGCTGTGGGAAACCGTACCAAAAGCCGTGCTAAAGTCAAGGTATATCACGTCAACGGCTCTTCCCGCATCCACAAATCCAGTCATCTCATCATAGAAGGAAATCAGGTTGCTCAGGAATGATTTGTCCTTGGTGAATCCATGTTGACTGTTCCTGATCACTCTATTTTCCTCCAAGTGTTTCAGGACGGTTTCCTTGAGGACCTGCTCCATGATTTTCCCAGGGATTGAGGTGAGGCTGACCGGTCTGTAGTTCCCCGGATCCTCCTTTTTCCCTTTCTTAAAGATAGGTACTATATTTGCCTTTTTCCAATCCTCCGGGACCACCCCCGTTCGCCACGAGTTCTCAAAGATAATGGCCAGCGGCTCTGCAATCACTTCCCCCAACTCCCTCAGCACCCTCGGATGCAGTTCATCCGGCCCCATGGACTTGTGCACATCCAATTTCATTAAGTGTTCCCTAACCTGACTTTCCATCACTGAGGGCCACTCTTCTTTCCAGTCCACGTTACTCCGTGTAGTAGCCTGGGAGCTGGCCCTCCCTGTGAAGACTGAAGTAAAAAAAGCATTGAGTACTTCAGCCTTTTCCGCATCATCCTCCACGAGGATGCCTGCCCCATTCAGTAAGGGACCTACACCACCTCTGATCCTTTTCTTGTTGCTGATATACTTATAGAACTCCTTTCTGTTATCCTTCACATCTCTTGCTAGCTGCAACTCCAATTGTCCTTTGGCCTTTCTGATTTGATCCCTGCAGTCCCGAGCAATATCTTTATACGCCTCCCTTGTCATCTGTCCAAGCTTCCACTTCTTGTAAGCTTCCCTTTTATGTTTCAGCTCCCCACAGAGTTCCCTGCTAAGCCACGCTGGTCGCCGTCCACATTTGCTGTTATTTCTGCACATCTGAATGTTATATTCCTGTGCCTTTAACAGGGTTTCTTTAAAATACAGCCAGCTGTCTTGGACACCTTTCCCCTTCAGATCAGCCTCCCATGGGACCCTGCCCATCAGCTCCCTAAGGGAGCCAAAATCTGCTTTTCTGAAGTCCAGGGTGTGTGTTCTGCTTCTTTCCTTCCTTCCATTGATCAGGATCCTGAACTCTACCATCTCATGGTCGCTGCTGCCCAGGTTGCCATTTACTTCTACTTCCCCGATCAATTCTTCTCTGTTTGTGAGCAATAGGTCTAGAGGTGCAAGGCCCCTAGTTGGTTCCTCCAGCATTTGTACTAGGAAGTTGTCCTCAATATTCTCTAAAAACTTCCTGGATTGCCTGTGCACTGCTGTATTATCTTCCCAGCAGACATCAGGATAATTGAAGTCCCCCATAAGAACCAGGGCCTGCGACGATCTGGAAACTTCTGTTAGTTGTCCATAGAATGCCTCATCCACCTCCTCTTTCTGGTCTGGCGGTCTGTAGCAGACACCCACCACAACATCCCCCTTGTTGCATTCTCCCCTAAACTTAACCCACAGACTTTCAACCATCTTGTTTCCACTTTCATAGTGGAGCTCTGAGCAGTCATACAGCTCTTGTACATATAACGCTACTCCTCCCCCCCTTCTTCCCTGCCTGTCCTTCCTGAACAATTTATAGCCATCCATGGCAGTGCTCCAGTCATGCAAGTTATCCCACCACGTTTCTGTTATTCCAATTATATCATAGTTCCTTGTCTGTGCCAGTACTACCAATTCTTCCTGTTTGTTTCCCAGGCTCCTCGCATTTGTGTACAGGCACCTAAGATACCGGGCCCATTGCCCTACTTTGCCCTGTCGATTCTCCCTCCTGTCGCATCTTCCTCCTTGCAATTTCTCCCAGTGTCCTCCTTCCCCAGTCGCCTGAGGTATTATGACTTCATCAGGAAATAAAAAACAATTATTTGTTCCCACCCCCCAGTTCCAACTACCCTCTCTTTTATTCCTGCTGTTACAGCCCCAGCATCTCCCAAGTTCCATCCCTTCCCCCAGGTTTCCCTCAGTTTCACTTACCTGTGGGCCTTGGTCACCTTCCCCCTTCGAACCTAGTTTAAAGCTCTCCTTACCAGGTTAGCCAGTCTGCTTCCAAATACGCTCTTCCCCTTCCTGGATAGGTGGAGTCCATCTCTGCCTAGCAGTCCTCCTTCCTGGAACAGCACCCCATGGTCGAGGAAGCCAAAGCCCTCCCGGTAACACCATCTCTGCAGCCAGGCATTCACCTCCAGGATGCATCTGTCTCTGTTCGGGCCCCTACCCTTGACCGGAAGGATCGAGGAGAACACCACCTGTGCGCCGAACTCCTTCACGCGTGCTCCCAGAGCCCTGTAGTCACCTTTGATCTGCAGAGGGTCACCTCTGGCAGTATCATTGGTTCCCACATGGATGAGTAGCATGGAGTAGTAGTCAGAGGGACGGATGATTCTCGACAATCCCTCCGTAACTTCTCGGATACGGGCGCCTGGCAGGCATCATACCTCCCGAGAGGCCTTATCTGGGCAACAGATGGGTGCCTCCGTCCCCCTCAGAAGAGGGTCACCAACCACCACAACCCGACGTTTTCTCCTGGGTGTGATGGTTGTGATCCTCCCAACCTCGGGGGTGCATGGCTTCTCCTCTTCCATCTCATCTCCCGTCTGTAGTGCTGCGTAGCGGTTCTTTACCACAACAGAGGGTGGGATGGGAGCAGGGGTGGAGCACTGTCTGCTGCCAGAAGTAACCAGCTGCCAGTGTCCACCCTCTGCTTGAGCCATCTCATCCGTCTCCGAGGGTGTGGCAGCAGTCCTTTGCCTCTGGATAGTTTCTTCATTCTTGCATGTTTCCTCATGGATGCTATCCAGGAACTTCTCCAGGGCATGGATACTCCTGAGCCTGGCCACCTCCTCCTGTAACTCCCCCACCTGCTTCCTGAGAGATTCCACCAGGAGACACCTGTCACATTGAATGATCTCCCCAGCCTGACCATCTGAGAGTGGGAAATGCAGGCCACAGTCCTTGCCAGTCCATGCCAGGATCTGGGTAGAGATATCCATGGTCAATATGTCTGTCTGGATACAGGCGCAGGTGGAGGAGACAGAAGCAGTGCTGGCACAAGCGGTGCGGGTCCTCTTCACCATAGTAGCTACACAAACCACAAACTTCCCACCAACTCCCTCGCAAACTCCCCTGTTTGCAGTCCCTGTTCGCAAGCTCCCTCTGGTCGCTCAGCCACTGGCTTTTAAGGCCTTCTCTGCCTGGGTCAGCCCTTGCCCCTCGTTAAGCACACAGGGGAAGGGTGATCACAAGGCTGATTGAGCTGAGCAGGGCTGAACAGAGAACAATGGTACAAACAGCCCCCAGACAATCACACAATCACAATCCCAACTCACACAGTAACTGACAATTCACAGAAATCACCTGTGGGGAAAAAAAGACAAGCACAAGCACACACAGTCAGCAATTCACACTCCCCAAGGTTCGCTCTCTCCCTTGCTTCTTCAGCAAGGGGATTTCCTTCGCCTCCTTCTCAGGGCTTCTCCTTCTCCTTCTCCTTCCCTCGCAAACTCCCGTTTGCAGTCCCTGTTCGCAAGCCATGATGGTTGTCAGTATCAAGATCTGTCTCATCAGTGCTATGTTGAAGAAGGTTGTTTTTGTCTTGAACCTTGACTCCACACCAGGTCTTTTGGTATCCTTTGGTGCCATTAATGAGATAGAACATGAAGGTTCTGATGTGACTGTGGGTCTAGTTGGTATGCTCCTCATTCTTGGTGGGCTTTCAGCTGAAGTCAAAGCCCTTTCCTGTGACCTTTTTCCCACGGGTAGGGGCAAAGTTTCATGCCCAGTGTCAGAAGTGGGTCTCAATCACTTCTCCAACAAAATCAGTAGGAGATCCCTGTCTCTTCTGGCCTTAGCTATTAAATTTTTATAGTGGGAACACTTTTGAGCAATGTGCCCCTCATCGAGGCATCAGTTGTATTGGGAATGTCTGTCTGATGCCAGCACGGCATCCCTACAGGACGTGCATCTTTTGAAGCCTGGGAAACCAGGTATCGTATCGGCCCTCTGAAGGAGAAAACTAGTTTATTAATATGAGGGGTAAAGGGAAAGAAATTCTGGGAAATTTTTTTGAAATTAGGGAGAGGGAAAGTAACTAATTAAAACAATACTAAAATAATGCTAACTATATGCTATCTAAACACTAGGATGAGCTATCAAGAGAACTGCTGTGGGCTCCGTCTTGAACTGTGGCTGGTTGGAGAAGGAACTGAGGGTGTTGGGCCATATGCACATGGCTCAAGATGCCAATAGCACCATGAGACACGTTGCGCATCTCCGATCCAGATGGGCACTGCTGATGAAAGTCTCTTATCTGGGATGTAAGCTTACACTGAACACCTAGAGTGGAGCACCCACAGTGACAACACTCAAAGAAGAAGCAATGTTGTTGAAAAAGCTCTTTAAGATGCTGGGGAAAGACCTTTACATCTAAATTGGATGTGATTACTAATAATTAGAAAACAAAATAGCTAATATTAAAAAATTCTCTTCCACTGAAGAGTTCAAGTTTTGGTAACAGAATAGATCATCAGTAAGCTGACTGGTGAATTTAACAGCATTACACAGGAAAATGGAAATACTGGAAAAGGTTATTCCCAAGCATTTAAGGCCATCCAAACTAGAGGTCAGCAAGTAGTTTTGCTTGTGTCAGCATTTGTTACTTTTGAGTTTTCAAACACTGTGTTTCCTGTAAAATTACAGCGATATAAAAGTGGGAAGTAATTTTTTTTTAAAATTATGCGATCACTGTTAAAGGGACTGTACAGGATTTTTGGATCTCCTGCTGATACCAAACTTACTGATGCACCGAATTTCTAAAAGGTTGCTTGAAGCTTCATCATTTTTAAAAGATATTTTTATGCCTACAAACTTTTATTAGCTAGAGTTACAAGAACAAGTCTTACCATATCCTCTTCAATACCAAATAATTTTCTCACCTCTAGTTCTTCCACCTGTTCTGAGTTTTCTTCTTCAGATACATTGTTTTTAGGTAAGTATGTCATTTTTAATCTTAGGTGACCTTTAACTCTTGACTTATGACTGCAGAAGAGAAAAAAATTTTATGCAATGATATTTAAAGTAAAATGACAATCCATTTTGTAATATTTGTTAAAGATAACATGTTTTGATAATTTTTGGTCAGACTACCAATCCCATCCTAAGCATCGAGTTTGAGTCTAACAGTCTGAAAAAAATCAGTACACTTTATTATTGGTTGTCAAAGCAATGGTAATTGAAATCCAATCTGATAGTTGCTATTGGGCTTTATACTTTCAAGATAAAGCAGACAGCTTTGAAATAATCTTGAAATTTTGTAACAGATGAAAAAATTACCTAAAAGACCCAAATATTGAATTAGAAAGCCTGCTTATCTCTGGTATAAAAAAAAAAAAAAATCTCTACAGGGTGGATGTCTTCATACATAAAGTTTACGTGATGACAATCCTGAAAAAGTGTTAGTTACTAGGGGTGAAAAAGAATAATACAAAAAGAATAGCCAGTTTCAAGATTTTGAAATGTAAATAGGAATGTATCATTTACAAAGGAGTTCTGACAATGCAATTCCAGCTGTCTTTTTAAAGTATGTGAGAAAAGTTTCTTTTGTAAAACTGGAGTTGACAGAGTTTTATTACTTCAAGTATTATGGTGAAATAATAGTCCTGAAAATTTACAATTACAAGCACAGTTTTAATCTGAAGTGCCAAGAATTTTACAACTCCTTTTAAAAATAAAAACTAACTAGTGAAAATTACGCAGTGGTAGAAAAGATTTGTTTGTTTTTGTTTTTTGGAGTAGGCCATAACATTTCTTAAATAAACTGAAAAGATAGTTTTTCATTTTGCTCTCATGGAAGTTACCACTGTGTGTAAAGCAATCTGATAAACTAGTAGGAATAATACACTGGCTATCAATACTGTTAATGATGCTGGTATGAACTATTGTTTAGTGTGGACCACACTGAAAAAGCTATATTTAGAGGAACTCTCAGTCCTGCAGGTCTACTTTTCCCTCAAACCTTAAATTACCTGTTTGTATTTACTGCTACCCTGTAGATACTAGGAATGTACAGATTGTTGAGGTCAAAGTGAACACAGTTCTGAAAGTGAGTTTAATTAATTTGTCTGTCTATGGAGTTGGAGTCTTTACAGCACTGATCCTGGATCTGTGGCACTGCCTTCCCATTGCAAAACACTGTTAAGCTCAGATGACAGAGACTGTAGTATGGCAGATTTGTGCATAACAATAACTTAGAAGCAGAGATCAAGTTGAAATGGTTGTGGGTGAGTACAAAGTCACAAAGTTCAGACACTAGGTGTGCAATGACATCATCTGGGATATTGTTCCTGATATCTTGTAGTCAATCTTTGTGTGGGATGTTGGTGTAAAGAGCTTCTAGATCCATATTGGCCAGCATAATGTTTTCTGAAAGATCACCAATCGATTATAGTTTTTTCAGGAAGTGTCTCAAAGATAGCTAGGAGTGCTGGTAGTGTAAGGCCTGAGGAGAAAGTCCAGAGAGCCAGACAATCCTGCTGTAAAAATGCCAATGGCTGAGATGATGGGACACCCTGGATTTCCAGGTTTATTGATTTGAGGCAACAGATAGAAAACCCCTGGTCAGGGCTCTAGGGGGTGTCTGTGTAGATTTGTTCCTATTATGCTGCAGGGAGCTTCCTGAGTAGAGTGTAGTTTCTTTTGGTATTCCTCAGGGGGATCAGAGAGTAGTGGCCTCTAGAATGTGGTGGTGGAGAGTTGTCCATTAGCCTCCCGTTTGTAATCCAACTTCATCCGACAACAGCTATTTCAGATTTGGAGATGATTTATACCAGAAAGTCAGCGGCACTGCTATGGTCCCATAATATGCCAACATTTTTATGGCTGATTTAGAATAATGCTTCCTCAGGTCTCATCCCCAAGTGCCACTCACTCCTCTATTTATGTTACATTGATGACATTTTCATCACCTAGACCAGTGGTTCCCAACCTTTCTCTGCCATGGCACACCTTGATACCTTTAATTATTTTGAGGCACACCACCATATAGTTTCCAAATTAACTCATGAAAATTCATGAGCCAATCCAGAACTCTTCCAGTAGTTTTTCTAAAAATTGCGTGGCACACCTACTCAGGTCTGACAGCACACCTATGTGCCATGGCACACTGGTTGGGAAACACTGATCTAGACTCACAGGAAGGAGGCCCTTGAGGATTTCCACTGAGATTTCAACAATTTCCACCCCACCATCAACTTCAGCCTCGACCAGTCCACATAGGAGATCCACTTCCTGGACAGTACAGTACAAATAAGTGATGGTCACAAACACCATCCTATACCAGAAACCTACTTACTGCTATACCTACCTACATGCCATCAGCTTCCATCCGGGACACATCACACAATCCATTGTCTACAGCCAAGCCCTAAGATACAAGTGCATTTGCTCCAACCCCCTCAGACAGAGATAAACACCTTCAAGATCTCTATCAAGCAATCTTAAAACTACAATGGGAGGCTAATACCCACCAGGGGAAGTGAAGAAACAGATTGACAGAGCCAGACGGGTATACAGAAGTCATCTACTACAGGACAGACCCAACAAGAAAAACAACACAATGCCACTGGTTATCACCTAGAGTCTCCAGATAAAACCAATCCAGCACATCAAAGATCTACAACTTATCCTGAAAGACAATCCCTCACTCTCTCAAGCCTTGATAGGTAGGTCAGTTCTCACTTACCGACAGCCACCCAACCTTAAGCAAATATTCACTTGTAACTACACACCACACAACAGAAACACTAAGTCAGGTGCCTACCCTTGCAACAAGCCTTGTTGCCAACTCTGCCTGCATCTCTATTCAAGTGACACCATCATACGACTTAACCAAAAGAACCAATTCATCAGGAGCTCATTCACCTGCACATCTACCAATGTGATTTATGCCATCATGTGCCAACAGTGCCCCTCTGCCATATACATTGGCCAAACTGGGCTGTCTCTGCACAAAAGAATAAATGGACACAAATCAAGAATGGCAACATTCAAAAACCAGTAGGAGAACACTTCAACCTCCTTGGATATTCTGTAACAGACACAAAAGTTATAGTACTTCAGCAAAAAAAACTTCAAAACCAGACTCCAGCAGGAAACTGCTGAGTTGCAATTCATATGCAAATTTGCCACCATCAGATTAGGTCTGAATAGGGATTTAGAATGGCTAACTCATTACAAAAGGTAATTACCCAACTCTTAACATTCTCACCTTCTCATCTATTGTTGCTACAGGGCTCACTTCCACACTATTTGAGTTTGCTGAAATAGACTAGCAGACTACCCCTCTGGAAGAGACTGAATTGACCTTGTGACCCATCCTTCTCTGCATGTGTATATATATCTAACATACTGCAGTTTCCATTTCATGCATCTAAAGAAGTGAGATTACACCCACAAAAACTTGGGTGATAAATAAGCTTGTTAGTGTTTAAACGCACCACAAGACTCCTTGTTGGTGCTGGGAGATTCTTTAGTCTTTTGAATTTTAAATACTTCCCTTATTTCCTAGTTGGTTAAAAAGAATTTAAGATTCTACCAACAGCATACTGAATTCCCAGGTGAATTTCTAAACAGAAATCAACTAGGAAAAGTTCATTAAATTAAAGCACACTATCAACAATGTTCAATTAAGCAATGTTCAATTTTCTGTGGCTTAGGTGCCTACATGTAGAAGGAAAGATGTATTTTTTAATGTTTGGGTCAAGGGTAGGGTACTAAAGATTCACACTGTGTTTTTAAATTCCTGGCTTCCCTAACATATGCCCATAGGACTAAACACTTTTCAAATGCAAAAATAAGTCATATTTTTAATTGTAGTCAAATAAAACTTACATGTATTAAGCCACATATGAAAAGGAACATCTTTCTAGATTAGAGAAGGATACAGTTGACAGCTAAAATGGTTCAAGTATGTCATAATACTGGTTAGTGATTTTACTATGTGATGTATAATAGTTATTAATTTAGACTCTGATAATTTAGCCCCATGAACTTTATCTGATGCAGTGCTGAAAAAATGTTACAATTTAAAATTAGTCCTCAGAAGTTTAAACAAGTGCCAACGTTGATTTATTGATACATTCATACACTGCATTATTGAGGTGCTCAGATAATACAGTGAGACGTGAAATTACACAGAGAAGCTACAGTTTATAGCTAGTTACAGTTTACACAGGAAAGTTAATATTTTAAAATGTTTAATGTCTACTGACCTTCTTGGATGAAGAACAAAATCTTTAAAGGTATATGGTCTCTCCATACTTGGATTTTCTGTCTGGAATGAAACAACAATTTTTTTGCCCCCAAGTCTTTTTCCGCCCTTACCCCTAGAGGACAGACATTTTCTTCATGTAACCAAAAGATTTTAGTAAAATAAGAACATATTAATGTTTGACTCTTAATAGTTAACCTATTTCCCAGCTTGAAGAAAAAATACTCTGTGACCTTTCTTCCTTACGCTATAATTTCTAATACTTGGGAGAGAGGGTAAGGCTTTTTGAAACAACCGTGTCTAAAATGAAGAGGCAGTTTATTTTTCAAGTACTCCATTAAAAATGAGTGCTACCATATCCCTCCCCCACTGAATATTTTTCATATTAAAAATATAGGTCAGATTTAATAATTGCATTCCTGTTCTAGTGCCCAAGAATCCCAAAACAGCAAATGAAAAGTTATGCATACTTGAAAGCCTGACCTCTCATGCACATATGTGAATGTGACCCACAAGAAACCATAAGGCATATGATTATTCAGATATAAATTACAAGGCTGCATTCGAGATCACAGGTACATAGAACTTAGTTTACTCTTTAAAAACCACATGTAAGCTGATACTTATTCTGTAACCATTACAATAAAGACTGAGTTTTACTGTGTGATAATGAAAGCATATTAGCTTTAACTGTGAATGTCTTGCCTGACACAAATGTTTACTAAGTGATGGGCAGTTCAAAATTTCTAAGGAGTAACTCCAAACTACACATATGCTGTATCTGTACTTCTCTCATTCAAAAATGACATTAGATCAAACTATCCCAAACTTAAAAAAAAAAAAACACAACCAAACAAAAAAACAACCCAAAACAAAACAAAAACCAAAAAAAAAAACCCTATCACAATTCACCCAGACATATATTTATAAAAAACTGCCTATTGTGTATCCAAAGGCTTCTGGGCTTCTTCGTAAATTCAGCATGTATGCTGCATGCCTAAATAGATCCAGGAACTAGATAATATTCTAGACTTAAAATATTTCCAGGTGAAGTACAAAACTTGCGCTACTGATTTGCACTAATAGGACCTTGGGTATGTATTGAGGAAGAAACGTGAGTTAAACTGTTTATGTGTTATTGTCATATTTAATGGTGTGTGAGACACACACACACACAAATGTGTGCACAGTAATGCATCTATACATGTGGTTATGCAAGTGCTTGAATTTTAAACGTCCTAAATCTTTCAAAATGTTTATTTTACACAAAGTCATTTCCAAAAACTTAATGAATCCTTGTTTAAAAGACTTATCACAAGGAATTATTACTCTTTTTAATACTTTATACTTTGATTTACAAGGGGGTCAGAATACCTAGTCTGATGTGGCTTGCACTGCTATAATTAGAAACAATAAACAATCAAAAAATTATGAAACAAATCTCAAAGGAAAACATTTTTTTGATCTCTAATTTGTAGGATCTGATCATTACCAAGCACAGCATTTCAGGCAACAAACAACATGTTATTATGCCCAAATCTAATAGCAAAGGGTTTTCTGAATCTGGTATCTTTTGCATTGATGCTCTGAAAGAAAAATACTGATCTCTTATACTTCAGAAGTTTAAGATAAATCTGAACATTTTCTATCAGTCCAAATTAGGGATCTGAGGATCCTACCATTAAATAAACTTTCTAAAAATTCTGACATCTTAGAATTGCACTCAATTTGAAGAGAGCAACCATCTCTGCCCTAATGTCCTACACAAAAAGGATGCATGTTTATATTCGCAGCATCAGGATTTATAAGACAAATTTATGAGAGCTCTAGACCGAGTCAAATACTTCCAAACAGTTAAAAGGGAGACAATTTTTTAAAGTTACAATATTCCCTGCAGTATTTGCAACATATACATTACAGCATTGTGAACATAGAGAAGTTGACTAGAAATGGATTTTAATGTCCAAACTAAGAAATGCAAAAGGTAACCAGCACACAACATGTAAAGTAAGTTAAACAAAAATAACTTATCATGGGCCAGAAACCCACTGTGCTGACACTGTACAAAAAGACAGCCCCTGCACCCAACATAAAATAGGATTTAAAGAATTTCTTTTTAGAAGTCACACTCCACAAAGGGATACATTTTTATAAATGGACATCTAAACTGCACCATCAAGAACATGTAAATGTTAAACTACATATATTAGCAGTTTAAATTTCATGCATAAGCATATTTTTGAAAATTAAACTTCATCTCAAGCCTAACAGTCTAACCAACAGCTCTATTCTGCTGCATATGGAAACGATTTTCAGCTTTTACATATATTAACAGAGCAAAAGTTTATGCTGTTAAATGGAATTTGTCAGATGTCTAAAACAAAAAGTTGCAATTATCTGTTGCAATACTACCACCAGAGGGCAATTCTAGTGCAGTAAATCTGTGAAGTATCTAGGAAAAGCTAGACTGCTGTCTTTTTCAGACTATTCAATACTACTTCCCTGGAAAGCTCATTACTTCTGCTGAAAGAAATGATACAGTATTAAGAAATAATACCATCTAGCAGTCTCTGAAAACAAGCAGCATTATACCATCACTTTTTATGTGCAAGTGAGCAATACAGAAGTCAATGGGGCCTATTCTGAGTTTTATTTGTGTAATAACTATTCATTTTTATGGGAATTAAGTCCATGTATCATAAAGTGATTTAAGAGTCAAATCTATAGTTCTCTTACTGTTGCTTTAATCTAAATCAGCATTACTCCACTGAAGTCAATATAGCCACATTGGATTTACAGCAGAGTAAGAATATAACACTAGAACTTTATGTTCTCCAATGGTAATTGTGATCAGACTATACTGTGCTCTGTTATAATAAATCCCAGTTTGCCTATTCATTCTTTACTAGAGGAACTGGCCAGTAGCCCTACACAGCATTGCAACTAGTGCCCTGAACTCAGTTTTTCCCATAGCAAAGTGCCTTCTTTCTAACTATAACAGAGGATACAAGTTTGTGCATAACTCTTGTTATCCTAAGAATATTTTCATCATGGCACTCTTCTGAGGGTTGTTAAATGCTACTGGCATCAGTAATCATGGGTTGATTTTGGTATTGCCTTCCCTGAAGGCAGCTCCAGAGTTGCCCCAGGCAGCCTGTCCCCCTCCACCCCCCCAGTTACACCGCTGGCAGCAGCCCCAGGACCCTGGCCAGGGGCCGGCTCTCGCTGCCAGCAGCAGTCTGTGGAGACCCACTCAGTCAATCAGGAAGCTGATCCCTGAACACCACCCCGGCAACTGGAGTAGTGCTGAGTCGAAGAAAGGGCCTTTCCTTCAACTCAATACAGTGCACGTACTGGACGTAATGAAGTCCAAGGGAGATACGCAAGTTATTTTAAGTAACTTGCATATCTGACTTTGACTGCCACCGAAAGTGCCTTAGTAGCCCTTAGTTAGCACACAATGATCTCGGTTAGCACTGGTGTCTTCTTGTATTTTGATATTATATTTTTGTATAGGGCAGCTCCTGACTCAAAGTTTATAATCAATGGGGCAGAAGGAAGCGATAAGTCAATTTCATAGCTAGCGTGACATCTATCAAATGTTAATTTCAGTCTTTTTTTTTTTTTTTTAAAGAATTATGTAGGAGAGCAAAGGAGTAGGAAAAGGACGTACATTGAAGAAAAGGAAAGACTGATCATAGAGAATAAACAGAGTTATAAAAGAAGATAGGTGAGAAAAGATCAAAACAAACAGCCTAGCAGAAAAGAAGAAAAAACAGAATCTAAAGTAGAAGAAGAAAGAAGTGTGACATTACTTGTCTCCAGAGAAATGTGGTAACTGCTGTTGCTTCAGCTACTGCTTAATGGGAGGCGGCATCAGAGGCAATGTCACCTCTGGAAACAGCATTACCTCAAATACACTACTTCCTACCCCATCTACATGGCTGGGGAATGGGTTAGTGTAGATCCTGATGTCCCTACACTAAGGCCTTCGCACTCATGGAAGTTCAGTTCTTGTTGGGGTAGAAAGGAGAACAACTACTCCTGGCTCAGTTTGCTATCTTAGTTTTATCATCTTTAAATTGGCTACTGCAAGACCTCTTTAGCAATTTGTGAAGCTTTCTGATCCTTGGACAAAGGCACTATATGCAAGTGCAAAGTATTATTGCTCTCCCATTCCTCTTTTTGCAGCATAAGTTTCCTTAAAGCTGAAGAAATGATTTTGCAAATGGATGAAAGTTGGAAAACGTACACAATTAGATTAGTTCAACTGTATTTTTACTGTCAGTTTTCAGTATTTGTTTTGAACAAAAAAAACTTTTAAAATGTTTAAAATTAAGAGAACCCAAGAAGAAAGTGTTCTAAATCTCTGTACTTTATAACTCGAATGAGAAATGGGAGTCGTAACAATCACTCTTATCTTTAGATCTGAACATCAAACCTTAATTTCTTCAAGAACAAAGAGCAAGAGAACTCACACTTATTATAGAAGTCCATACTTAATCATAACATTGTTCAGATTGCATTATTTTAATTCTGAGAAAGATCTGTGCTAAAAGATTAGATAATTTAATAAAAAAAAATCTACTGATTCTATACAATTATCTTGATAAATAATATATAATTGTGTATGCCAATAGTATTGTTTTAGGTGATCTTAAATACAAACCGGTAATTGATAAAGAGGTACATCCACTTGACCTAGGAAGTCATCTCTTGTCTGGGGGAAAAAGAAGAAAAAAAGAAAAAAAAAGGAAAAGTTTTCAATCACAAACAATGTTATAAGTGAAAAAACCCATAATATGTTGTCTCTGTTTATGGAATGTGCTAATATTTCAATGCATTCTTAGACTTTGAAATTATCCTAATGTAGCTTGTATGAAATGCAATGTCCTGCACAGACAGTATGTTCACTAATCACTCTTCCAAAACCTTTCTCAACCCTGACATCTTTTAGCATACATAATGGTAAGCAACTTTGATTTAAAAGGACGCTTGGAAGCCAAGCCACTTTCCCTCCTATACAAACCCAATAAACTGATGGGCTGTTAGTACATACATCAACATTTAAAACAATTATAGATGGGGCTGACCGCACAGCCTATTAAGGTTGCTTGAAACTCCCAATTACAGGATCGTGGGTTTAGTTCGTTAAAACTTTGCCAAATTGTAACATGTGGGCTAAAAAGTTAACATGCGAGTTGTCTGTCTCAGGCATTAATTTACTGGAAAATTTCAGCCAAAACAATTCAGCCATTTCTGAGAATGAGGCTAGGGAAAAAATATGTTTTACCCAGTTGTTTTAGTCAACTTTTCTTTGAACAGCTTTAGAGCAAGGATTTGAAATTTGGAAGTTGACAGGCTTTGTGTCAGAGATGTGACTTTGCCTCCCATGAAAATTCCCCCAGATCTGACCTTTGGTAAAAATAAGCTCAGACACTTGATTTTTTAGCAATAAAAGCAGTTCATTCCTCAGTGAGCATGCTTCATCCCCTTAAACTGCTCTTACAATATCCCCTCACACAAACTCTCGAGGAAAAAAGACAGACCTTTCCCCAGTAATGCCTGTTCTGGGCTCAGCCCTGGAACTGTAACATGAGATCAGGGAGCCCGTATTTCCTGACTGAGATCAGGGAGCCTGTATTTCCTGTGCTCTTATTAACACACATCACCTTCCCAGTGGCACCAGAGTATTGTGGAGGAGGAGGAAATTCAAATGCATAAGGGACAAAAGCCAGACCAGGGAGGAGGAAAAAGGAGCAAAGGGGAAACCTGCTGAGTCTAAGACTGGATATGGGGTAGGAGACAATACCAGGAAAAGAAATGGCTGGGCACTGAGACTCAACTAGGAACCTGGAATACCTACAGCCTCATTTTTCAGAGCATGTAGCATTATATAGCTCTTGACATTTTCAAGGAACAGTTAACACTGACTTCAGCTGCAGCTGTGATTGCCCAGCACTTCTGCAAGTCAGACCCACAGTCTCCAGTTGGACACCCAGAAGATGAAGAACACACAGTTAACGACACCTGTGAAGAGTTTGGTTCAAGTGATTTGCCCAGCATCACAAAGGATTTCTGTGACAAAGAGAAGGATAGAATCCAATTCCGCACAGCAGCATTCAACTGCCTTCACCACTAGATGGTGCTTCCTTTCTGCAATCCCAATGCCTCATTTATTACCACTTCCAACTTCTGCAATATATGAGGCAAGGATCTTACAGATAACAACAGCCTTTTCATTACACAATCCCTATTCACCCCCAGAAGTTTCATCTTGTACTATGAATAAGGCAGGAGTCCTGTGGAAAAAAATAGTATTTGATCACATAATTAGAGACTGTGTCAATAGACACGCACAATGGTGCCAAATTAAGGTAGCATAGGTAACCTTAATTCTAGCATTTCATTAACTGTGTGCATGACTCTGAAACCTGTATGTTCCTTTAATAGTTTGTGTGCAACACTCAGTATAATGCAGGGGTCTGCAACCCAAAAGATAAGAAGAGCCATTTTTGAAAATTCCTTCAATAACAAAGTGTTTTGAGAGCCACAATGGGTGTAGCCTCCTGGTGGGAGGTGCAGGGAGGTGAGCCAGGATTTCTGCTGCAGGGTCCCCTTATGCAGGGGGGGAAGCCTGGAGCTTGGCATGGGCTGCCCGTGGGGTCCCTGGTGGCCGGGGGAAGCCCAGAGCCAGGCATGGGCCTCCTGCAGGGTACCCCGGTGGTTGGGGGAGCCGAGAGCTGCAAGGGGGCAGCCAAAGAGCCGCATGCGGCTCCAGAGCCACAGGTTGCAGACCCCTGGTATAATGTGTCTGTACAGCACCTAGCATAATTGTGTGCTGGACCAGACAAAGGTTCTTAGGTAATACAAACAGGTATGTTAACAACCATGTGAACATATACATATAATTCAGCCTGATACCACTTTGATCTTCAGAGAGTGGCTGTCATAATTACATATGCTTTCTCAAGTTTATGCTACCCAGATTTCTGGACTGGACTTGCTTTTACACTGGTCTACTTTTATCCTTAATGAAATATTACTGATGTACCCTTCTACTGATGGAGCAAGAGTCTATTGAACACAGATCTCCTTCAATAAGCATGCTTTGTTAATCTATCCATGCTCCGTTCTGAGACCACTCTGAATGATGCATACTGATTTTTGAAGCAGAGCCAGTTACCACTATGCATAAAGTATTTATGTTACTCCAATGCCAGCCTCAGACTCCCCGTCTCAGAATGGGAAGCCCATAGTGGCTAACACCCCCAGACACCTGTTCATGACATCCTCCACCCCTGGGTTCAGAATTTACATTTAATCTAGAACAAAGAGAAACAAATACAAGTTTACACAATTAATTCTCAGCACAACTACTGAAGGATATGAACTTAACACTGTCCCATTCAACCAATATAATTATTTTCATATGAATAAAAAAAATAATGAAGATGAATATGGGGGGCTTGCTTTTTTGCTATTAATGCCCTTCCTGGCAATATAGACTGAATTTTTTCAATATTAGTAAATCATCAAATCATAAGCAAATGCGTCAAGCTTATGAATTTCTCAGACCCACAGCAAAAACTAATCAGAGAAAGCTGCAATAAAAACCAACAAAACTTTTCCAGCATTGCACAAAGGGAGTAAGGAACATCTGCAGCCACAGTGGAATGACAGTGCATTGCAAAGATAGCTGCTCAATTTAGAGCTGATGCAGACACTTATAAGCTAGAGTTTAACCAACCCTTCTACAATTTGAGGAGCTAAATAACTTAAAAACAGATTTAATATGCCCACCACTTCTACTCAGGACAGAGAGCTCTCAAAAGGGAGGCCTGCAAGCAAGACACAAGAGTCTGTACAAAGTGTACATGCCTGATATTTCCAAAGTAAGTATAGTTATATGAGTGTAAATCCCAGGATATTAGAAAGACAAGACGGGTGAGGTAATATCTTTTATTGGACCAATTTCTATTTGTCAGAGACAAGCTTTCAAGCCACACAGAGCATTTCTTTGAAGAACCTGTCTCTCCCACAAGCAGAAGCTGATCCAATAAAATACATTACCTCCCCTACCTTGTACCTCTGATTTCCAAAGTAAATTAACCAAGCACTATTACACACACATATTCTACACAAAATGTTAGTATGTTGCTTTACAATGAGTGCCCAGTTTTGTCCCCTTCAAATCACCTCTAATAAAGTAATTTTGAAAAAAAATTTGGCTCAAATCAACTCTGACATCTCACTTTACCATCAGACTAACACATTAGTATGAGAACTGTATAAGATATATTCCATACTTGTAAAGCAGGTCATGAAATAAACTTTAAGGAGAAAGGAAGTAAATGCAAAACACAAGCTGTACAAGTGCTATGTATTGAAACTCCATAGCTTGTAGAAATCTGCTTTTATTATGAGACATGCTACTTGAGCTAAGTTGATTATGGATATACCAGTCAGAAAGGCAATGTCCCTGAAATTACTGAAGAGCCTATGGAGACAGAGTAAAATTCAAATGAACAGGCATTTAGGACTATGAAGGAAGTAAAGGCTTTTGGCCTGAATTCTGTTATTGCAGATCTCTAAAGGATGTTCAGAAATCCATCACAATGCAGCTAGAGTCTGCTTTTATCAAAGCTGGGTAATGCCCACTAACCCTTTATACTGTGAACAGAAATGACATTTTTGGCAAGGTGCTGGATTATAAGAAAAAAACAAGAGTCCTGTGGCACTTTATAGACTAACAGATTTTCTTCGGCATAAGCTTTCGTGGACTATAACCCACTTCGTCAGACTAACACGGCTACCCCTCTGGAGATTATAAGAAAGAAATTGTTATTACCCATCATGCTTGAACCCAAAGGGTCTGGTTCAGACCAATTTATAGCTTCAGGCAGTTTGGCTCTGATTTCAGGTTTGTACACTTCAGGTGAGATTTTTAAAGGTACATAAGAGTTTAAATGTGCAGACTGGTATCTCAGCTTGAAATCAATGAGTTAGGTGTGTAGGCATTTTTTAAAATCTCATTAAGCACCCAAATAACGTCCAAACTCTGGTGTTTAGCCCAATTGTTATAAAAGAATTTCATTTGGAGAGACATGGAGCAAAAGACTGAAGGTCAAATTACAACAAATATAAGAAGCCTGCTCAATATAAAAGATTATGATACCAATCAGGAAGGGAACCCTGTTTATGTTCCACATTATCCTGGAATAAATAGGAACCAGAATTTTGACAAAGTAGACATTGGGATGTAGAGGCTACAAATTCATTATGAAACTTGAAATGATGAAAAACCTTTTTCTCTGAAGCTTTTTGTGGTCTCATCACCAATATGAGTAATGAAGTGTAAAGGAAAATACTATTAAATACGAAACTAAAAACAAGGAATTAGTAAGCAGGAGTTATGAATTTATATGGAAGAAGTGTTGCAGCAGCTCTCCTATCTGAAGCTTCCATGCATTCCCAAGTGGGAGCAACACTGTAGTTTTTTTATATCCTAACATTCACAAGCTACTGGAAAAATATAGCTATCAGTTTTGTCTACAAATTGATTTTTTAAATGGATTTAAATATATATCTCAGAAATGGGAGAAGATCTAATATTTGGAAAGTGCTTGGCAACCCTCAAATAGAACATATCTGTCAATTAAACTGGAATGTGGGACAAAAATCAACTCCACTTTACACTTTAAAAACTCCAGTCCTGTTACTGATAGTGTCTTTCTTCAACCTGGATTATTGCTAATCCACTTCATTCTAGTACCCACTCGTCTGCTATTTTAGCCTTGATAACCAACCTTTTAGAAGTGCTTTCCTTCAGCCAGAGAGTAAAATCCTTTATTGCTACTAGTGGTTTAGAGGTCAAGAGGAGTCCATACTAATACATGGATCAGGTAGCAGGGGTGCTCTTTAGCAATATGTCTTATTATAAACCAGTCAGATTGACACTGGCTTCAGAGAACAAGTGTCAAAATAGCACTGAAACCCAGACATCACATATGCTAACATAATACGCTGCCAATAGACTTGAAACAGTTTGTTTAGATCTTAGTTTCACAAATGCTCAGACCCACTTCTTTCAGAAGAGCCAGGGACAGTAGATGCTTATAAGCAAGAATTTCTCGACAATTAAAGAAACTCAAAGTTCCTGCTTGCCAACCCAAAAGTCAGTAAGTCAATGTAAAGTACACCAAACATTTTTCTTTCCCAAATATTAGAGTTAAAAGGACATAAGGATGTAAGATAATTAATTGCTCAACAAATTCATACACAACCCTTAAAGAACTTATACAATGACAAACTGACTCTCTCTTAGGATAGCTATTGGAAGAAAATAAACTAAACATCCTGAAACCCAATACAATGAAACATGTGTAGTATATTCAGTCTCATCTGTATGAATACATGAAGTTCATTAGCCTGAAGTCTAAGTTAACAGTGTGGTTTCTGGACATTTCTTCATTTACCATCATGAAGCACATAAAATTTTTAAAAAAAAATTATATTGGGGTTGGTTTGTCTAGCTGAATGTACTAGGATCGTTCTCAGAGCGCTCCAGTTAATCACATCATTTTAAAAAAAACAAAAACCAAACAAAAACCCCTAACACCTGCACACTAGTTAATTACTACATTCTTCAGAGTAACATTCTAAGAAGCTCTTGTACAAGACCAAAGTGTTCAAGTAAGGGAATTTCTATACCAACTTTCCTTATTAAAATAAACATTTCAGTGCTTGTACTACAGAAAGCAGAAACTCAACATGCTTAATTTTTCCTGCATAAATATTTGACCAGTTGCACATTAAACTTGTCTGCATACACAAGTCTATGGCTCTATGTGAGATGAGAAAGCATACAGTTTTTACTGGAGGAACATAAGGTATCAACTGAAACCAGAAAAAAAAAGCCAAAACAAAACAAACATGGATCCGGACTATTGCCACTTAAGAAAATAAGAGCTCAAAGGATCCTTTAAAAACCAACATTCTTTTTACTAACACATCCAGACATCAGTGTTCCTTATAAGTCTGATGAGAATGAACAACTTTTTGGGAGCCTCAAAAGTGGCCCCAGATTGTAATATGAAATAGAAACTCAGAATTACTTGATTGATTTGTACATTAATCAAGAAAGTTTAGCTATTGCAATTCATTCCATAAAATGATTAACTACACTACTGTGAAATGGTAGTGGTAAATTTCAAGACAGCAAAATTTGATATATGCAAATTTCAAAAAGGTTTTACATAATTCACAAAACAATTTTTATGAAAAAAATGAAAGCTAAAATTGAATTACTACATGAAATACTTTAAAAACTAATTCCAAAGATAGCATAAAGATTTATTTAGTAATACATTTTCTATTTACTTGGAATGATTTCAAGTCAAATTATCTATGCTGTAGCTAGCATGTACTTCTACAATGCTTACTTTGGTTTCTTCTTCATAGATGGCATGCTAAGATTAAAAGCAATACTTTAATGTGAGACAAGAAAGGAACCTTGAACACCTACTTTTTATACTAATATATGCTTGTCTATATTTATTAAAATTAGAAAGATAGACATTTTAATGTCCATTTCCAAATTAAAGGATTCTAAACATTGTATTTACTGTATCTTGCCACATAGCCTTCAGGGGTTTATCTATATGTCTCTTAGTATGTCTTATCTATATGTCTCTTAGGCGGCAAGCCAGGATGTAAATCCGCACTAACTGGATATATGGACCCCCTTACTTTGCACTGAATTCCACAGCATATTTTGATGTACTGCTATTTACTATGGCCAAGTGCGCTACAAAACTTAAAAGTGCATGGTAACAAGGTTCATGCTGCAACTTTCCATGCTGGCAATGCACTGTAGATTTACATCTGGGTTGCCGTGCACTAAGACCGTGTCTACACATGAGGGTTAGTTCACATGCATCAGTTGGTGTGCAGTATGTAAGCCCTATTAATAATGTGCACATAGGATGGCTGTCCCCTCTTTCAATATCTCTATGTGTCAGGCATTCTTGGAAGGTATCCCATGGGAGTCCTTTCTTTCACTGTTGAGCGCTGTGCTTTCTAAATTTTTCTCATTGTGCACTGTGGGATGTATAGCAGAAGCCAGTGGTTTTCTGGTATGTGAGCTCAATTAAATCCCATGATTCTGCTCTTTCCATCCCATGAATCTTCTCTTTCGCGGTCAGCAAGCCCCAATTTTTAAATTGCTGTGCACCAGCACAGACCCAACAATGCTCTGCACCACTGTGCTGGCAAATAACAATACAAAGAGGCTATCTGAGCTTCATTTGAACTTAGAGATAGGTGGCTTCTGTTTTGGACTTTGCCTGCAGTACTCCTAAGCGGACAATATGGCTGCACCTGCAGCAGCAGCTGCTTCAGCAGCAGTGGTGGAAGAAGCACAAGGATGATAGAGCATCTGTTATTACACAAGTTTTTCTTGCAATAAATGCATATCACACAGTGATGTTTCTGGACTCAGGAAACTAGAATCAGCTGGTAGGAAAGAGTCATTCTCCAGACCTGGGATGACCAGCAGTGGGGAGAGAATTGCAGAATTGCAAAAGCAACTTTTTGTGAGAGATGCTGAACTAACCCCACAATTGCAGTGGCAATATACCATATGTGGTGCTCCACACCCATGCAGAAGACGGTAACCATTACTATCTGGAAGCAGGCCACCTTTTGAATGTTAGCAGTCTACCCAACCACTTCAGAATAAGGAGTTAGACATTATGGGCTGTCAGGCAGGCGTGTAACACTTTGCATAAGGAACAGTTGCACTGCGTTATAAAACATTGCAATGATCAGAAAAGAGATGGCTTGCCCACATGCAATTCCCAAACTGTATTGGGACAATTGATGGTATCTATGTGCCTATCATTTGCTCCCCACCCCACAACTTGGATCAAGCAGTATTTCTCTTTGGTGCTCCAAGGCCTACTTGACCACATAACTGGTTCACCTACAAAGAAAGGATGGATTGGAAAGGTCCATGGTGCTAGAATCTTTCAGAATTCAGCTGTTTACCATAACAAATAACGGAAACTTTGCCCCCAGGATCAGTATAGATATTAATGATGTGGCAATTGCTCCACTAATCCTGAGAGATCTAACTCATCCTGTTTTCTTGACTAATGAAGCCATTCATAGGCACCTTGAACAGAAAGAAGGAACTGTATCACCTCAGCAGTTGCAGAATGATAGTGGAACATGCTTTTAGCCATCTGAAAAGAAAAGTGGTGCTGTTCACACAGTAGGTTGGGAGCTGCAGGGGGAAAAAAGCCGCTTAAGATTATAACTGCATGTTGTATTTTACACTATATTTGTGAGTGTGAGCAAGAAAGCTTCAACATTGCACGGGAAGCTGAGGGGTAGTGAGTAGCTCAACTGTTTGAGCAGGGAGCAAGATGTCTACTCGGAAAATAGTCAGGGCAATGCTGTCAGGGCTGTTACTGATCTCACTGAATCTCAGGCCTGAATATGTGCAACTGTACACCCAGCTATTATCTAGGGCAAGGGTGTCAAAGTCATTTGCTGTGGCAGGCCAGATTTGACTTAAATGTACTTCAAATGGGCCTTATATACCATAAATTAAAATACAGCACTCTCATGGCATCGCAGAGCATGGTGTATGCAAAACTGCACTTAATATCACTCTCTCATATCCAGAGCTCTGTAATGTTGAGAGACCTGACACTTTCATGGCATTGCAGAGTTGTGGGTATGTGAAACCACACTTTCTCTCTCTCTCTGATAGGGAAAGAGTGTAGTCCCGCGCAATCCAATCATGGGCCAAATGGAAGAGGTTTGCAGGCTGCATTCGGACTGTGGGCTGCATTTTTGATACCCTGATCTAGGGGAAGAAGTGGCTTGGAAGAAATTGGCTGAGTGCACTGCAATTTCTTTTATGGATAGTTTTTCCATGTACTGCAGATTCTGTATGAATGAATTTTAAATTTTGGGGGTATTAATTACTTAACCAGAAATAAACCTTTAATTAAAAGAACAAAAAAAACAGATTTACAGTGATACAGTGCAGTGGAGGGCAGCACACAATGGGGTCTCAAATTCACTGGTGAGTATACATCTTGCTTCTGCCTCTTGTTCTTCTGCCTTCTGGGATTGACTGTCATGGCTCAAAGTTATCACAAATATTAGATGGCTCAGAATTGCTGGGGTCCCACGTGCAATTATTTTTGCTGGTTTGACCTTGGGCTGAGAAGGGCCTAGCATCTGGAAACACAGCACAATGCAATGGTATACTGGGGAACATATGATGGTGCTCCCAATACCATGCATTGTCCAGAGGTTGCAGAACATAGCAAAGGTCCTGGTTAAAGACACTGGATAATCTGTACACTTGTTAGCAACATGCACTGCAGTAGAGCATTCTGCTTCTACACTGCCTCCAGGACTAGCTTATGCATGTCCCTGTCTTGCTCTATACCAGTGATTTTCAAACTTAGGGTTGGGACCCAGTACTGGGTCACAGACCCTCATGCACTGGGTCACGGCACTGCATGCTGCTGCCGCCAAAAGACTGGAATGCACTACTCAAAGATGTAATTGTTGGGTTGTGGGTAAAAAATGATTTTCAACTGGGTCCTGAGGAAAAAAGTTTGAAAATCACTGCTCTATACTGTGTCTGACCATTGCAACACTTTCCCCCCCTCCAACCTCAATACAGCCTCTAGCTCCATTTACAATTTTTTGAGGGAAGTCTGCAATGACGTCTGTCCACATTTTATTCCACATTCTCAGTTTCCTTCCTCTCAGGTTAGCCAGACACTCAGATCATTGCTAGAGACCGTCTTTGAAGCTTTGGCCACTGTAGGTGCCATGAGCGAGGGAATGGTGGAGATAAGGGGAAGCAGTAATTGTTCATATTCCAGAAAGACGAGGATAGCGTTATTTCTGTTTTTCCCTAACTAACATCCTCTCCAGTCTTGGAAGGGTCAAGTGGAGGGAGAAAGGCATTCAGAAATGTTAAGTGGAATGTGCACAGGGAGTAAATGAGAATTTTTGCATGAGCAGTATATGATTTCAGTTTTGCCTTAGAGATTGTGTGGGGCTGGGAATTATTCTCCCAGTTTAGCTTTCAGTTCAAGCTATGCCTTGAAGATGCTTATGCGATGCCAGAGGAATTAACAGGAGGCATCTGGGGATGAGCTGGATAGCAAACCACACACACCCGTTTATCCTCAGTGATGCTATATTATGGAGAGTGATTAATAGGCAGAGAATATCCTTATTCAAAAGGCAAAGAGCAGACCAGTGAAATATGCTGAGAAATTACTACCAAGATGGTCCCCCAGTAGTGCTGCAGGAGGCAGTGACCAGGGAGCTATCACAAAGAACAGCCAGACCAAAAAAAACACCAACCCCCAACCCCCCCCCCCAAAACAAAACAAACACAAAAAAAACCCACACACCCCGCAACAAAAACCCCACAATTAAAAAAAAAGCAATTTTTCAGTCTTAGAGTCTGCCTTATACCCCCAGCAACCATACTGAAAGCACAGAAAAACAAAAGCCAGACTGGGGCTCTGCACTGATAGTTTGAAGGCTTAACTGCTCCCCATCTTTTTTCTGCGTAAGTCTGTGAAAAGCCAGTCTGAGTTGTACAGCTGTGCTCTCTCTAAAGGTAAGATTTTCCTGTATGAATGACTTTTACAGAAAATACATACTTAAGCAGGGTGGTGCAGTCTTGGTATCTTTAAGGGCACAGAATGCCCATGTCTATCCTGACATAAACTGAGAATACTAACTAAATGTTTTCTCCTTCCCTGTCTCAATCGGTTAACTGAATGTTTTCATTTTTGAATATGCTGCAAGAGGGGAGGGGTATAGACTGTGTCTTTACCATACTACAAGCTGCCATTTTGAGCAGGCAAATGTTCGTGGAATTCATCTGGCAGGACAAATGCAAAGAGGAAAAAGAAAATAGGTGGATTGGTATGTGCCTTCATGGCAGGGAATTAACTGTCAGTGACTGTAGGCTTTACCACAAGACAAAAGCAGATGGTCCGGGTAGTTCATCTGTCATTTTGAAAACATGTATTGGGGGGGGGGGGGGGGGAGAGCTGAACAAACAGATAGGGACAGCATAGGCTGCAAGAGGGAGGGAGGAAGGAAGGTGTTGGAGATGCAAAGATTTCTAGCTCACATCGGGAAAAAATGGTTGCAGCTGTGGGATACTAGGATGAGGAGTTGGCACAGAAGTATAATATAATAAATTGTAAAGATACTTAGAAGTTGAGGTTCTCTCTAGAGGATCTGCACCCTGAGTTCTGGACAGATTTTCTGGCTGGGAATCATGCTTGCTTGCTACAGGGCCATCAAGGTCCTGATGCTCAAACAAATCCTAGTTTTTCAGGTAAAGCTCTTCATGTTCCTCTTGGATGACTCTTGCTGTTCATTCTCAGTAGGGCTGCAGATTCAATAGCAGTGAAACTGCATAATATCCTGTTCATCTACCCCGCAAAAAGGACAGGTTTTATTTCCATACTGCAATCCCTGTTTTTAATGGAGGTTCTCTTCAGCTGTTTGCTCTTTACCTGTCAGTGGTCAGCATCCCAACTGTGACCCCTTGCAGACATCTGAGTAGCAATGTCCACAAATATATCTTTATTGCAGTGCTTGGCTCCAAGAGCTTGTTGCACTGACTCTTCTCTCCAGATGGTGATGAGACCTAGGGTCTCACTTTCAGCACAGGTTCTGAATGGCTGCTCAAGGTACACTATAAAGGCTGCTGGACTATTGCTGTAATGCCAATCTAGGGAATCCAGGAACAAATGGTCTGATCCTGACACTGGTCAGTTTTTGAACAGGAGAGAGGACCATCCAGTCAGATTGACCTTGGAGCAGCAGAGGACACTTGGGTAACCAGACAAGTAACCAATACCTGCAAAGCAGTGCGGGATAGTAGTTGGAGGACAACCAAACTATAGTGCAGAAGGATTGCATGGACATAAATTATTCACTGCATTAATTGGCCTCAAACTTTGTATACACTGAAAGAGGACTCCAGAGTTTGCGATAAATGCAGTTAATGATCTTCACAGAATTGTATCATGAGTGTTCAGGCACTTGCAGGAACTATAGCTCAGATTAAATCCCCTATGTAGACAAGCCCCAGGAGAGTAGTAATGAATTGTGTTAGGTATATCATGAGGTCCAGGGACCAGTACCTTTTTTTTTTTGGTGGTAAGTCATGTCAACCTTTGGCATGTCTATTTAATTGTCCCATGCATGGAACTTGATCGTGATACGGTTGTCAGAGATCCAAACCTATTAACATTCACACTAGCTGAAGCACTGAGGGATAGAAAGTAATTATGCAACACTTGTTGATAGCTGAACATCTATCTTCCTTGATAGCTGCTTAAGAGCAAGGTTTTAGCATAACATGCCTCAGCAGTTTTTCCATGTGTCTGTCTGTCTAACAGGCAACATTTTGAGATGACACTCCTATTACCTTCACAAATTCTCACTTTTGAAGATATTTTAAGGGCAACAATGCTCCATATAGACCAGAGCAAAAAATAACATCAGTTTCTACAATGTCTTTTATAAAGAACCTATATTTTCTATTCATTTTCTTCAACAACTCAATTTAATCCACTGTAATTTCTTCCCAAAATTCTCATTTGTTATTCCATTTGATGATTGTTACTTCAAGAACGTCTGCTTATAAATTTACTAACCAAACGACCTCATTAAAAATTTTTATTTACTTTGGAAAGCTCACAAGTCAGCTTATTTTCACGAGGGTTAGGGAGGGACAGAAGCCAGGTATTACTTGAGCATACTTATGCACGATACATACATAGACTAGATCAACAGTTAGCAATGTGATAGTTCAGTCCTCAATAATTCAAGTTTCCCAAATGAGCTACTGTGCAAAGAGCTAGGCCACTAGGCCTCTTAAATCAAGTCAGAAAACAAGAGAAGAATTAATCCAGAATTGGGCCTTCTGTGGTCTGCTGGCCAATACCCAAAAGTCTAGTCAGAAAATAGTGCCAAATCTTTGATTAGGCATAAACTAGAAAAGGTTCTTTCACCATCAAGGCTCACTGGCACCTTTCATACGTTTTTATATTATTGTAAGAACACTCTTACAACTGAGTAGGTGCCGGCCCAAGCCCTGGCAGCTGACCTTGGACTGCTCAAGAACTGTAGAACAAACTCTTATAGGACCTGTTCCAAGAACAAGGAATACTTCAACTTTGCCTTCTCTAACTTAACCCATAGCAGAGTTTATATAAAAAGAAAATTAAGAACTATACCAAACCATGCTGCACACAATTCTCCCCGTAGGGAGAGAATATATAAACCACATGTGAGAGATGTTAGTCACACTGTTTAATGCATTACTGGGAGGGACTTGTATTACAGCGATGATGGCTGTGGAAGAACCTCTTAACGATGGGGGTAGTAGCACCTCCTATTAAAAATGCTTGATGCCTCTCATAAGACACTGTTTCAGTTGTTTTTAACTGGCTAAACTAACTGTTTGAGTTTAAGTTTTCCATGCTGTAACTGCTTCAAGCTTTTTAAAAATTTCATTTTAAACAGTTTAATCATTCTTAAAGTGAGGCTACAGATTATCGTGTTTGGCCCATTCTAAAAAAATTCTGGAGAACTTTTCTTTAAAAAAAAAACCTCAAGCATCTCCTACTTGGTAAGCAGAGTCTTAAACTAAGTAGTAGGTACCCTTTGTGTCAAAGATGCTTTTGCCATCCACCCAAAATGCACTCAAATTTGGTCAACTTGTAAACTCTGGAGAAAAGGAAACACAGTTCACCCATGCTCAGTGGAAGCTTGCTGGACCTTCACAGCTAAAAACTCCTGGGAGTCAGTGTCCACTGTGTGTAGCTGCATATTAGAAGTGGTGGTGAAGGGAGTTTGCTCTGCAATTGAAGCTATGGGTTGCTGCAGAACAGGGTTAAATATCACACCAGAGAAAAGGGAGACTTTCTTCTGTGCTCTCAGTGCTCCCTGGATGGGGCCAAACCGCACAGAGCATGAAACTGCTAGATTTAAGTGCAGAGGGTAAAAAGCGGTGTGGAGTGGAGGATCACATAAAAGATAAATTGGAACAAGATGCTGCGGTAGAAGAGAAAATGAGTGTTAGGCTAGAGACACTGGAACAGGGATGAGAATCTCCATGTCTGAGGTTTAAGACAGGCTAAGTGAGAATGGGTCCTTCAAGATATACTATTAGCCAACGTGGTCAGGGATGTAACCACATACTCCAGGTGTCCCTAACTTGTGACTACCAGAAGATGGGGCTGGACAATAGGACATGTATCACTCAACCGCCCTTTTCTGTTCATTCTTTCTGAAAAAAATCTCATGGTCTCCAGTGCCAGAAAACATGATACTGGGCTAGATGGATCACTGGGGAAAAACAAAAACCTACATATAACCAAGAGGGAAAATTAAACAGAGAAATGGATGAGCCAGTAATGTGCATCTTTCAGATCATTTAGAGTGTATCTATCCTGCAAGTAAACATTCGTAGGTAGTCCATACCAACTCACTTGGGGTCATGCTATAAGACTGTCTAGCTGCTGTACAGACATTTGCACTTAGGCTGGTGTCTAGGCTCTGGGACCCTGCAGAAGGGGAGGGTCCCAGAGCCCAGGCTTGAGTCCTAGCCCAAACATCTACACTGCAGTTAACCAGCTCCATAGCTCAAGCCCTAGGAACAAAGAGAGCTGACATGAGCTAACCAAAGCCATTTAACTGCAGTGGAGACACCTCCTTAGAGGCCACTACTGGACTGGAGGGAGAAACTAAAGAACAAGGACTATAAGGCAAAGTAAGAAACATCACAAAAAACCCTTGAAACCAACTGTTAACACTGAATTCAGGGGCAGAGCTTAGAAATTAAGAGGAACACCAGTGAAAACACATATATAGGAGCTGGCTGTAGAAGGACTGTGAAAGCTCAATTAGTGTAAACTTTTTGATGCAAGAGGTTTTAATTCTTTTAACTGGAGCCACCATAGTGATAAGGTCTTAGCTTTTCAAAGGGTACAGATCTTCATTTCTCCTTAATGCATAGACCACCCTATGAATCTTGCAAACACCTTCCCCTCAACATTTAGAATGTTTCTAAAATATGCAAAAGTGTTAATTATGTTCGTTAAGACTTCCTGGTAAGGTGACACGGGATCCAATTATTTTCACTATTAAGTGTAAGGTGGGGGTTTGGGCTAAACTTATGTCAAAACACATGAATAACTTTAATAAAACAAAACTACATCAGGTACTTAGACCAAATATATATAAACATATAAATATACAAAAACTCCCATAAAATGTGCTCCCCCCCAGCGTTTTCTGCAAGTCTTATCCCCACCAAAAGTCAAGCACTTTGGCTTTTCTTAAATAGATCTGTGTATCTGATAAATTTAATATGTTTAACTGTTGACAGTTCTCTATTACATCTAGTTTTTGTGTCCCAGTTAAAGCAGATTATTTGGGGTAGGGGGAGAAAAAGTGCCATTACCCATTAATTTATCTTTTTAGGTTCTGAACAGACTTCAGACTCTGGTGCTGTAGACCCTGCATCTTATGAGTACTTAAACATTACTAGCCTTGAAGAAAAGCCACAATCTTGCATCCACTTCATACCATTTTTGACAAGCTGTCTTTTAGATTACAAACCAAAGTCGACTTTTTTCTTTGGTTTGTTAGCCAAGTTAATTCATTCTACTAGCAAATTTCAAGGGTGGTTGACACCAAATTAACATGCTTTTGCTTTAAGCAGACAAGAATCAAACCAGAGGCCAAGCATGAAAGAGCAATGGGAGGACAAGAGGATGTTCTAGCAAGAATTACAAGTAGTAGCAGAATGGTAGATGAAATGGGAAGAGGCTAAATCACCAAGCTTTTACTTAAGTTTAACTGAAGGCCAAGGCACATTTAACATTAAAATGCACTAATGATTAGCTCAGTGACTTTCAATAAAAATGTGCCTCTCCCCACTTCAAAGTCAATGAGAGGGGAAAAGTAGAATGGACTATAGGGAATGTTTGTAACACCGTCTGGAGAACAAAGAGTCCTGTGGCACTTTTAAAGACTAACAAATGTATTTACTTATCGTATAAGCTTTCGTGGGCTGCTCCACCCTTGTTCCCCTTATTTTTAGTTTAGAGCAACATTTTTAAGATGCTACAGATTAGAGCAATTGCCTCTTTTGTGACAAGGAAGGGATTTTCCTCACTGAGGCCAAATTAAAGAAGATCTGGTAGGCTTCTCTATGTTCCTTACAGCATCATGTTGGGACAGTTGGATTGAAGGCAATCAGCCTGGAAAGTTTAACATTAGCAAACTAAAGACCATTTAGCTCATCAGAAGTTGTGGCTAGTATCCACTGCAAATAAAGGCTAAGGCCAGACCCCAGAAGTAAACGAGACCTCAGCTTTTGCTTCTGGATTATATGCCTTAGAAGCAAGAAAGAGCTGACTTCTTTCCAGACTGAGGTTCCCTGTTGATAATCTTTCCCTCCCCTTTCTGTGTGGAAGGGGGAAAGGATTTAGCAGTCAGCTGAGTCCTAGAAGTATATACTCTGAGTTATTGGTTACATAGTGGTAGCCTTAAAACCCCACACTGGAACCAGTTAAAAGCCAGGTACAAGTACAACATGGGCACATAGCAACCCTCCCTGACATTAAATAAATAAAGTTGCGATTTGCGGCTTATATTCACCCCATACATCTATCTTTTTTTTCACCTGTTTGTTTTGATCAGCATGAGTCTCCTAAGACACAGGACTTCATTCAATTTAAGTCTGATGCTCCATGCAGTTTGATGTTGACATAGTTGCTACCGTTACTTAGAAGCACTTCCCTCAAGTAAAACTCACTATGGAATGCAGAGTTTTTTTATTACTACTACACTCTGGTTAAGAGAAACTTGAGATTAATTTCAAAGTTTCCTTCACACAAGACAAGTTCTACAAAAGCTTTCACAAATATAAAGCATGAGATTTTAAGATTTGGGTTGTGGGTTTTTTTTAGTTATTTTGCTCCAGTAAGTTTTGTAAATTCCTTTCACCAGACCTGGAACTCCAGAAAAAGCAGTAAAGTAAAAAGTAAAAAAGGGAAGTATTAATACTACATTTACATTTTAAATGTATCTTTTGACTTGTGTCAAATCCAGAATTATACTTAACTACTGGAAAAGACTTCCCAGCTTATCTCACTGTTCACACATTTAAAATTAAAATGGTCCAGCTCTGATGTTAACCTCATGGCTTTCAGTGACATTCCATATGGCAGAAACTGTAAGGTAAGCAAGCTCCAACTGAAGGTCTAAAAGAAGTAGACCTGTGCTACTACTACTACACCCTCCCTCCCACAAGTTGGAAATAGTTCTTTGTAAGAGACCAAGGAACGTGTTCTATCCCTCTGTCCACTCCCACTCCTTCAAAACATCTAATTCATTATTTCTACAATTTAAACTAGTTCAATGCTTTTGTTACAGATTAATCTCCAACACAACCAAGAGGCAAATGAACTAATATATTAAGTCAGCATATCAAGGCCAGGCACCTTGATACTGTAATGAGGCATTTAATCCTCTCCCCTCCTTCACATACATTGCATCACTTACCGCAAGGTTTCCTTATATATTTCAAATAAAGATTAATATAGACGCACAGTCCAACTATCCTCCCACGCTTTTCAACTCATAAATAGCCAAAAGCCTGCTGTCAGAGAAATGAGGTTTCTCACTAAATTTTAAAAAGCAGGACTTACCAAGCTGTTGATTATGGAAAGCAGGAAATTTGATACTCTGTGGCTGAAGGCTAGTAGCTAGGCATGTAAGAAAAGAATGCATAGACCTTTCACTGCTTCAGACACTGTAGTCTCTAAGCAGAGTACCGATTTAATTTCACAACAGCTCTGCACAGATAGTTGACATTACTAAATGCTACTCCCATATCAACTTGTTAAATCTGAACCCAGACTCAGCATATCAGTATACTAAGCCAGACTAACTGGAGTCAAGAGAAATATTTTGGGAGTTGTTTTTAAATGAGTCACAGTACCCCCACTATAATTAGATTTACTTTATAATTAATAAAACGATTACAGTAGAAACTTATGTTTTTTTAAAAGACTGCTATGATACATGTATTCTAACAGGTTGCTGAATTACTACAAAGTCAATTCAATCTGTGCTTTATATTGGTAAATTGTTTTACAGAACTGTTTGGAAAAACTCGTTTTACATTAAAAAGTCAAGGGTCAATGGAGGAGAGAGAAGTCTGTGTGCATTTTGTCTTACACAAAAGGACCTGAAACTCACTAACTGCCGCAAATCATTATGTCAAGTTTTCAAACGGCAGCCATCATTCTCATTTGCATACACAAATGAGGTATTTGCGCTTGCATGAAAAGTGTATTCATAACTGAGCATAATATGAGAAACACACTTCAGCCCCTTGGAAATTTGACTATCTAGGATCATGTTTTAAATTATGAACACACACTGCTAGAAAACTGCAGAAAAAAATGCAAAGAACACCCCTCCAAACCCACTCTTCAATATTAGACATAAGCTATTTGCTACAGTGTTAATGAAGGTTGTCAGTGTCATAGAAAGGGTTAATCCATGAACATGACTGCCTAGAAATTCAACTACAAATTTATTTTCATTAGCAGAAGTTAGCCTGGAATTTTTATTCAAACATTTATTTTCACAGGCTGGGCTTCTAATTTGAATTTACAACAATTTAAGTTACTTTACATCTTCACACAACCAACATTAAAAGCACAACCGTTGTTAGTGGAAAGCCACAAAAAGGGCAATTTAAGCACTATGATTCCAGTTTTCAACTTCTCATTGGATTTTTTTTTCTAATAAATAGATTCATACAACATTGTTTTCTACATATGAAGGAATATTTCAGTCACAATACCACTGCAATTTAAATAAGAGTTCTTTTGGTGATTTAAAGTTTCCAATACAATCTAGTACAGCCTTTTTTTCAGAAAGTGCATACTTCAAAACAAGACACACATTGATAAATGTCAAACAAACAATAATCACAATGAATCATAAGCTAATATTCAGACTAATGTTTTAAGAACTCTTTAAAAATAAAAAGGCATTGATGTTTATTTTCTTGGTTAAAATCACTAACAGCAAAGGACTGCAGGTTTGGGCCCCAGTCTGGCAATATTTTCACTGAAAGAAATAAAAACTGCAGAATAGGACTCCAAGGTAATACTACAGCAATTCTCCAGACTAGTATTAACTGCAGATCACTAGCAACTCTTTCCATTTGTATCAGCAAGGGAGTAAAATAATATGTCAAGTCAGTGTACTTAACACTTCAGTAATATTTGCAAAAAATACTTAGTTGTTGCATTAGTAGCCAATTTCATAAACAAGAGCATTATGCAAGTCTGAAATTTTGCAAGAGCTCCTGAATGACTTTCAAGACCAAAGGATCATTTAAAGAAATTTATAAACCTATGTTTCTTAGGCTTAGACTTCTCTTTATTAACAAATATAAACTGCATCATCAGTTAATACAAGAGTGACTAATTTCTGAAGTTTAGTTTGAAAGGAGTTTTATTACTCAAAAAAGTTGATTGACGACTTCTAAACTCAAGAACTGTAATCTGGACAGCCGTGTTGTTGGAAAAGGTATTAAGTTACAGTGTAAAACTAGGGCTGAACTTTTTTTGGAGAAAAAAAAATCAGAGGAAACATTTAAAATTCCTGTGGCTCAGGGTGTATACAGACACAAATGGTATTTTATAGTTCCTCTGCTCAAATATTACTTATTAATTCTCTACAGAGCAAGTTTCTGCAAAAACATTTAAAAAGTTTATATAAAGTAAATCTGAAAGATTATGTAGTAATCTATTCATTTTAAGGCATTTTATAATGTTGTACAGTAGAAGTTTTAGCTCATTATCTGAATGTAAATTAAGTGATCAATTATGATTCTGAATTAATGTTTGAAGTTCAGCTGTTCCACTGAGAATGTGCATCAAAGAGTACAATATACTACAAGAGATAAAATGAGATTTTTAAAAAAGGGCTGGCACACTCCCACTCTCATTTGTTATGTGTAATTCATTTAGTATTGCAAAAGGCTTTAATAAGTTAATACCATTATAACAATATTTATAAAAAACATGTATTTATGCTTTACTCACAGGCTATCAGTGTACTACAAATCCATGGGCAAAAAAAAAAAAAAACCACAAAAAACAACACATAATGCCAGTCTTTCTTTCAGAAAACTCACCTTGCAGGGCCTCCACAAAGTACTAGTTGATGATTGCTTTTTGCAGATACTGGCATTTTTCTGAAAGCCACTAGCTTTTTCTTCATCTCCCGCTGTGAACTGTATGTGCAACTGGGATGTCCCTGCCTTAGGACCACTGTATTTAAGACTGGATAAACAGCAAGAAACTTTTTGACAAGATTCTTCTGATGAAACACTTCTTTGGAGAATAAGGTGAGTTGTCCCCTGTGCATTTGGTCTTTCAACTTCATTTATATTAATATGATACTCAGAATGCTTTTTTGATGGTAAACATGCAAATGTGCTACGTATCAGTTTTAAAGGAGGATACTTTGCATCAGAATACAAATTTAACTCTTTTTCTGGTAACTCTGGATTGCAGAAACCATTAACAATTTCATCCTTCGATGCAGATTCTCTTTGTTGAGTGAAATGAACTGAAATACAAGATAAGCTATCAGATGTTTTTTCAAAAGTTGTCTGCACAGTGCTACTTGTGGCCTGATTTTTGTCCTGTAATGAACTATTCAAGTAAAGTGGTTTAATGTCTCTAGTTTCACCAGAAGAGTAAGCAGTTTTAGACAGTCTGAGTCCATTGACTGCTGTTGAAAGGAACCCTTTAGAAGAAGTTGCTTGATCTTCATTTTGTGCCGGTTCAGTAGGAGAAATAACTAAATGATGTGATGTTTGATAGGGTCCCCTGCTTGGTAGAGAACCCAAGCATGTTGGAGAAGTTGGTGGGGTAGTGGAAGGACTCCTAGGAAAAAATACCAATGATGAAAAACGTTGTAGTGGAATTTTAGTTTTCCTCCTCATTGGCAATTTCACTTGCTCCAGACCATCTTGATCAAAAGTAATAGTATTTTTATTTCTGCATAAAGTACCCAGAGATACACTGTTCTTATCGGAATTACATTTGTTTGCTGTGCTTCTATACACAGAGTTACTGTATACAACACCACCATAGAAAGTACCATCATCTGTGGAAAGAGTGCAATTTCTACTGTCACTGTTGCGATATGAGCCTCCATCACTAGTTATACTTGTACATGATTCACAGTCACTGCCAGGGCTCCTGAAAGATCTATTCTCATTGCCTGCAATACTACCAGGACTGCCATTGCACATAGCAACACTGCTCAAATGGCTGCTGCTTAACATACTAGATCTGTAATCAGCCATATTCCTGCTGCAAGAGTTTCCTTCATTACCAACATGGATAAAAGTATCTTCACTAGCAACTAAAGTATCAGATTGAAAACATCCACTATACCTTCTAGATTGCAGGGAAATCTGTAGTGAGGTGCTCTTTTTGTTCTTTTGCAGTGAAGAAACAGTTGAATACTGTTGCTGATTAATTATTTCCTGCATTACAGGTGGAAAGACAGTTTGCCTGGGAGTCAGCTTCATTTGTAGCATACCAGGTTCAGAATTCTGTGAAGGTCCTTTGAAATACATGTGAATGTTATTATCCAAACCATATCCAGAATTTTCTGATAATGGATCAGTATTGCTTCTTTGGTCTGCAAAATGCAATCTTAACTGTCGTGCCATTTGTTCTCATTTGCAGACATGTTAGTGAGTAAGAACCATAAAACTCCTTTTGCAGAAAGGCTAGAGGCAGCTGCAGAGTTAACTCCAGTTCAAGTGCATCATAAAAGTAATATTCCATGAAAGATGCACCTTTTGCCCCAATTTTGACAAGATACTAACTAGAGTATAATAAAAAAAATACCTCCTGAAATAAGTTAGCCATTCCTTGGTCTGCAGTTTCTGCACTGTCTTTGATTGCTTGTAGTCAGAATGCATTCACTTTACAAAGCACATGATTTCCAACAGCCTTCAGGTTTAACGTAGTTGCAGCACATTGATGCACATTGCCAACCTAGTTTCAGTTAAACCTTCTGTAATTTGTACAAAGGAATACAACACAAGAATATTCTAGTTTGAGTTTAAAACAGCAATTCTTGCTGCAGCTACACTAGTTAAATCAGTGTGTCTGTGCTTTCTGCAGCAGTGTATGACTACTAATATTTTTACCCATGGGTTTAGAATTACAGGAAGTTGGTAGGAATGAAGTCCCATATGACTGAGTATCAAATCTGGGATTGAATTTCCAAACAGTAACCCATGCAAGTGAACTGGTGAAATCTGAAGTTAAGCAAAAGCCAATGAACTAAGCCATTTCATACTAACAAAAAAAGAAGAGTTATTTTGAAAGTGCTCAGAAAGCTATTGGGAAATCATACTTAAATGCTGACACTTAACATTGATTCACATTTCACAGAATGCTACAGCGTCATATTAGTTTGGTTTTTGTTTTGAGGGAGACAGTTAAATAAAGCCATAAAATTTCTTCTGATTTGTAACTTGTCATTCAATGTTTCAGCCTAGCAGTGGTTCTTTTCTAATTCATGTATTTTAACCTTTTTCAAGTCAGAGGTGCTTAAATTGTTGGTCAGCAGTACATGTTCTGGACTAGTGTCTTGATATTTATGAATTACAGATGCATATTATTAAGTGTTTAACCATGTTTTTGGCAACCAATCTTCAGTCTGTACTAGTGTGTGTGTGTGTGTGTGTGTGTACATGGAGAGGTACAGTTTGAACAAATTTACATGCAGTCTTTCTAGAGATGCACACCATAGGTTGCATATTTAAGATGACTGCACAATCTACGGTGTACAACTTACACATGAAGACTACTCTAAAGCTAACTAGTTAACTAGTAACAGTTAACAGTTAACTACAGTAACAATTATAAAGATTATAGTTGTCCGTCCTTTAAGTGCATTGAGATCCATTGATTTAAAAAAAAAAAAAAAAAAGAACACTCTGGAAACACAATTATTCTAAAACCAAGCTAAAAAATATATTGGTAACTTTTCCTTAAAAAGTAACGCAAGACTAAAATGAAAGAATTTCTTTGGGTGTTTGCCATATGGTCAGAAAAGGCCATTTGGTGACACCTAGTGGGACTTTTGGAAAAAAGCAGTCTCCCTTTGAAGTGTCTAACAGTAAATATTTGATTATGAACGTATTTGTACCTACAGAAACTATACATCATTCAATACTAAAGGCTAACAGGAAATAAATTACTGCTGCCAATAAAGCTCAAACAAGAGAACATTAGACAATTTATTCTATCATAGGTCATAGCTAGATATTTTCTGCTCAATATTTACATGATCTTTAACTGTATTCTGAGTCAGCGTGCAGTAAAACTAACATTTTTTATCACCTTCCCAAATAAGAGCCAGGACCAAGTTTACAATACTTCATTTGCAAGCAAGCAAGTTTTAATAATATTTCAGGTTTAATTTAATCCTATTATCCAAATTTCATGGTTAGAAATGTATCAAACTTATAATAGTTTATTCATAAAAAGACCAGTAAGTTAAGGAGCTCAGCTATTTATCCAAGTATCTCTACACTTGGCGAAACAACAGCTAACTCCAAAAAGAACTTTTGTGATCACAGGTTCAGAAAGCTATGTATAACCATTAAGCAGTATATTTTTCTTGAGTTTCAGGTTTTGGAAAAGAAGAAAACTTTTTTTTTTTTTTTTTTAAAAGCAGAACCAAAATGACTTTATAAATTAATAATTTGGCTTGGTTAATTTAGTCTAAAGGATAATAAATTTTAACTTATCAACTTTAAGAAAGAAAGCTACAGAAAAATTAATAACTGATAAAACCTTAGTAATAGCATGAAAGCAGAATTAATTCACCCAAAAGATTTTCTGTGCTTTATTTCTCCTTTGTTACTATGAGATACACATACTCTTAGCCAAAAGGCAGAGGAAGATAAACAGAGATTTTAGCCAGAAAGACGTTTATGTCCTTTCATATGACCTTCCCTGTTAGTTTTGATAATGAAATGACTTCTGACCCATCATAGTCTTCTTGACCACAGAATGATATGTTTTGGGTTTTTTTAAATGCAGAACTCTTGCTTCTTGAGGTAAGGAAGAGAGTTGGCAAGATAGATCAACATTCCAACTCAAATTTCATCATCTCACAGGTTTTTGCACAAGTGGCGACTATATAGCTATGCATAAAGGCATATTAATTCTCCCACATCAGATTATTCTACTGGAAAGTAGTAGCTCTTGTTACTAACCAGTATCCAGATTGTGAGCAAGAATTGCAATATCAAGATTTATATCATATAGTTAAACACTTATCTAATTACAGATAACAAAAACAGGAATATCTGGCCACCAGCAGGTATCTTAACTAATCACCATCAGTCCACTCAGCTATAAAAGAACCCTATTAGTGGTACAACTGGACCTGACACAGAATCTCGTCTTCTAGCACTGATTTGAAAACAGTCAGTATGTACCTGCACATCTCGCCTCAGATTGCTCCACCTCATGAACATTTCTACCCTGCTTGCTTTCTAAGACCACAATGAGCCTGAACTGTCATTCTTGTGCTGAAGGATTCCCACGGTCTGGTCCTGGCAGACAATTTTGTCTTTTTTATAAGAAATTTTGGAATCCTACACAGACAAAGATGTATATTGAAAATAATCCCTAAAATTTGTTGCCAGCAGCTGTTGAGATATATGCATTGTACTTACCTTGGCTGGGAAGTGTGATGGGATACACACTAACATGGCCAAAGAGTTGTGGGAAGGCACTGTGTAGAGTGCAATTTGCTGTCAGTAGGTCCAATGAACATCACAGCATGGTCATAAAACACTGCTGTAGTGTAAACAGGTCTTACAAAAAGAAAACACCTTCAGCAGAGATTTAACTTGACCTGGGCAACAGGTGCTAGTTGATAATATCGTGATACTATTGCCAGTGAGAAACAGCTGGAAGTCTAAAGGAGGGCAAATTGTCACCCTCCACTTATCAAGAGCACCACCTAGTAATTACCTGCATCGTCTCCTACACCAGGTAAGCACTTCTTGACAATATCCCATCCAAAACACTAAGCACCAAGCTTCTTATTTTATGAGATTAGAGGTGAACATAAATCAACCGCTATATCACTACAGCTTATCTGTGACAACATTCTCTTTGAAGTGCTAAGGGAGAAATGAACCATGTAAGTTAATTCTATCCTTCAATTTTACCTTTAAGTCTAAGAACAACTGAAGCCTTAAAAGTCACTGATCGCTAACATTCAATTTCTTTTATGATTTGAAGAGTCCAGAACACTAATTTTCTAACAAGAGTAGTGATTTTAACTCACTACTAAGCTTTTTTTAAAAAATTAAGGAATCATGTTGTAGGGCAAGATAGACAAGGAAACCCATTAATAAATTTGGAATTGAAGTAGGGAACTTATGAAGTATGCTGTTAGCAACATTGCACTGTGGCTGCTCAAATCCTTAAGTCCTAGTTTTCAGGACCAAAATGCTTTATAACGTCCCTATTGCAACTGGATGCTTTCAGTGGAACCACAATATGCCCATTTTAGAATTAACAAAGACACTTTAGTGTAAGATACAATTGCAAAATAAGCTTAAAAACCAGTTTTCTGCTTGCTGATTTAAATGATTTTAGTCACCAAATTAAATCAACCCACAAATACTTGTATCCTTCCGATGGGCATTTTGGTAGAGTAAAACAAGGATTTGTTCTACAGATGTCAATACTATTGAAGAGTTCAGTTGTATCATTTAAAATTTACCATAACCAAAATTAAGTTTCCATAACATTTACACCCACTCAAACTATAAAGGTAATTGATCAGGTAAAAGACTAGTCCATGAAGACATTTAGAACAAGCAGATACTATATGTAAGACACTGGATCCCAAAATTTGTAATATAGAAGAATTACAGAAAGCAGTGACGTCAAACAAGAAAAGATAAACTGTCAGATTTAGCCTTAGATTTTACATGTTTATCAAAATATTTATGGAGCTGCCTTTTTATAGAGCATCCATCTAAACTTAAACAAAAATATTTTAATACACCACATACCAAACGGTTTTCATCAAATACTTCAAAAAGAAGTCTGTGCTTCTGCGGATTAACCTAGGAAAGAGAAAGAGATTAACAGTTATTAATTAGTCAAGGCATTTGGGAAGTTGTAGTTTATGTTTTGCTAAGCAAATGTTCTAAGCTTAAACAGCAAGTGGTAAAAAGATCACATATATCTGGCACCAAAAGGGAAATTCCTTATAAGGTTAAGTATTCAAATTAATTTAGAAATAATTAAGATACAAGATTAGTATCAATGTTGACAGCATTATTGTACACTTCATAGATTCACAGAATTTAAAGCCAGAAGGGAGCCTTAGATCACGTAGTCTGACCTCCCATATATTACTGGCCAATAAATTTCACTGTTCTTGTATTAAGCTCAGTAACCAGTGTTTCACTAAAGCATAGCCTCCAGAAAGGCAGCCAATCTTGATGTGATGACATCACGGAATTAAAAAACAAAACAAACATTTCGTTCCAATGGTTACTATTTCTCACAAATGTTTAACAGTGATGAATTTCTAGTTTCATTTGGTCTCGCTTCAGCAAGCCATTGGTTCTTGATACCCATCTTTATTGTGTTTAAATAAAATGATTGAAAGGTCTACACAATTAAGTTTAGTATAGCATATTTGAGACTGAATTGTTATTCTGAAAAAAGCATTTGACAAGTTGTTACTAAAAGCTACAAAGTCTAAGTCAAAAGAGAAAAATACTTGAATATTTGGGTGGAGATATGCTACAACCCAAAGGCAATGAATTCTTACAGGAATGGGGCATAATTTTACAGTTCCATTACTATAATGTATATTCCTCGTACACACTACTTGTCCAGATAAGATGGAAACGTGTGCATCCCCGGGTATCACTCAATTCAATCAATTCAATCACCCAACAGTTCAGAATCTTGATTAAGATCCAAATACTTAGGAAAGAGGCAAGTAAGATGGTAAATGTCAAACAATCAATTACTATTGTCAACTCCTCTAAACATTACTTGCATGGATCCATAATACATAGATGACTATCAAGTAAAGTTGGCTGGTACAGAGGATTATGGCAGCCTCTGCCCTGGGATCTTCCAACTGATGCAGTCTGCACAGTGGGGCTATGTAGACCACTAGACCTTGGAGGCCTGTCCTGAGACTTCCCAGCTCCCTGGCAGAGAACCTTGGAGCTCCAGAGACTTGTTTGAGCTGACTATTCAAGCTTCCAGGCTCTGCAGACGGAGTTGCATAGAGTTGCAAATCCTTAAAGCCCCATGGGCAGTCTGCACAGCAAGCTGGCAGGAAACCAGTTCTGAGTGAAACCTGTCTTCATTTCAACAAAAGTTGAAACCAGATACTTTTTATGAGAACATTCTGGGTTCAACAAATTTATATATTTTCAAATGAAATTATTTCATAAGAAAATTTCCAATCAGTTCTACTGTCAAGTAGTCCAAAACTTTAGAAGATGGGCCTGAGGAACCTTTTTTTGATTCCAAGTTACAAGATAGCATAGCACTTAAAAGAATCCCATTGGCAAAGGAGATTTAAGTGTTGTTAAAAGAGCCTCTGTGGAAGGCTATGTTTGGTACAACAAAAGATCTTATTTATGCATTGGATTTCACAGAGGTGGCACCAGATAAAGATCTTATCCTTTGATATTTATTGGTGCTGTAACAAAGAAAAAAGAATCCTAGTGCATAAGTTATGGGATTGTCCAACAACTCTGGAAAGAGATGTACATAAGAATTTAAATGGTATTTGACTTCAATAGCCAAACTTCTGCCAAAATTTTTAACAAAGTTATTTACCTGATAATTGGGTTTACTCTGCCACAAAAAGACAGATTCTTGAAGGCAGCAATTATCACCAAGCACACAATTTTACTAAAGTAGAAGAATAAGTCTGTGCCCAAAATGGAACAGTGGTATTCAGAACATTTCTGAGTAATCAGCCAAAAAAAGAACACCCATTACTGTAGAGAGCAATTATATGAATTTGAAGACATTTGGATCCTGTTTTTGGATACAATGAGTAAAATTTTTTTTAAAAAAAATCTTGAGATACTCAAAGAATGCTACTTCACCCATTCTCTCCTTGTCCCTCCCTATCTTGTTCTCCCTTCCCTTTTCCTTATTCATTTAGGTCTTTATTTTACTACTGTGACTCCCATCCTATCACGTTATATGTAGCAGTGTCTGATCATGCAGCTGTAATTAGTTGTAAAATTGCAGGATTCTACTAGAAACCCTACAGAGTGAACAATTTTGGAACCTATACAGTTAACTTTTTTGTACTTTTCATTATCTGTGTCCTTCTGAAAACAACTGACAAAAAGACTGCAAGACTATTTTTCTGAACCTGTGGTAAGATGTAGCAGTTTAATCCAATAAATAATGGTGCATGAAGGTACTGCCATAAACCTGGGTAGCAGCCTTCTCTCTATGGAGAAATTTAAGATATGCAGGAGAGGATGCCTGAGGTATGGTATAATGTGCTCTTTTGCCTTTGGGTATCCAGATCCTTGCTAACCAACAACCCTGATGGAAAGTCAAATCCATTTTGATGGTCTAGGCAGAAATTTGCTAACTTTAGTGTAGCACATGAAGGTAAATGATTTACAAAACTGTTTAGTCCCTTGAAGTAAATAACCCAGCCTCCCTAGGTAGTGAAAATGGTTCATGGTAAAATACTGTAAGTTAGAGGATTGATTTAATTAGAATCAAAGTCACTTTTGGGAGAAGTTTACATAGGGTCAGGGACGCTATTATAATTTGCATATTTCTGTTATATATTTAGAATTATTTTTTGAAACCCTGTAAAGCTCTTGATCTCTGGATGGCAATTAGTTCTACAATTAGTCTAATTTTAGATTGTGAGAAAAATTTTAGAGGACACAGTATAGTGTTGGTCACTGTGGAGAATCAATTTACTTTATCTTGCAAATTCCTCTGGGTTGATGCACCACCAGGAATGACCTCTTTTGCTATATATGTAACTATTACCAGAATTTCCTTGCACTGTCAGTTTGAAAAGTTGGATGCTCCAGGATGGAAGCTGCTCTTGAACAGGAGGTAACACATAAATCAAACCCTTTAAATAGGAGGAAAGAATACAAGTGTCATGTATCAATGTATGACAGAAAGACACTCAGAGGTAAGAGAGAGATCCAATAGTCCAGGACAAATGCAATGGAAGACTAGTGAAGATGAGCTCTTATCTTTTCCAGATGGAGAAACAGTTTCATTTCAGAGTTCCAGAGGGGTAGCCATGTTAGTCTAGCTCAGCAAAACAAACAAGGAGTCCCGTGGCCCTTTTAAAGACTAATATGAATTTGTTAGTCTTTAAAAGCGCCATGGGATTCCTTGTTTGTTTCACTTCAGTTTTTCTTGCAAAAGATTCCCTGCTCTGAAGAAGCTCAAAGAACTCTCCTGAAGAACAATAAAGAACACATTCAGCCAGCGAGCATCCAGGCTGTCATACCAGACCTCAAGTTGAATGGTAGAACTTGACTCTGCTTCTGAAGCAAAGAAATCCAGTAGGTTGGGCACAAGGGGTGGAAAGTCCACTATGACATCCAATAAGTCAGTGTATTAGAACTGATGAGACCAGGCTGGGGCTATGATCAAACCTTGGTTCCATTATGTCTCACTTTTTATAATACCTACGGGGATAAAGGAAATAAGAGCCAATACCTGAAGAAGTACATCTCCTTTCTGCCAGCCATCAAGATCTACAAATCCCCACTCTTCTTAGGAGGCCTATTACTATTGCTAGACATTTCTGGGAGCTCTTTTGGTGCTGTGATGTGCCCAAACTGGTCATGTCATTCCCCTGCAGTGAATCAGAGGTACTTTTGCTTATCCAGGGGAAACAACATAGAAGCAACATTGGAACTGCCATGCTGGATTCATTATGCAGTCCATTTAATCTACTGCCTGATACCAGCAGTGGCTAGTACTCTGCATTTCAGAGAAAGGCGCAAGAAACCCTGTATCATGGACTTGCCAGATAACTTAACCTGGGGACAGGTTGTCTTAACCCTTTATCACCAACCAATAGTTAAAGTTTGGCTTCTACATCCTGATCCTTCAGGGTATATCTCTGTCAAAACTTTACACTATAAAATGGATATTTTTATTATACATTTAAGACTTCTGTCATTTTTTGAAATCCTGCAAAGCTCTTGACCTTATATATTCTATGGCAATTAGTTCTACAGCGTAATTATAGTTTTTCACACCATCTAAAAAGTTAGTTTTGAATCTCCCACCTTTCAACTTCATGGATGTACCCTTGTTCTTGTGTTACCCCTCTTAATTCATCTCTGCTCTGAATTTTTTAATTTCTTTAATTCCTCTCAGTTCCATCTGATTCTGCTATGTTTATGAGATGCAGTAGTCAGAACTCACAGTATTCTAAGCAAGGTCATACCATGGATTAATAAAGTTATTGTAATTTCCATCTTGTTCTCCACCCTGATCTTTATGCGTCTTGACATTCCATTTACTTTTTTTACTTCTGTTGCACACTGAGCAAGGGTCTTCAATATTCTTTTCACAGTGATGTTCAGGTCTTTTTCCTTAGGAAATCTAATTTGGTATCCAGTAACAAATACAAGTAATTTAAATTACTCTTTGCCAAGTGCATCACAGTGCATGAAGTCACAATTTCTTTTAGCTTGAAATTCACCTTGCCTGGTTACATCTCTGAAAATCTGTCGTCTTTGGTCTTGACTAACTCCAAGCAGATGTGTTATTGGCAAGTTGTTACTCAAGTGCTCTCCCTTCTTCCAAAATTAAAAAACCCCAGCTTTGTCACAGCACTTGCCATGATAAAAATAGATAATTTATTCCTACGATTTTTTTACTTCAGCAGATACTGACCCTTGATTATTAATATACTTATCACTCTATGACTATTTAATTTCTTTCATATTTTCTTGTAAGGGTCCTTAGAAACCTTTTGCAAGTCCAAAAGAGTGTCAATTGTTCTCTGTTATCCACTAGCTCAAAACTTTAAACAATTCTAAAGACGGTTCATGAGGCCCAGTTTTTCCTTTTAGAAGCTGTACTGGTTAGTTCTATAAGATTATGATCTTCTATGCAGTCTACATTTTAGTTATTTCAACCAATATACCACGTAAACAACTAGGCTTCTTTTCCGTATCTCTCAAGACCATTTCAAGTGCTTTATTTTAAAAAGATACAGGTATTACAGTTGCAACCCTCCCATCCCCTAATACAGTAGCCTTCTAACAAGACTACATATTTTTTTGCAAGGCTAATCTATTAAATTCTTCAATTATTTCAGAAGTCTTGGACATGAACCACTTGAAACTGGTGATAAGATGCTTTTTATGTCAATTTGTTCTAAGAACTCTTTTTTTGAGGCATCATTCTCTGATAGTACCTCAACTACTCTTCTGCTATAATAAAGACCTCATTTCAGAACAGGTCCTCAACAACATCCTTATCTTCCTAGGTTTTTATCTTTTGGTGGTCCAATGGATCCACTAGCTCCCTCAAAGACTTCTCTTGTCTGAAACACTTAATTACAGAATAAAACTTGTTATTTGCATTTATATTTTTAACGATTTACTCTGTAATATCTGCCTGGATCACCTAATTTCCTGACTTACAAATGGTATCCTGAAGGGAGGATGGGGAAAAAGTTGGCATGGAGCAGAAATGGATTTCCTTTTTCTTACAGTCTACAAAACCTAATGGCTTCTGTTTCTCTGCTTCCTCTACACACTCAACACTAGGCAAGTGCATCTTCCTGCACTTTTCTCCAGGAACTTTACCAATATAGCTATATACAAGTGACTACAAACAGGGCGGTCCCTAGGGGGAGCGGGGCCCACAGGTCTGGTGGGGGGATGGGGGAAGAGAGGCCCAGGTTGACCTGCTTCACTCCTGGGAGCCCGGCAAGCCTCGGCGCGCACTCAGGTCCCCGACTGGGGCCGGCAAAAGCAGGTCCCAGGTGAAGATCCAGCCACGAGCCGGCCCTGGCCGGGACCCCAGGCTGCAGCCAGCGGCACCCCGGCCAGGGAATGGGTCCTTAGGCCCCACCGCTGGCTGAGGCCAGCCCTGGGCCCAGCCAGGGCTGACCATGTGGGGCAGGCCAGGCCAGCCCGGCTCAGAGAAGCCGGGCCCTGTGAACTGCCCTGCCCCTGGGCCTGCCTGCTCTGCCCTGGGGGCAAGGAGGGCTGGCCCAAGGCCAGAGGCTGGGCAAAGCCTCCCACCCCGCTGCCTTTGGCTCACCACCAAAGGCAGCGGGGGCAGGACAAAGTGCGGCTGTGTGGGGGTGGGCATGGCGTGGGCCCCGCACTGTCCCCAGCTGGGAGCAGGACTGCGCAGGGCCGGGGCCCATATAACCGGGGCGCCCAAGGCGATCACCCCGTTTACCCCCCCCAAAGGACGGCCCTGACCACAAATTATGTATTTACATACTTTGTGTAAAGCTGATGCCTCAGTTATTGAGCTTAATTATCCATGTTTTTCAGTTGTTAATATACGACAAGACCAATATAAAAAAGTTGACTAATATGGCTAAGCAATTCATCAATATTTTGCTTTGGATTACCTCACTTACTTTGAAATAGATTTATCTTTTAAATCCTGAACTGGATTCTAAATTAGGATAACAAACAAGAAGTCTAGTGGCACTTTTAAAGACTAACAAATGTATTTATCACATGAGCTTTCGTGGGAGAAAAATCCCACTTCGTCAGATGCTTGAAGATAGAGAAGAACAGATGAATGGGAGGAAATAAATTAGTTAAGCAGAAAATTGTAAATTGTTGCATGCCCTCTAGAGGCTGGTTTTATGCATCTACAAAGGATAAATCCCCTAAAAAAAGTTAATGTTAGTTCTATCCCCTGGCACAATGGAAAATGATTCAGCTGCACACCTAGACAGCTCATAACAGCAGGTTATTCAGCATTTCAGAATATTAAATTTCTCTTGCAGCTAAAAATCAATGCTTAATAATCCACCTTGTATCAATACCCCAGAAACAGACTAATTGGTCCTGTAGATAATACAAGCTATTTTTCTCATTCTGTCTTTTCTATCCCACTACAAAAAAAAACCTCTACAAACTGGTATTTTGCACTGCAACATTCAGCAAATTGTTTTAATAGCATTAAGTGCATATTAAAAAAAATCTTTCATATTACATTGAAGATTTAAAAATATGTAATCAGACTAATAAAGTCACTTACTCTAAATAAGAACTCTTCATTCCATTTTGGACTCAAGGTCTACAGATAAAACAAAAACAACATTTTGATTATACATAGTGTTCTGTATTATTGTCTTGCTTGAAGATCTGCATCTGTTTCAGTTGATGTGATAATCTCCGAAGCATAAATATGTTTTAACCTTGCTAATTAAGATATAAGCAGTCAGAAGCCAAAAGCCATGCCTTATGTTCTCCACCAGTGTGATGCAGGAGGGAACCAATTCACACAAATATTGCTAGGTTCTCGTCAATGTACATGGAAAGGGAGTGGAAAGAGCGACACAGCATGGTCCACTTCACAAAGTATGTGATTGTGATAGTTAAGGGGTGGAACACTGACCCTGTTGCATGCATCCCTTCAAATCCAATTGATTTTTCTATTTGTTAATGACCTGGAGGTTAGTGAGCTGAAAAAGCCTTCTACTTGCCCCTCTATGTGCATGGCTCTTCAGTGAGCTGTACTAGTTGGAGGAAGGGACAGAAAAAGGTGAAGGTAAGAGTAAGTCAAGTCATCTTTCTACATAAAAGCCCTATGATGGAACTAGGCCTTTCCACGCATGGCCTACTTTCAAGACTACACACCCCTTTTCCATTTCCTGCCATTAAGAAACATACTGAAATGAGAATACCAGAGCAATGGCACATCTGAGATGCAGAACTAATAAGCTAAAATTACAGAATGTTCCCTTCCTTAGATTCCCCCAACCCTTACCTCCAAAGAAATGGGGTAGGGTGGAATTCAGTCTGATTTGCCCCAATCTTAGCTTTCTGCCTGGATGCTTCATAAAATGAAAGTGGGGGAAAAAGAGAAAGTCTAACCTTTTTAACGGTTTTTGTTTGAACACTGGTAAAGACTCCATTCACTGGATCATACACTGTCAGTTTCACATAAGGATCACTGGAAAAAAAGAAGTGCTGAAGTTAAAAACATCTCTACCAGTTATTAGTATTATTCTTAATTTGTTTTGAAAATGCTTAGAAGAACAAGAATTGTGTAGTTTCATAAATTTCAAGGCCAACAGGGACATCTGTGCTCATCTAGCCTGACTACCTGTTTAATACAGGCCAGTGAACTTAAAGTAATTATATTTTAATTAGACCAGAACCTTTAAAAACATAGTATCTTGATTTAAAAGATTAATGGTGATAAACAGTGGTTTTTTTGTGACGGTACGCACTGGTATGGGGTACCAGCATCTTTTTTCCCCACAGCTATGTGGCCCTGGTTCCTGCTGCCGCCGCTGGCAACCCCAAGCCTTGGCCGGGGCTGGATCAGACAGCCCTGGGTCCCAGCAGGGGCCAGGGTCGGATTGGGCTACTGCCGCAGCAGTGGCCCAGCCCTACTGTTAATAGTTTATAGCTTATTTCCAGTCAGGATTTACCTACCTCCAATCTAGCAGGTAAAAGTATAATAAGATCCAATGGCTGGAGGCTGAAAAGCCCATATTTGTTCCCCACTTAGGTAATTAGAGTCAGTGATGAAATCACACTTTAATCTGGTCTTTGTTAAAATGAACAGATATAGTTCTGTAATGCATATTTTCTAATCCTTAAATTCTTGCGGTTGTTCTCAAAACCCTCCATAACTAGAACTAATTTACTCTGGCTCAAGATTGGGGGATTATCCAACTGCTCCAGTGTGATTGTTTTCAGCACCATGTATTTAAGTGTAAGCCATTGTACAGTGAGGTTTATGAATTCACTCTGTAAAGGATTGACAGAGGATACAGATCTGTTACACCTCTCATCTAGAAAGCCTGGCTTTTTAGCTGCAGTCATTCAGGGTTTCATCTCTGGAAGTCCCTGGCTCAGTTTGTGTGGTGTTGCTCAAACTGGAGAACATAAAATAGTCTTCCACTGAGAGTTCTCAGTGGGCCAGACAGCTGAGATAATGAATCTCTGGTAGAAAGATACAACCCTGTGTAATTAGTAGCATCTCAAAGGGTAACAACTTCATATGCAAAGTTATCCCAATAAGGCGGGTTTCCAATCTCCGCATTTTAAAAACCATATCATGACAAACTAGTTAAGTTACTGATAGTTGCTCACCTGAAATGAGTCCTAAAAACCTTTTTAGACTACTAAGTGATGTTTCCCCAACCTTTTATCCATACATCACATGTGGCACACTACTAGTATAACTGAATTAGGCAAATTACAAGTGATACTTTACAAAAGCTGTTGCCTTGATCAAGCAGCACTAGCTATAAGGAACCAAACTCAACAGAAACTATTGACGATCCGAAGACTTAACTCTCTGCTGTACTATCAGAAACTAACCTTACTAAGGTGACAGTGGTTTTGGTTGCAACTACAGACGACAACTTTTACAACTTAAATTCACCATCTGTGTTAACAACAATGAATGGTAGAACACAGAAAGGAATCAGACATTTAGTGTCAGAAGACAGTTTCAAGCAATTGGTATTATTACTATCAAGTCTTGTCAACACTTCAGCTTCTACTGGCAACAGTGCATAGCAGTTACCCCCACTTGCTTATGTAAATCCATTAATAGTAGACAACCTTTACAGAGGAGATTAAACAAAAAAAAAGCTGCTTTTTTGGAGGGGGCACAGAGTCTGTTTCCAGATGTTTATAAACTTGAAAGATTGTGGATCAAACTGAATACCGCCTTCCTGACCCCCAAATGCTCTCTTCTTCCTAGCTAATACTTGGGTATGACCAAGTTAATACTTAGGTATAATACGTGGGTATATGATCTTAAAGTATTTGTATAGCACATCCACTATAAATCTGACTACTTGAAACTGTTTTACATATGCATACATACAGAAAATCAACTGGACTCATAGTATTTTCATGGCTAACCAGTTGACTCTGTCCTAAGGTCAAAGTCACAGTAACATTTTGGGCTCACAGATCCGGCTTTTCAGCAGGCTTCTTCTTACATAACACATTCTCATACATGTGAAAGGTGTAAAGTCCCCATGAAGAGAGAATCAAGAAGCTATTTCACATATAAAGAGATCTGAACTGAGGCTAGTTAACGTACAACTGCCCTTTGGATAAATGAAGTTTTGTCTGTTCTCACGATAATGAAAAATAAGCTTTAGAATTGCATAAGAGCCATTTTAATTCAACTACTATGAATAAGGACTGAACAAGTCTGTTATACAAAGCCAAAGTTCATTGCTGTTTTAAACTGGTTTCTTCATGCTGGGGAAATGACCATAGAAAGTTTTGTTCAGAGATAGTAAGCATAAACAGTTTTGGCAGAAAAACAGATTTGGCATAAACGACAAAAGGATACATTTCCAAATAAATATTTAAATCACAATTTTAGAAAAGGCTGAGAACTTTAAGTGCTGCCACTGCCATATTTGAGCTTAACTATGGCTATACACTAAGAAATGAAAAAGCAGAGATTGTCCAACACTATTACAATAGTATGATTTCAGTTTAATGTCAGAAAAATGCCACATTACACATAGTGGTGTCTTCCATAAAGCATGATTTAAATAAAATCTGGTGTTACTGCATATGTATTTAAGCAACTGGCAGCAATATGAATATTCAACATAGCTTCCAATGTTGAATGGGCCTTTCTAAACTTCTATCTGTGCTAGGAAAGGCCAATTTCACTAAAGGTTACATAGCACCAGTCTGCACAAGGATCCCTGAAAATTATTTCCATTAGTAGACGGTCTGGTCCTCACTCAGGGTAAAAGTTTCAAGTCATTCTGATCAAGCTCTGTCATACAGGGCTGCTAATTTGACATTCTGTGTGACCTGAAGCTTCTCCCTTCTGCAGTCATCCAGCTCTACTGAACTGGTGATTTGTGTGCTCATCAGAGTTGGAACAGTCTTGCTCTTACCAATACTCAGGGCAGCTGCCACTCCAAGCTGATGACATAGATAAGGAACAGCAATTACAGCATTCACAGTTATTAATGTGAGCTTCTGTGATTTAACTACAAACTCAGTTGCATTAAACACACACACACACACACACACACACACACACACACACACACACACA
>ML685765.1:12889099-12917443 GCA_007922175.1 Pelusios castaneus | reverse complement strand
CACACACACACACACACACACACACACACACACACACACACACACACCTCCCCCCACTTGACCAAATAGACTCTTGGGCAAGATGATGAGGAGTCTTCAGGTTTGACAGGTCTAGCAGAAAGAACCTAGATAATTCACACATTTTGATTTTTTTTGGTGGGAGGAAGCTTAATAGGAGTTAAAGGTACATTGGGATAGCAAACAGAGCATTATCCATATTAGATTTTTGTGGGGGGGGAAAAAAAAAAAAAAAATCAATCATTAACTATGCCTTTACAAACCAAGCACACACTCTTACCTGGCTCCTAAGATATCCTTTTTGGCCAGATCAATTCCAGCTATGACCTTCACCCTCACAATTTGTGTGTTTTCCTGAAATAGAAAATAAAAGATATTAATTTTGGTGGAAATCACCCTGAATTTCAGTAGCAAAATTTGCTCCATTTCCTAAATACTACCACCACTTAATCCAGGCATATTAAAACAGAGCTCAATTGATTCGAATTGCCAATATCCTAAAATTATCTTTTATGGTTGGGAAACATCCTCCAGATCATACATTTCTTTCCTGGAGAACTGAAAGAATGGGAAGTCTGCTCAACAGGATGAATCAAGCAGTAAGGAAGGAAATTCCCAGAGATAGAGGATAACTAAAAGAATAAGGGATTGTTATAAACTGTAAACAGCTTTTTCATTTGCATATAAAAACCTCAATGTTTATTTCTGCTGCAAAACACTGTTTTATGGAGCACATTTTACCTCAAGTGAAAAGCTGGTTAAGAGACAGCAAAGCCAGCTCAAGACTAAAAACTTTTGCCTGTAATATTGATTAGAGAAGTGATTTTTTTAAAAATTACATTAAAATTAATTACATTATTTACATTACATTATATTACATTAAAAATTACATTTTACAATTACAGTTGGGCAGCAGACATTTTCTATGCAGAACATGGTATTTGAGAATATTCCTCAAATCCAGGCAGCAATTAGCACACAAGATGTGCTGACTACCAAGCTGAATATATTTTCAGGACAATGTCTAGAAAGATCAGAGATATTAAATTCCCCAGGTGGAAAAAGGAATTGGTGAATAAATAGTAAGTTAAGCCTACTTTTTGCAGAGTTACCCATTCCAGTATCTGTGGCAACTTAAAGTCAATTAGTGCTACATGGCCCATCTTGAGTCCACAGTACTCTGTAGCAAAGTTGGAATATGCTATTCAAATTTGTGTGTCCAACTGCAGAGAGACACTGAACCCATGATTACATTTAGTGGTGATGACAGCGTATGACAGTTACAAACTCTGACAGGCATCATTGTTTTCTAGATATGTCTAAGTAGTGAACTGTGTATAATGTTTGAAATTAAAGATGGATTTTAAAAAAGTCTAAATACACAGTAGAAAATGTTCAAAACAGGGTTCTACTACCTTGGGTTAAATGTTAGAACAGCTTCCACAAAGAGCAAGCATTTCATCTAGCAGCAGGCTTTTAACTTAGGCCTTGTACACACTACAAAGTTATTGCGCGATAAAGCCCTTTAATGCGCAATAACAAACAGAGCGTACACACACAACTTACAGTTATTCCGCGTTAAGTCCCTTCTTTTTGCGCAAAATGTAAACCACCTAAACGAGCGTGGTTGCTGCTAACGCGGAATAGTTGTTGCGCGATGGCCAGTGTGTGTACGCTTATCGCGCAATGTGAATATAACGGAAATGGCCCACAATTCAAATTCCATCCCTTCTGCACTTCCGCCTGTACTCTATCGTCGTGACGTCATTTTTCCCGACCTCCTCTTCTGTCCCGCGAATTTTTGAATTCACCACTCTCCCTTCTGCCTCGCTGTTCGGTGCTGCTGCCTCTGTGTGCTTCGCTCGCAATGTCGTCGCGCCGCAGCAAACGAGCTCCAGCCTGGACAGCAGCAGAGGTGATGGACTTGATCGGCATCTGGGGAGAGTCCGCCGTGCAGTCACAGTTACGTGGCAGCCGGAGGAATTTTGACATTTTCGGTCAAATATCCAAAGCCATGACCGAAAAGGGGTACGAGCGAGACACCCTGCAGTGCCGGGCAAAGGTGAAGGAGCTGCGGATAACATTTCACAGAGCCAGAGAGGCTAACCGGCGCTCTGGCTCCGCGCCAGCAACGTGCAAGTACTATAAGGAGCTGGAGGCGATCCTGGGCGGCGATCCCACAACCACCCCGAACTGCACGGTAGACACCTCGGAGACTGCACCCCAAACAGAGAAGGAAGCAGAAGGCGACGAGGCAATTGTGGACGAGGAATCAGAAGAAGACGACTACGAGGACGGAGAGAACGGAGCCACTGACCCGGGGAGCCAGGAGTTATTTTCCACCCAGCCAGAAACAAGCTCCACTGATTCCTTCTCCACGCCTACCCAGGAATCATCAGAAGGCAGCTCTGGTAAGTCCCGTTCGCAATGTCCTCTATTCTAGGTGCTACAGCTCAGCGTAGACATGGTTTTTTTGCAAGGGGTTTTTGTTTTCGGTGTCCTCAGTTCTGTTCCTTACAGAACTGTAAAGGTGTTACTAGCATTACTTAAAAAGGTCATCGATGTATGCCTCGATTTCCAAGTAGTCGTTCCCTTTCAACTCACTGAACGCGTCATCCAAATATTTCCAGAGTCTTCTCTTGAAATTACATGGTAGAGCATTCCTTTGCACTCCACCATTCAGGGACACTCTTCCTTTCAGACTCGCAAGCACTCCTGCGGGCAACATTGCTGCGCACAGTCCTGCAGCGTAAGGTCCCGGCTTGAAGTCGGCAACATGAAGGAGATGCATTCTCGCTTGCAGAGGCACTCTAAGCAGTGTGAGATCTGCCTCTATTTCAGCCATCTCGGGCACGGGATCAGAACTTGGTGTGGCAATAGTCAACTCTCCGTTGTACTAGCTCTGCAACCCGTACCAAGCTTTGGGAAATCTGTTACCGCCCCCCCATAGGTCCCCTCTTGTGTATTGAAGGAATGTGTGGGGAGAACAACATCATTTGCTCCTGACCGTGGCGAGAACAATAGCGGCATTCTACATTTTTCATATCTGAACAGGAATGACCTTCGGTGGACAGTCTACAGCTGCAGCTGAGCGTCTGAGGAGGATAAGGCGGAGGCCTCGCAGGAGCAAGGAAGACGTCTTCCAGGAGCTCATGCAGTTCCATGAGGCTTCTGCGAGGGAGACAAGGCAATGGAGGAGGCAGTGCAGGCAGGACAGGAGACAGAGCAGTGCGAGGAGAGAGCAGCAGAAGGATGCCCTGATAGGCATCATGCAGGAGCAGACCAACCTCCTCAAGACCATGGTCGGTCTGCTACAGGCTCGCACCCCCCATCATCAGCCTCATATGCCTTTCAGTGCATCCACGCCACATTCCCCCCCCAGACAGTTTTTAGACCACCATGGACATCCATGGTGTAACCCTAACAGAACCCCTCCCCCAACATATGTAGTTGAGTCCCGCACCTACACCCACCTTTAGTCCCTACTCCCCTCAAACCCGAGTTTTGATCAATGTTAATTAAATAAAGTTGAATCCTTGTTAAACTTAATCAGACTTTCTTTATTTGTTTCATTAATTTAACATTAACGGTTTTTGATTCAATGAATGTTTACAGGGGAAAAACACAAAATTTCTAAAGCTTAATTTTTAACAGTTGAAACATATAGGAAATGGTTAGTAACTATATTCAAAGGTACAATTTTAACCAACAGTACTAAAATGGGTTTTTAACGCATCCCTTATGCGAACTGCCCTTAGCTGCGCCCCCCGGATACCCCTCGTGTCTGGTTGCTGGTAGGCATTTTCCAGACGTTGTGCCTCAGTGGTCCAAGAGTTCCTGAATCTCTCCCCCCGGCTTTCACATATATTGTGAAGAACACAGCAAGCCGAAATAACTAATGGGATCCTGTCCTCGTGGAGATCTAGCCTGCCATACAGCGCTCTCCAGCGCGCTTTTAAACGGCCAAAGGCACACTCCACAACCATTCTGCATCTACTTAACCGGTAATTGAAACGCTCCTTGTCAGGATCCAACTTCCCGGTGTACGGCTTCATGAGCCATGGCATCAGTGGGTAGGCGGGGTCCCCAAGTATCACCACTGGCATCTCTACACCGCCCACAATTATTTTCTCGTCTGGAAAAAATGTGCCAGCATGTAGCCTTCTGAATAGTCCAGAGTTTCTAAAGATGCGTGCATCGTGCACCTTTCCAGACCAGCCAGCATTAATGTCCATAAAGCGACCACGGTGGTCCACCAGTGCCTGTAGAACCATCGAAAAGTATCCTTTCCTGTTGATGTATTCAGAGGCAAGGTGGTCGGGAGCGAGAATAGGGATGTGAGTCCCATCTATTGCACCCCCACAGTTCGGGAAGCCCAACTCATTAAATCCTGCGATGATCTCCCTCACGTTTCCCGGGGTCACCATCCTCCTGAGCAGAATACGGTTGATGGCTCTGCATACTTGTGACAGTGCCACTCCAACGGTCGAGCGTCCAACCCCAAACTGGTTTGCGACCGAGCGGTAGCAGTCTGGAGTCGCCAGTTTCCAAAGTGCGATAGCCACACGCTTCTCCACGGTCATGGCGGGTCTCATCCTCGTGTCCTTGCATCGAAGGGCAGGGGCAAGCTCCTGGCATAGCTCCATAAATGTGGCTTTCCGCATTCTAAAGTTCTGTTGCCACTGATCATCATCCCACAGCTGAAGGACGATTCGTTCCCACCAGTCTGTGCTCGTCTGCCGGGACCAAACACGGCGGTTCAGGCTGTGTTGCTGGTCCGCGAAACTGATCAGAATGTCCGTTTGGTTTTCAATGCTGTCATCATCCGAGACCGAGTCATCCGTGTCATGCTCCGAATCATAGCCAAAGGCAAACCGCAACAGAATCTGGGCTGTGTTCACAATGCTGAAGGCAGCATTCAAGATCACAGCTGAATCCATGTCGATTCTGAAAAGGCAGTGCCGAGAAGAAGGTTGCTTCAATTTGAAATTCGCGCTCGTTGCTATTGGCAACCGCTGGGTAGCGTCAGTAGCGGAATGCACCACGGGAGATGATACTGGGGACTCTGGGATACGTACCCACAATCCCCTTCGCTTTCCTGGAGGACTGCGCTCAGAAGGGGGGGGGCTTTGTTCCGTTAGAGCAAGCATAGTGTGTACGCGATCTCGCGCAACAACAGCCACGGGAGAATTAATGCGGAAGAGGATTATTGCGCGTTAAAAATGGTAGTGTGTACATAGCCTTAGAGTGCAATGGTTTCACAACATGCTCAGTACAGAAGGAATTCATACAAGATATGATAGGCCATCTAGAGCAGAATAGGGAATTTAGTTTAAAAATACATTTAAAATCTAGCATAAGTTACCTCAAGCAGCTTTCAGGTAGATCAGTGTTTCTTACTGACTACTCTACATCATCTTCAAAATTTAAAATGGTTATGTCTTGCACTGATCTTAGTTGGTAATGGTAATGAAACAATGGCTTGGGATAAAAACATCCTGTTATTCTTTTGTTCTAATTATATTCTTCCCCCTCCCATTACATAGGTCAAGAAACAGTCACCATTAAACCTAGCCAAAAAATGCAGTCTCAAAGCAGTATTAAAATAATGAATATTAGGACAACGCAAATAGTGAACTAATCAAAAGCATGACAGACGATGTATAAAAGTCAATACAGTGTGAATTACTAAAATCTTGATAGTCTGCACAGTATAGAGAGACCAGAGCAATCAAAACCCAAGTTAGTCCACTCTACTTTTTCTGATATGCGAGTACTGAAAGCTCAAGTGGGGGGAAACAACATACTAAAGTTCACAAAGTCTGATGGAGAGCATAACAGAATGAACTGAGAGCAGTATGGAAGCTGGAGTACTGGTGAAGAGAAAGGAACAGAAGCTAGATGCAAGAAGTATTCTGTGTTCTGCTGTACACAAGGAATAGTCAAACAGTAGTAGAAAAAGAAGACAGGAGAATGAACTAAGTAAGGAGCCAGGAGCTGGCTTTACACAAGTTGTTTTGGACAAAGACAAATTGATAAATTTCATAAAGAAGTCATAACTTTGCTAGAGCCTAAAATTCATAGACTTAAGACACTGCATTTCGGACTTATTATAGTAATTTGCAACCCACTAACCCCATTTCTGGTCCTAAAACTGCAGAATTTTTAATTGGCCATTTTACCTTGAATGGTCTCTTACAATGCTTCACCTGAAAGTGAGCATTTCACTATAATGCCTGAGTAACCCAGAGTTTGAATCATTGTTACCTGGGCAAAGTAGTTTTACAGGGTCCAGTTCAGACACCTTACCACATGCCTATGATAGTAGCCTACACTTCAGTTATTCCATGTCTGGAGGCCTACTCCCATGGGCAGACACCACTCATTATTCGATAGACTCTCCATCATCTAGGAATCCCATCCCTTGCTACGTGTCATCACCATCTTCCCCTTTAGAAAAGACCAGGATGGCAGCAAGAGAGTCAAAAGATATAAGAGGAAAGTCTCATCATGTCAGCATGCCAGAATCAGAATCAAATAAAGGTGGGAAAGCTGACCTGTCAGTCAAAGTACCATTCTAGATGTGCACATGGTCCAGGGCCCTATAAAACTGTACAGGCCACATGGGCATAAGACAGTCACCACAGGGCAAAGTCTTCTAAATAGAATGACAGTGTATCTTATGCCACTACAATAACAATGTCATTTTTCTTCAAAGTTTTGATAGACTACCCCACTAAACAATGCAAGATTAGATGATCCTTAAGAACGATGGCCTAAACAAACTGTAGAGACCAAAATTTCTCTAAACTTCCAGCGCTCTGTGAATGGACTCGGTACCAAACAGCTGAGATTACACAACACAGCGATTCTTATTTCCTTAGCTCCTGCATACATCTTTGAAAGTATGTTGACTCATAGCTTTGTATTCCGTTACAGAAACTGAAAGCTTCAGTTTCTGCACTTGATCAGTGCTGACCCTCCTTTTCTTGCGCACTCTCTTTCATTATCTCTAAAATAGGACTTTTTAAAAAAAAATTAAATTCCAAGCATCTCCCTTCATCTTAAGGTCAATACACCAGGCTAAGGGCTAAAAAAATCAAATTATTTTAAATGATCATCGTTAAAAAGACGGTCTAACAAGCAATGATGCTATTGAGATATATGTGGATATTTAATCCAAAATTGGTTTTCTTCAAGTACTATGCTGCAAGAGTATTATGAGCTTGAGTTGTTGTTGGCAACTCAAAAACAGTTTGATAACCCATTCACGTTCTATCATTACTGATTCTGGACCAGTATAGCAAGCCATAGAATCCCACACATCTATTTCTATGCTGTTGCATAAAGATTTTTACACAGATACATTATAGGCTTTCACCTCAGGGTCTAATGACATTTTTCACTACATGATGTTAACTCCAATTGTTGTAAAGTTTTGAAGTTTACTAGAGACTTGAATGGTAGCTCTCTGACCAAGGCTGTAATAACATAACATCAATAGAAACAGTTAGGATTTTATTTCTTTAAAAGATTAGTGTCAAAAGACCACCACTAAAGCATTACAGTCTTTTAAAATAAGACTTTGTCTCACATGAGGAAAAGGAATCAGGTACATATTTACAAAGTCCAACGGGGTAGCCATGTTAGTTTAGTTCATCAAAACAAACAAGAGTACCACCAGGCTCCTTCACGTACATTTTTAAGTTCTTACCACAAAAGAATGCCCATTTGAGTTTCATTTTTACAAGAAAGACCTCTTACCTAATCAGCTTTAAAGGCAATCAAAGCTAGCAAAGCTCAGAAAAGTTTGTAATTAATCAGTAAGAAACAAGAATTAGTTTGTATTAAAATAATGCTAAAATGAATTTGTGTTCCTTAACAAGATGTAACACTTCTTTAACAAAAGCTCTTGTGATAATCTTTAAAAGTGCCAGGACTCCTTGTTTGTAATAGTTGCCACTATCAGTTATGAACTGAATCATTTCATTAAAGGTCTATTGATGCTTATAATTCTTTACTCTTAGTTCTGCAATGAAGTTGCTGAGACGAGGCCTTAGTTGCCTTATTCTAGTTTTCTGCATTATTTATAAAGAATATTGTCCAGCTGTTTAAATCAAATGTACACAGCTAATCAGACCTGAGTGAGATGAATAAGGTCCTAAAGAGTCAAGAACTCCCACTGTTGCTGCTGCTCGTCTTTTGCTTGATATGTTTTTGTCACAAGTAGAGCTGGTTGGAAATTTCCTAGTAATGATTCATCAAGCCTGAAACGTTTTGTCCAAATGTCAGTTTCACCCAGCAGCAGCCAGGATTCCCAAGGTCTGTCCCAGACCCAGGAAATATGAAAACCTGATATATGATAGATCCTGGGAACCCAGCAGTGCAGAGTAAAGCTGACATTGTCAGTTCTGAAACAAAAAAAAGAGTGTCAATGTCACTCACCAGCCATTGATCCTGAGAAGAAAATTTTGTTTTTGAATCACCATGCAGCAATGTTTCCAAAAATCACATTTTCAGGTTTCTTGATTTGTGAAAAAAATGTGAGAGGGAGATAAGTTTTGGTTCCACTCTTTTTTTAAGTTCAGTCCAGCTTGCAAGTGGGGGGAAAAAAATACAAAACCCAAACCAATTATTCCTTGGTAAATCAGTCTGCAGGACCCAGGGATCATTTGCTGCACAAAATGGAACCTGTGTAGTGAGTGAGGCAGCAGATTGGAGAAGAGAAAGGATCAAGTTTAAAGCAGTTGAAGTATGCTTCATCCTTCTAGCCCAGGGGTTCCCAACCCCTGGTCTGCGGGTCAAAAGTGGCCTACGGGACTTTTTCAAGTGGCCAGCTCTCCCCTACTGCTGGCCAAAAGCCAGGCTGTGGCTGCCTGACCCCCGCCTGATCCCCGCGTGCAGCAGGGAGCCGAGATGAGGCTGCACGCTGGGAGCCAGGTCCTACACGCAGCCCAGAGTGGGAGCTCAGCTACAGAGGCCAATTACTGCCTGATCCTGCTTAATTTTACATACTGTGAGTAACCCCATTGTAGTTAATGGGAGGAGTCACCCTGCAAAAAGTTAAGCTCATGCATAAAAGTGTTTGCAGGACTCAGGCCTCACCCTGTGGTCTGATGTTCGGCAATCAACATCTTAGTAAGTACTGCAAACATCTGAACTCATGCTATCAATACTTCATCTTGTAAAGAATTTTTTTTACACATTTTTACTTCTTTTCAGACATTAAGTTTCACATCCTTTTGTGAAGTGGAACTATCCTTGAATTGGGTTTTTTAAGGAAAACCTTTGTGGGGGGATTAGTTTGAAGGGTTGTTTGGCTCCTGAGAAGATGGGTCAGACTTATCAGGAAGGGAAGCTTTTCACTAAATAAATGGTTTGAAATTTTAAATAAACGTTTTAATTAAAACTTAAATGTAATTACTTAAATTGATTTAAAGTAATCACTTAATTTTAATTGAAATTTAGTTAATGAAATTTTAATATTTTAATTAAATAGACTGGTTGCCCTTCAGAGCTGTAAAAATTATATTTAGGGTCCTCGAGGGAAAAAGGTTGGGAGCCACTGCTCCAGGCCTTGGATGGTGCACGTTCAGCTTCTCTGTGGGTTGATACATATGCAGTCTAGGTATCACTAGGAATTATTAGAGGTTAGTTCATACTGTGAGGACAAAATCTGAGATTTTAGCAAAACCATCATGTAGAGAGAGCTCGATCAAGCTGAACATGTACAAATTGATTCTTCAGAGGCTAACAGCAGCCAAATTTGGGTGGATTTTCATTGGAATAACAAAAGGCACAACTCTGTCACAAAGGCCTCCTACCTGTAAATTTTCAAGTCACTATTCCAAGTCAAAAACCACTATAGCTTTCCAAAGGAAGTTAGCAGAATTTTTTTTAACATTTAAAAAACCCCACTACTTTTTCCATTACCTCAAATCTCAGGAGCAGCTGAACCACTGTCCCTAAACTTTTCCAAGACTATTCAATCTGAGGCAAACACCCAAGATGGAAAATTTCAGCCCACATTGTTAAAGTACAACAAAGTTACAAGCAACTGAGAACAGTTTCTTATAAACAAACAGAGTCCTGTGGCACTTCTAAAGACTAACAGATTTATTTATCGCATGAGCTTTCATGGGAGAAAATCCCACTTCGTCAGACGCTTTGAAGATGGGAAATTTATAGAATGGAAGAAATTAAATGCAGGGAAGTGTATGACATAGGATCAGGTCAGGCTATAAAAGCAAATCAAAAGAGATGTTAGGATTCAAACACTGGGGAACAGCATAGAGAGGAAGGTGAGATGAAGGACTACAGATTTTTTTCTCATTACAACTGGTGATCTGACCTTGCCTTCCTCTCTATGCTGTTCCCCAGTGCTTGAATCCTAACCTCTATTTTGATTTGCTGTTACAGCCTGACCTGATCCTATGTCATACACTTCCCTGCATTTAATTTCCTCCCATTCTGTAAGTTTCCCATCTTCAAAGCATCTGACAAAGTGGGATTTTCTCCCACAAAAACTCATGTAATTAATAAATCTGTTAGTCTTTAAAAGTGCCACAGGACTCTGTTTCTCTGCAACAGACTAACCTGATTACCCCTTTGGATCTTGAATACATGGAAGTTTCTTATAATGCATCATGCAACCTTAACAGGCAATGCTATCAGGATTGCTTATAACAAGACTACATAAAATGTCATTTGTAATCACATTGGAAGAAAGTGTTAGAAAAATGTCACAAACAGTTGTTTTCGGCAAATAACTCTGCAAAACACTAACAGAGCTTCTTTGTTTCATACCTGGCAAGAGATCAGACTACAGTGCTGTATGAAATTAACCTGCAAACAAAAAAATTAAGACTGAGCTGCATCCAGTTCAGATGAGGTTTAATACCCTTCTAAACAAAACTACAACATGGGGTCCTTACATTCTGTTAATCTGAATAAAAGACCCCTATTCTGCCCAGTGTCAACCACTTCTTGCAGCATACATTCTTTGTCTACCAGCTCCAATATAAACTGCAGGTGCAGAGCAACTTGCAGGAAAAGGCCCAGGAAGAGAAAACACTACCCAATAACCAATACCTTGTAAGTTTACTCTTATGAATAAAACCTGTTCAGATCCAGTTGAATTTTTCCATATAAGTAATCCAAAATCATTATGCTGATTTATAGACAATTAACTAAGACTGCTAAAGAGAAAAATGTTTTAAGAGATTGTTTTTATATAAAGTATTTTAGGTTTTTGCGGAAACAGAATTCTAGAATATATTCAGAATTTCAGTACAAGCAACCAGAACATATGCAGCCCCACCAATTACAGAAGCCAGTATCAAGCTCTCTCTACATTCTTTGCAACATACTGGAGTTTTGGAGAACTGTTTTGCTCAGCCTTTCAGTGGCAAGGTACCACACAACCCCTAATAACAAGTCAGAGATAATGCCGGTGGATGTTTGTAGGGGCTTTTCAGATGAAGACAAGGACTGAGTAGACTTCAGGCACAACAGCACTGAAGTAAACAAATTAGTAGAGGAAGCTGTGAAATGTCTCAGGATGAAGCTGACTAGAATGGAGTTTTGGGAGGTTCTACTTGACCAATCATATAAGTAATGGTTTGGGTGATGGATCTTTTCTTTGTTTTGTTTTCTAAATTCTCATGAACACAGAGTGCTATTGGTTTTTTGGTAACAAAGACCTTTTAGCCTGATGGCCCTGGGCAATGTAAGAATACGTCACTTGCCGACTGTATGTTAAATAATGAGAAATTTAGATGTGAACACTTTCTAGAATTCCTGAAATGCCAGATGTTAATGAAAAATCTTTTGAGATTTGCAGAAAGCATGAGCTTTCATGTAATGGAAATCCTCTGGAAAGTGGATGCAAGACCTGAAACATGAAGTGCAGGATGTGACCCATTTTGTCCTATTACTAGGCTGATCCCAGAAATGCAACATGAAGAGCTCAAAATACCTGCTACCTTATCACAAAAGTTCTGTTTTGGAAATTTTGAATACTTTGCAATTTACATGCCAAAAGAGTGTCCTTAATTCAACAAGTGATCAAAAATTTTCACACCGTGCTGGGTACATTGGAAAAAAACATCTGTTTCTTTAACTAAATTGGTTATGAAGTCTTTATTCATCTGGGAACTATTTCACTGTGTAGATATAGATTAATTGTCAAGCGTCTTCCAATAGGAGAGAAAGGAGGTCTTCTGGTTGAATACATATTTTGACATAATGTGGACAGGCTTCTTTGCTGACCCCTACTTCGGCAGTATGACAATATTTGTCTACATGCAACTTGCAAGGAACAACAACACTTCCTTTTTTACAGCATGTACTACTGAAATTGCTCCGATAATGCCTAATTTAGGTATTAGAAATAAGCATAGCTGATAACTAAGTTACCTTTTTCCTTCGATTTTAGTAGATGGCTTTTAAAATGTGCTACACCCATGACTGTGGTGTATTCAACTAATCAGAGCAAACAAAACAAACTTCTCTCTTTGTACTACTTCAATGGATCAAAGTGACTCAATAATAGCAAGTTCCAAAGAGGCAGCCATGTTAGTCTAGTTCAGAAATACAAACAAGGAGTCCTGGGGCACTTTTAAAGACTAACACATTTATTTTTCACATGAGCTTTCTTGAGAGAAAATCCCACTTCAGATGCTTGAAGATGGGGAATTTACGAAGTGGGATTTTCTCCCATGAAAGCTCATGCAATAAATAAATATGTTAGTCTTTGAAAGTGCCACAGGACTCCTTGTTTATACCAATAATAGCAAACACTTGACTAAAAAAAAGAAAGAGTTATGCAAGCTAGAAATCAGTAAAGCTGAGTTTCCGTGGGATATCTGAAGGAAGCAGTTTCACAGCCAAGGATCTTTCACCAAGAATTGCTCCAGTAGCAAATCAAATACATTTAAGAAACATCAGGAGGATTCAACTTCTCTGGTAGAGAGGCAGTCATGTTTCAGTCTGGACACATCTTTACAGATCCAAACCATCACCTGGAATTCTACCCAGTAAGCACACAGGCAGGAATTTTAGAGCAACCCCCTTCACAAAAAAGGCAGACTCCATCTTCTGCACTAGGTATTGCTTCGGAGTAGTTTTTCTAAAGTAGCCTCAGGCAGAGCACTGTAAAAGAAATTCCCACCTGGGGGTGGAAAATGCTCTTGAAAACATTGCTTTCTTTAGCTCAAGGTTAACAGCTGGAGTAAGAGGAAATTTGTCAACACGATTTTTTAAAACTATATTGAGACAATAGACTTAGCAAAATAATTATCTGCTCACTTGTCTTTTTCCTCTTCAGTGAGTAATATAAAACTCAGCCTTTGAGGGCAAAAGGTAAACAGAGAGATTTTAGAAGATATATGAAAGATTACTCATAAAAAAGAACACTAAAGTTGCAAAGTCAAGCATTTAAAAGTTAAGAAATGCCAGACATAAGATTGTTTGTTTAACAATAATAATGTTGTATGTATACATTCTTTGGTTACATGATCACATACTACTTTTTCCACAGGATCCCTGCCTCATTCAGTGTACAAGACAGACTGGCTCCCAAGACTAACCAGAGTTGTGTAGTAATGAAGTCTATTCTCTACATGACTTCATTATTTGCTGCAAAAACTGGAAGGCATGTAGTGAATAAAGAAGAGAATTACAGGAAGAGAAAGGACTGTCTCATGGTTAAGACTGTTGAAAGATGACCTGGAGAAATGGATTCTATCCCAGTCTCTTCCACAAAGTTCTTGTGTGATGCTAAGCAAATTACTTAAACCAACCTTTTCAGAAGTGGTCTCTAATGATTAGGTCTTAACCAAATTCATGGTCCAGGCTGGTCAATTTCATGGCTCTAGGATTTGAAAAGTAGTCAATTTCACATTTCAGATTTCAGGGTGTTGGCATCATGGAGGGTCTGATCTAAAATTGAGTTGTGGGGGAGGTTTCACAGGCTGGCCACGCTACCAACAGAGGAGACTTCCAGACAGGGGCTCTGATCTCTTTCTTCCATGCTGCTGGGAGCACTCCAGCCAGGGGCTTCTAACTGCTAGCCCTGGTCAGTGGTGGATTAATGTAAGGACCCACAAAGCCCATGCACAAGGACCCCAGGCAATTTGCCCCTTGCCCCTGAAAAAATGGGCAGCCTGAATTACGGCAGATGCTATGGGGGTGGATGCCCCAAGTCCTGGTACCAGCCCCAAGTCTGGGTACCCCCAGGACAAGGTGCAGGGGCAGAAGCCTCCAGCCCAAGCACTCTAGTCAGGCTGGGAAGGGACAGGATTTGCTCCTCCCCTGCATAGCTGCTCTTGGTGGGAATTCAGATCAACCTTCAGGTATCTCCCAGTAGCACAGGGGAGTTAAAACCCACCTCCACTTTGGGGAACTTTGTGTGGCTGCAGAAAGTTCCACAGAAGCCCTGGAACTTCCTATAGCCACACAAGGTTTCTGAAGTAGAGGTGTGTTTCATCTCCTCATGTTGTTGGGAGATACCTAGAAGTGGGTCTGATCTCCTCCCCAGAGTAGCTGTGCAGGGGAAGAGTAAGTCCTATTCCCTCCCCGCCAGCACTGCCGGGACTAGCAGCTGGAGCATGGTAGGAGCCCCCGGCTAGGGTGCCCTCAGTCCCACCCTTTCTGACCACTAGATTTCATGTTGGATGTCTGATTTCACAACATGTGACATGTTTTTCACAGCCATGAATTTGCTAGGATCCTACTAAAATGCATACCTCATTTTCTGGATATTTAACTTGAGACAAGTGGACTTCATCTGCAGAAACACTGAGCACTCACAGCTAAAATTGAAATCAATGGCAGTGATGCTTGAATATATACATGCTATTCAAACAAGGAGTCCTGTGGCACTTTTAAAGACTAACAAATTTATTTGTTGCATGAGCTTTCATGGGAGAAAAATCACAAAGTGAGATTTTCTCCCACAAAAGCTCATGCAATAAATGTGTTAATTTTTAAAAGTACCACAAGACTCCAAGTGTGTTTTTATATTCATCACAGGCAGCCAATAACTACACCTAACCTGCATGCATACGAGTTGTTTAATATGCAAATTTAAACCATCTGAGCCTATATTGCACTCTTCAACCTTATAACCTTCAGTTTACAAACTCAGAACATAAGTTTAAAACAAAGTCAATCTGTGTTACTTGAGAGTTAAAATTCGACAACACCACTACCCAAATAAGATACACGGACTAATCTCAAAGTTTCTTAGCATGGTCAGAAAAGATGAGACAGAAGAGAAGGTGGGATTTCTAATCTCCCTCATCCCCCGCATTGCTCATCAACAAGTATCAATTCGGATGACTGGACTATTGAGCTGGGTAGCCCCAGGAAGTAAGCAACCGATCCCCATCCAAAAAGGACAGTCTTGTTCAGCGACAGGCAGGTCCCCCGCCAACCACTCATAATATGAGCGGAATATCTCTCATCCCGCAGGGGGTGGGACGCCTGCACAGAGGGAGAGCTGTCACCGCTAGAGGAGGGATTTACCTCGCTCGCTGGGCCCCCCGCGGATGACAGCACGAGCCGGCACCCGGCCTCTCCGGGCAGGGCGCCTCGTGTCCACGTTCAGAGTCAGGCAGGCACCGCTGGGCCATGGGAGCAAGCGGTAACCGCTCGCTGGCGGCCGCGTGACCTGTCGCACCTCCGGCCCATCCCCTAACGGGCAGGCTGCCGCCGGCCCCCGAGAGAGCACCACACAGCCAGGCCCGGCGCCAATCGCAGCCCCTCTACCCGCACCGGCCGGCACAGGCAGCGCAGGGCCCACCGGGCCCCCAGGACAGGGGCGGACAGGCCCCGGTGCCAGCAGGAAAGGAGTCCTGCCAAGGGGAGTGTCCGGCACTTCCTCCAGGGTAGGAGAACGGAGAGAAGCCCCCGCCGCCCTTTGGCAAACTGGGCAACCTGAGGCCGCGCAGGCCACGAGCTCACCTCCTCCTCCGGTAGCCCGAGCACCTCCACGGGAGAAACCGCCATGGCCGGCCAGGAAACGTTCTACCAACGGTCACAGCACTGACGCGCCTCCCTCAGCTCAGCACGGGGACCTTCCCGTGTTTACACTCGGCTCCGCCCAGCCGCCGGCAGGCCCCGCCCAGCGCACACCAAGAGCTGAGGCCCCAGAACCCGAGGGTGCGCTCCGACCCGCCTACCCTACGCTTCTGGAGACAGATCCTCCTTCTGATTGGCGGAGAGCGCTGCCTTCCCTCCGCCCTGGGGACAAACGCCCCTTCTGATTGGTTCAGAGATTGGTCTTCCCTCTAGCCCTGGAGACAGATTCTTTCTCTGATTGGATCAGAGCTCCGCTTTCCCTCCACTCGTTGATCGACGGATCCTCCTTCTGATTGGCTCAGAGTACAGTCATCTCCCCGCCCTTGGAGACAGCTACCCCTTCTGATTGGCTCAGAGCCCAGTCTTCTCTCAGCGCCTGGAAACAGGTACCTACAGACCCCTGCTGACTTAAAAGCCTACTTAAGTGGTCGCTTAACTCCCCGGTCGGAAGGGGCAGCATCAGCCCTCCTGTACGCTGCGCTCCAGGTGGCGCGTGGAGGCTCCTGAGGCCTTGGCCCTGTGAGCAAGGCTGCAGGGGATGGTGACCAGACAGCAAGTGCCAATCATCCGGATGGGGGTGGAGGAGTGTGGGGGCCTGTTTAATTATACCATTTATAACATTACTGACTTAAAAGGTACCTATAAATATAGAGTATTTTTATTTCTAGTATTTTGTATTTCTAGTATATGACATAATACTTACAGAAAGTTTTTAAATATTTTAATAATACTTTCTACTACCTCCCATTACAAGTATTCATTATACTCAAAACTTATGAATGAATTAAACTTCCTTTTCCAGTACTTTCAAATAAATATATCTTTAAGAAAGATGGAAGAGAGAGGCAAGCTGATGTTCTGATTCAGACACAGCATTGAGTCAGGATTTGTGGCTTCAAAATCTTGCTCTTTCACTGTGTGAGGGGAAAAGAGAGAGAGAGAGAGAGAAACTGGAAAAATTCTTGACCATCCCTGTATTTCACTTTCTCTATCTGCAGAATGGGAGTCATAAATACACAAGTACCTAAGCAAAAGATATTGTGAACTTGATACATTTAATTTGCTTAGAAAAATAAAAACAAATATTAATGCTATAAAACATCTTCCAAAGGGGTAGCCATGTTAGTCTATTGTAGAAAAACAAAGAGAGTCCTGTGGCACTTTTAAAGACTGAGGCTATGTACACACGATGAGATTAAAGCACAACATGGCAATCGCGCTATAAAAAATATGTGACCTTTATTGCGGGATAGCGCGTACACACGTCGCTCCTTGTAACGCAACAGAATTCTCTGCAATATCGTGGTGTAGCGCAATGAATTCTGGGCACCTATCCCACAGTTCAATTTTCCCTCAATCAGCGCTTGGAATCATGGGATGAAGGAAAGGAACGCAAAGCGCCATGGGTAAAATCTCAGTTTCCCGTGGTGCACTGTGTTCCCCTTGCGTCTTCCTCGTTGCCAATAGCAACTCGTACCTATTTTCAACAGTGCAGTGATGCACTACTTGCGAGCAATCACAACAGCGGCAGCATGGATCCTGCTCTGATCTCCACTGTCGCCTTCAGCATTCTAAATACATCTCGGCTGGTTGCTCAGTATGCAATGAGCTCCGAGTCAGACGAGGACGCTGAGGAGTAGGGGCTGATCGATGCCATACAGAGCAACAGCACCGTGTTGCTCAGCTCCTTCACCGATCATCTGCACACGGTGCAACGCCGTTTCTGGTCGCAAGAGACGAGCACCGAGTGATGGGATCGCATTGTTATGCAGCTGTGGGATGACGAGCAGTGGGTACAGAACTTTCAAATGCGGAAAGCAACCTTTCTGGAACTATGTTCAGAGTTGGCCCCTGCCCTGCGATGTAAAGACACAAACATGAGGTCAGCCCTAACCGTGGAGAAGCATGTTGCAAGTGCTGTCTGAAAGATGGCGACTCCTGACTGCTACCGGTCGGTTGCAAACCAGTTTGGAGTCGGGAGGTCCACCATTGGATTAGCCCTCTCACAAGTGTGCCAAGCCATCAATCGTGTTCTGCTACGGAGGACGGTGACGTTGGGCAATGTTCGTGAGATTGTGGACGGCTTTGCTGCCATGGGATTCCCTAACTGCGGGGGAGCCATAGACAGCACACACATCCCTATTTTGGCTCCAGACCATCTCGCGACCGAGTATATAAACAGGAAGGGCTACTTCTCCATGGTGCTGCAAGCACTCGTGGCTCACAAGGGGCGTTTTACGGACATCAATGCTGGGTGGTCGGGAAAGGTGCATGATGCCCGTATTTTCAGGAACGCTCGTCTGTACCGGAAGCTGCAAGGGGGTACCTTTTTCCCAGATCAAAAAATTACTGTGGGGGATGTGGAGATGCCCATAGTCTGACTTAGGGGTTGTAGGTGGTGACCAGTGGTGTTCTGTTGGTTTTTTTTCTTGGGCTTCTCCTGTAGTAGTTGTTTTCTGGGTACCCGTCTGGCTCTGTCAATCTGTTTCTTCACTTCTGCAGGTGGGTTCTGTAGTTTTAAGAATGTTTGATAGAGCTCCTGAAGGTGTCTGTCTCTGTCTGAAGATTCAGAGCAAATGAGGTTATATCTTAGGGCTTGACTGTAGACAATGGATCACGTGGTCTGTCTTGGATGAAAGCTCGAAGGATCACATGATCCATTAGTTACCTACATCCCTCAAGCTTTCATATAACAGCTTCAAAGAGAAACTGCAGAACTCGAATTTATATGCAAATTCAACTCAGTTGCCTTGGAGTTAAACAGTGACTATGGATTTTTCTCTCATTACAACAGGTGATTTGACCTCACCTTCCTCTTTGTGCTGTTCCCCAGTGTTTGAATCCTAACATCTATTTTGATTAATTTGCTGTTACAGCCTGATCTGACCCTATGTCATACATTTCCCTGCATTTAATTTCCTCCCATTCTGTAAGTTTCCCATCTTCAAAGTGTCTGATGAAGTGGGATTTTCTCCCATGAAAGCTCATGCAATAAATAAATCTGTTAGTCTTTAAAAGTGCCACAGGGCTCTGTTTATAAAACATTTTGTTATTGTTAATGTAACATTTTGTAGGGTTTGTCTTAAGCAAAGGACCATAAATAGGAAAGCAAGCTGGGAGCAATGAGAGTGGGAGCATCCCTTGAGATCTTAGCAATCGAAATGTTTATCTTTCTGGCAGCCCTCATCCCCTCCAAACTGAAAATATGGAGGAAGATGACAGCCCATGATTCAAATAAATATGTGCCACCTGTGCTACGGGATATATCATCCTCTTCATGCATGTTTGCATATCTAGTTTAAAGGAATTTTTAAAAAATAAATTACATGTAAATTGAGATGTCAGCAGAGAAACTTATTTGAACAAATTTCATACAGTCATCTATACAGACTTTTTCTAAATGTATGTAATGTCTTCTTTATTATTTGGATTCTTTTTAATAGCAGAAGTTCTTCCATTCTCAGAGACTCATTCTTTTCCAGCACTGTCATTTTTTTGAAGCACAAGATTTTGAGAAAATACATACTGTGTCCACTCTCCTGTTCAGAAATGTGATAGTCCTTTATGGGAGACAATTTGGGTCTCCCATGAAAGCTCACGTGATAAATAAATTAGTTAGTCTTTAATAAAAGTTCCACAATATTTGTTTTGCTGACTTAGACTAATACGGCTACCCCTTTGGAATTTGGGTCAATATTTCTTTTCACCCTTTTTAGAAGCAACCACTTCTGAGATGGAAGACATAAGTTAATCACTGTACAGGACATGCACAAATGTAGGGGATGAGGAAATGTTAGAACAAATGCAAGCATTTTACATTTAATTTCAAGTTCCACGAGACTGTTGGGCTCATAATGAAAGATGCTATGGCACAGCAGTATTAGAGGATTGCTGTCACAAGTAACATGCTACTGTCACTGTGCTACTAGTCAATAAGGCACCGTACAAAAAAATACATTGCTCATCTCATTCTAAATGATCAAAACTAAGCAAGAAATGTACATGCCCTGTTTATTACTACCCTTATTATTACTGGTGTTGAGCTAACACCTGCAGGCCACAATCAGGAATTCATGCCCCATTTTTAACTATATATTTAGGGGAGTGCTTTTTCTATTAATACCCAGACAAATTATCACAAGTTTTAGTATACTTAACATCTGAATCTGCCTACATCTAAAAGTTGTTAGCTAATCGACAGATATTATTTGAATAGTGCTTTCTGTCAGAGGATGGCAAAGCACTTTATGAATATTAATTAATTAATCAATCAATCCTCAACACACTTCAGAAGCTGGTATTATTGACTCCTTTTTATAGAGTGGGAAAGCAGGCACAGAAAGCAGAGCAGCTGCAGTCTGATTTTTCAAAAAGTGAGGTATGCAAAATTTGTGTCTAATATAGACAGCTAATTACCCAAACAGTGGAAGATGCAAATAAATGGTTATATGTCTGAAAGGTTATCTACGAACTCATGATCACTCTGGCCAAACAAGGCATATCTCATCTGTTTTCAGTCAGGCCCTAAATGACTTGCTTTGGGTCATGTGGAAATTTAGCTGCATGATCAGGAATGGTATCTAGCTCTGAGCACCTAATGGTACTGTGAAGTGTTGAGCTCCATTAGTGAGTCATTGTCATGACATTAAAGAAACTGAGATTACTAGGCTTTCAATAAGTATTTAATTCTTTTAGTCATGGCAATGATTCACTGTTCCCAATCCAGCATAATTTTTTATAAATTCCCTCCCATATATATATTTTTCTATTTACCTGTCACTTTGCAATTGTGTGTGGTTTTCCATAGTGGTATTTGTTGTACTCTCAGCAAAATCATGCTAAAACCTCTTCTACAATAGAACAAAGATCCAGAAATATGTCAATAGCAAAAACTTGTTACACAAGATTTTAATTTTTGTAAATTGCTATTGAAATTACTTCAGATACTTTTGGGTTAAAATCATAGCAGTGACAAGAACTTACCTGATTTGATTGAAAACTCTCATTCATGAAGTTGTATCCATTCATATTACCTTTAATAGAGAACAGATGATTATTCCATCGTGCTTCCGGTGGTGGTTCATTGTTTTTTTCCTTCCCACTTAACTGTAACACTGTTAATGTATTTTCCCTTATTGTAAAGATTATTTTCCTAATTATTTCTCTTAATGACAAGCCCTTAGAAAACTAAAACAGAAATGTTCTGTTTATTGACATTATTTCCTTTTTCACACACTGGTGTGGTATGCTATTCAGGGTCATGAAGTAGTATGGTAGTTGCAAAGGGGTATCCATGTTAGTCTAGTTCAGCAAAACAAACAAGGACTAATAAATTTTGTAGTCTTTAAAAGTTCCACAAGACTCCTCATTTAAGTAGTATACTGCTTGCCTAGGTTTTAAGGTCACATGACACTTTGGTTTGAGAAGAGAAACATTGTTGCAAATGCACTAACAGAATCAGGGCACAGGTTTGGGTCTACCAGTCCAAAGGGTGGCATTTAAGAGATGGAAAAGAGTTTTGAAATTTGTAGTTTCTGACTCTTTCATTTAGGTGATAACTCAGATGGCATCAGAAGCCACCATTTTGCTACCAGTTGGGAGGCACTGCTGGGACAGAGGAATGAGATTAAATATTAATTTGTTCTTAATGATCTCAGTGTAAAGAATTTCATTGCAGACAAATTATCCAAATACAGGTTTTCTGTGTAAGTGTCTCCGATCTCTTTTTTATTACTCTTGTCTTGTAACTTAATGAGATTTTATACAAATATTTACTGTTAAAGATGTGTTGCTTCTAATGTGTAAAAACAGAACGTGTGCTTAACAGGCTGCTGAATTGTTGAACTTCTGTTTACTAAAACTTACTAAAAGTAAGTATGTCACTTTTTAACTTCAGAGAAGTGAAGAAACTACCTTAATTATAAGTACAGTATTATATCTAAAGAAACCCTATGTTGTATGGGTGATCTGCATGATTCTAGCTGAGGCCCATGAGATAAGACTTGAGTCCAGTAAAAACATACCTCTTCAATCATAGTAAGGGAAGAAAGGATACTAGTCTAGAATCCAGCAGAACTGTGTTCAGTTCTCTGTTCTACTGCAGATTTTTCGTGTAACCTTGGGTGAGGTATTTCCTCCCTCTTTCTCTCAGTGTCCCTTCTGTAAAATGGGGAAACAAAACTTCTCTACCTCACAGATTGGGAGATGGTTGGATACAATGGTAATGGGGCACACATAAGTACCTAAGATAGACAGAACAGTGAACAGTTGTCATTCTATAGCACCAACACATAAAAGCCATCAATATCATCATATTACCAGTTATCATATACAATACTACTGACTTTACTGTGATGACACTTGTCACCACATCAAAAGCAATTAAATTAATAATTTAAAAATAAATTAGTAGCAGTTTTGATAAAGGGAATGTATTCTAGTGGTCAGAGGAGCAGGGGTTGGAATCAGAAGGTCTGGGCTTCAAGTTAAATTATGCTGCAGTATTCTTGTATGACCTTGGACAAGTCACAATCTCTATAAAAAAGAATCTATCCATACATAAAAAGGGGATATTTACTTATCTCTGAGGGTTGTGAGGATTAATAAATATATAATTAATCTGCGGAGCTCTTCGAGAACCTTGGCTGAAAGGGGCTATATAAATGTAAAGCATTATTTTTAATTTTATTTTTATAAATGCTTTAGTTTCACCTATTTATGCAGGACAAAAATTATTCTGTGACAACTGGTGTCACACAGATATTGGCTTAGCGCATATGCATATATCTTCAACAAGTTAAGCACCCTAGATCTGTTGGTGACTGCCTCGTTAAGGATTTGGGATTTCACTGTGTTGGTCCCCTTGTTTTGGACAATTAATAGTCTTTTCAGTAGGAGAGAACATGCAAACAAAAATGTATGGGATGTTAATTAGGAGCCTGTCAAAACTAACCCTATCCCTTTAAAACCTAAATTAATTCATTTATTTTACTCCCTCTTGTAATTTTCAGCAAGTCAAAAATGTATTTTTTCTAACAAGTTGAGAAATTGTACATTTCTCAGCAAATAAATGTGAGTGTGAGCTTTCATGTTCTTAACTCATCCCCGTCCACCCCTCAAAATTACAGGTACACTAGTGCAATACTCACAAACAAAGATCTTTGTTAAAAGGGAATTAAAGATGCTTTGGAGTGCTTTTTCTCTCTGTACATTTCAGAATGAGAAAGTTGAAAATCTGAAACCTAAACCTCTGAAAAACAGAAAAAGGCAGAGTTAATCTCTCTCACCACACCCCAATACAACCTTACCTCTGCCTGCATGGAGATGGCAGTAGGAATTTTGCCCATTCCTAACCACACCTCACATTTTCTGCATGTTCACGACTCTAGCAAATCATTGCTCTATTTTGTACACTCCAAACCGACTCTAATTGGTGCAGCAGGTTAGAAGTGGGAGGGAGATGGTTTGAGCTCACATTGCCACCTTGAGAAATCTGCAGCTGTAGGTACATGATCTGAAGGCTTTTGAAAAAAATTTAACAGTTTAATTTCTCTAGAATTGCACTTTTTCACTGCCTAGGTGATCTTCATATGGTATGGTGACCAACTGAAAGACTCCTGAGGGCAGCAGGAATCAAAGGAGGGCAGAATTAAGGCACTGAGCAAAAATAGTTATAAAAGGCAATTTTAAAAACATAAGTAGGAGGGTGGGGTTAGGCTGTAACTCAGGATCACTCTATTAAGTGACCCCAAATTCGTACCACAATTTCTACACAGGGTCCTCTTCTGACACAGCAATTTTCAGATCAGTATGCCTATTCATGTGGATTTTAAGAGTATTTTGAAAAAACAAAAAAAACCCCACAACCCAAAAAGCTTTGGCCAACCTTAACTAGGGGGCTTCAAGGGCAACTCCAGCCTTTTGATTTCAAACTCCTATTACAAAAATCTACTTTGTATCTTTGTCTCTCACACCATTTATTTCCTCCCTCCTCCATTTCTCAAAATCCTTCCACTTGTTTTTGGAAAGAGATAACTTCCTCCATCCACTGTGCATCATTTGAATCTTATGGCACCTCACCATAATAGGGAGAGTGCTTCCCTGTGTATAGCGGGTTTGGTTTTTGCCCTTTTTGATAATGGGCTAAAGCCAGGGGAAGCAGCAGGAGCCACACTCCTGTCCCGGTACTAGCACTCCCCTGCTGTTTGGCAGTGCTTGCAGCTGCTTTTTAAAGCAGACAGACCAGATATCCTGACTTCATAGGGACAGTCCCACAAAGCTTTTTCTTATATAAAAAGAACAAGGAGTCCTGTGTCACTTTTAAAGACTAATGAAACAGGTTTCCTTGTTTGTTTTGCTTAACTAGACTAACCTGGCTACCGCTCTGGAACTTTTCTTATACAGGCCCCCCCACTCCTCCACCCCCATCCGGATGATTGGCACTTGCTGTCTGGTCACCATCCCCTGCAGCCTTGCTCACAGGGCCAAGGCCTCAGGAGCCTCCACGCGCCACCTGGAGCGCAGCGTACAGGAGGGCTGATGCTGCCCCTTCCGACTGGGGAGTCAAGCGACCACTTAAGTAGGCTTTTAAGTCAGCAGGGGTCTGTAGGTACCTGTTTCCAGGCGCTGAGAGAAGACTGGGCTCTGAGCCAATCAGAAGGGGTAGCTGTCTCCAAGGGTGGGGAGAGCTCTCAATGGCTATGTCTACACTTGAAAGTTAGGTCAACTTAAAGAGACTTAATTCGATGTAACTTAGTCCATGTCCACACTACGCTTTCATTAAGTCGACTTAAGGGGCTTCCTTAAGTCAACTTAATAAATACCACTGTTTAGGTCGACTTAACAGCTAAGTTGATTTGTTAAGTTGACCTCAAGCCGGTGTGGACACCCTAGGTCGACTTAGTTCTCTAAAAAACCAATACAGTCCTGTGGCACTTTTAAAGACTAACAGATTTATTTATCGCATGAGTTTTCATGGGAGAAAATCCCACTCATCAGATGCTTTGAAGATGGGGATCCTATGCAGGTCCAGGGAGAAGAGAGCAGGGCTTCTGGCAAGAAGGGACCCGTGGGTCCTTTCTGCAGGGAGCCGCAGCTATGTCCACACTTATAAAGTTAAGTTGACTTGTTAAGTCGACTTAATGAGGTCGACCTTGTTGAGTCGACTTAACTTTTTAAGTGTAGACATAGCCAATGATTCTCTGTTCAAGTATCTGGAGTTAGGATTTTGGGGTTCTAATAGCTGCAAAAGTCAGGGCTCACCCTTGCAAGTGGTTTTGTTGATTTCAGTAAGTTTATTTACGTGAGTAAGGATTTGTAGATTGAGCCACTTTGAATCTCTCTTTGCCACCTCATCTTTAGTTCTTCTGTAAATCCAGTGTCTTTGTATCCAGCAGTAAAGAATGCTCTGCTCTTCGAAGCACCTGTCCCTAATTTACATTCCCTATGCTTTAAACATCTAAACAAGAAGTTGCCTTTTGTTCCTACCGTTATAAACACAGTCATAAATAGTTCCACTGCATGCATGCAGCTTTTCAAATGAAGGGTTTCAAAATGTCTCTTATTTCCTGAAGGCTCAGAAAGAGTTGGGGTTGGTTATATCAGGAATTGATTATCACAGCTCTGAGGGTAAAAGTGTTCTCCTCCAGCGCTGACCTAGGAATGGGTGAAGGGCCAGTTTGTGGCCAGTTCTTACAAGGGACAGGTCTAAGGGTTTCAGAGCCCAGTTTATAGCATGGTAATTTAGTCCATAGAACTATGTTTCCCATCTACCCTAAATGAAACCAAAAAAGGATGTTAGAAGATGGATCCCTCTAATTGTGTCTGCCATGGTTAGAGTTGTAACGGTGATGGCCACCAGACCCCTGACCTGGAGAGTCCCACAAGAATCAATTCTCTCTCCATTCTTACTAAGCATTAACAAGAAGCTATCAGGAAAACTGGTGAAAAATAATATACTCATTGTCAAAAAATATTCAGAAGAGACACATTTCTAGCTGTCCTTTACAACATCTGACAGCTCTACTTACCAAGCTAGTTCAGTATTTGGTCAAGATCAGCTCACAGATGAAGAATAGATGGTTGAAGCTAAGCCTGGACAAGACAGATAGAGGTTACTTTGCAGAGGAAAGTTATTAAGAGGATTTTAAAGCTACAGTGCACTCTCCTTTGGTTGAAGATACATAACCACAACTGGCCAGTTCAGTCAGTTTTTTGGAGAACTCCTGGATTCCTCACTGATGCAAAGCTCTGCAGTAGGAAATTCTATCTTCTATAGTTAACTAGGTGATTACATCCCATCTTTGTGAAGGGGGACTTGGACTCAGTAATACATACCTTTGTCTCCCAATTCAACTAAATCAATGCTATCTACTTCCTGCCAACTCTTAGAAAACTACAGCTAGTAAAAGGTGCTCCAGTGTATCTCCATAATAACCACATGCATATCAAACCTGTCCTCTACTCTCTTTGCTGATTTTCTAGAAATAGCAAACCAAATTCAGGGTCCCAATTCTTATCTTCAGGATGCTCAATGGCCTGATCACAGGGTATCTAAAGCATGATGCTCATCTTTTGTAGGAGACAGAATTTTTTTGAGATCTGTTCCAAGATTCCTGTGGGAACTATGAACCACCTCACGGCTAAGCCCCAATTGCAAAGGTGCACTCCTTTAACTTACCCCCATTAATAAAAAGACATGAAACACTGTCCATATATTACATGTAAAAAAAAAATCTTCACACAAATTCCCTGCAGGAAGGGAGGAAGAGAAAAGAATCATGTAACAAGTTACTTATGATGCAGTGGAGCTGCTGTGAAATGATTTATGAATTCTGTGTTGACCTGGCTACTGGGTGATTTGTTGTATGAATGTATTGCTTTGGTATAATAGTAGGCTATGAGGAAAGGCAAGCAAGAAGGAAGGAACAGCAGCTCAAGATAAGGCACCCCTCAACAAATCCTTCAAGGTTTACGGGACAACAGCAGAGCTCCAATCAAGTCTACCTAACTGATTTTGACAAGCAGGGTGAACACCTTGGAACTGACACTGGATTTTCTTTCTCTCTCCTAAGAGGAGGAACTGGTTGGGGAAATGTGCAGAGAAACTAGACTCACACAGACATTCACTGGGGCTAGAAGAAATAAGGTCTGCCTAAGTTATCAGGGAATGGCAAGTTAGGTAGAATAGTCATGGAGGAGTGGGCATACGGTGACAATGGGGTACTGTAAAATACATTTTTTTAATTTATGCTGTATGTCTACTGTGAGAATAAACAAGACTCGGGTTTTACAAAACTTGTTCAGTCATTATATGTACACGAGTGGTCACAGATTCCCAAAGGGAACAACTGCAGTTGCTGAACCAGGTCAGACCCCACAGTCCGAACTGCGGGGAAGTGTAAACGTCCCCTGGAAGTGAGAGGATTGTGGAATTCCACCCCAGGAGCAGTAAAGGCATCAGGCTTGACACATGTGGGGGTGCACTCAGGGATCTCACAAAAGGGAAGCGGTGTAACTAGCCCTATAACTTAACACCAGGGTGACCACCTTTGTTGGCTAGAAATAAGGGGGGAAAAAACCACATGGTCACTACAGGAGAGTTCTTTATTTTAAAGGACATTTTAGGGAAACACCATTTCTCTTAGCAATTCCTATTTTTTTTCCTCGTGTACATTTGTACTGTCCTTAAGTATACAAAGCATTATCATAAGCATCAACTTAATGTTAAAAATGGTTGAGGGACGAGTGATCATCCTAAGCAATCAGTCTAGTGCTTTTTTTGTGATGATACACAGGTGTATGGAGTACCAGCACTTTTTTGCTGGCCCTGCAGACTAGCTGGGGGAACGGGGTCAGCAGGGGAAAGGAGCGCACCGCTGGAAGAAGAGGGGTGGCACAGGAAGAAGAGAGGTGGGAGAGGCATTTTTCAAATTTACTATCAAGTTATGAGTACAAGCACCTTTTTAAAAAAAACAGAAGAAAAGCACTGAATAAACTGTGGCAAAGTCAGGCCAGATGGCTTTAGAAGGGTAATTGAAGGCAGGTTTGTCAGCCCTAGAATGCTGAAAGCACTATTCCCAGCAGGCAAAGGAGAAACAGCTGTGGGGCAATTAGGGACACCTGGGCCTTGTTAAGGGCTGTTCCTGGCCCAATAAAAAGCCCCACCACCAGCTCAGGTGTGGGAGTTTAGAGGAAAGGAAAGGAAAGGAAAGGAAAGGAAAGGAAAGGAAAGGAAAGGAAAGG
>ML685765.1:12833014-12888014 GCA_007922175.1 Pelusios castaneus | reverse complement strand
ATGGGTTAGTAGGCAAGACCCCACCACATACGATAACCTAGTGGACCTGGTCGAGAGGTATGTGACAGCCAGGGAGATGGTCCAGACACCTGGGGAAGATGGGCACCGCAATAAAAGGCCAAACTTGGGGCCCAGGGCTCAGGCTCCCAAGGCAGTAGGCCGACCCATGCTGGGGAGAAGAGAGACTGGAGAGCGCCCGAGGCCTGTTAAAGAGGCTGAGGAAGCCCGACAAGAGGACGATAGACAGAGACCCTGCAGCCCGAAGAACAAGGGGTTGACGAGGTCAGGGTATCAGTGCTATGCATGTGGGGAGCTAGGACACATTGCAGCCCAGTGCCCAAATGCTGAGGAGCCCATGCAGTGTAGCATCGGACAACTCGACCACCCTTGTAATCTCATCTGCATCGTAGGAGTAGCAGAGACCCCACACCGATATACTCGGCCGGTGACGATGAATGGCATCAAAACCCAGGCATTAGTGGATTCTGGGAGTGCAGTAATATTAGTCTCGGGGAAATTGGTGGGTTACAATCAGTAAACCCGTGCCAAACACACAGGTGTAGCCTGCGTACATGGCACAGTCAAATACTACCCAACCATCCCCGTCAAGATAGAAGTACAGGGAAATACTTCTAGGGTAGCAGCCGGTGTAGTTCCTAAGTTGCCCTACCCGGTCCTCATAGGTCGGGACTTCCCGGGATTTAGGCACCTGCTCCCCACGGAGGAACCCCCAGCTAGCTGTAGCTCCACCTGCGAGGGGGAGAGCCCGGCCGCTGATCCACTGATTCCCTTCTCAGAATTCGACCAAGACCTATTTCCTGTTACTGAAAGGCAGGGGAAAACCCGTCGAGAAAGGAGGGCTGCCAAAAGGTTAGGAACCCGGATACTAGCCCAGAACCAGCAGGCTGCCCTCGTGGGGACAGGATTGTGCCCCGCCGGTAGGCAGACAGAGCAGTCTGTAGAGGAACCGGGCACCAGTCATAACGCTAATGGAGCTTCCCCGAGTAGCGGAGATGAGGCAGCCCCTCTCGAGATTGAGGACATAGGGCCCGCCCTTGGGAATTTCGGCCAAGACCAGGCCAATGACTCGATATATGATATCAGGAAAGAGGTAGTAGAAGTAAATGGGACCCCCGTGGAGGGGAAATCCAAAGGGCCAGGTCCCTACTTTGTGGTTCTTGTTATATAGAGTTACCCACACCCAGGGGGAAGTGGTAGAACAACTACTGGTGCCCCGGTGTCATTGGCGAACGGTGTTAAACCTCGCACATAGCCACCTGTTTGGGGGACATTTGGGTGTGGACAAGACCCTTGATCGGGTATTGAGGAGGTTCTTCTGGCCAGGGGTGTATAAGGAGGTCCAACAATACTGTGCCTCATGCCCTGAATGCCAGCTCCACAGCCCCTGACCACAGTTACGGGCCCCGCTGGTCCCCTTGCCAATTATCGAGGTTCCCTTTGAGAGGATAGCCATGGACCTGATAGGCCCCCTCGAGAAGTCAGCTCGAGGCCACCAGTATGTGTTAGTCGTGCTAGATTATGCCACGAGGTATCCGGAAGCCGTTCCGCTGCGCAATATGCTATCAAAAACAATAGCTAAAGAGTTAGTCCACATCACAGAACAAAATCAAACCTCACAAAATCAAATAAGGGACAGTTGGTCACTCTACCTACTACAGTGCTAGAAGGCACCAGATACTTCAGGGATGAGAGTCTCCATCCATCCATTCAGACACACTGAATAGAATAGACACTGTGGCTGCAGCTGTGGTCTCCTTAGTGCCACTGTGAACACAGAAGAAAAGGTTGCTTACCTGTATCTAGTTTTCTTTGAGATGTGTTGCTCATGTCCATTCCACTTTAGGTGTGCGTGTGCCGCGTGCACGAGCCTCCTGAAACTTTTCCCCAGAGTCCACCAGGGTTGGCTATGGAGCCCATGGAATCATGCCTCCACAGCACATATAAAAGGGCTCTGCTGACCCTTCCCTCCCAGTTCCTTCTTCCAACAGTCCGACAGAAGAGAAGGAAAGTGGGCATGGAAGGGACCTAGGCCGTGACATCAAAGAAGGCTTGCCCCTGGATGGCACTGAAAGCTTGTACAGTGCCAGGGGACTATCCTGGCTGGGCTGGAGGTGCCATGTCTTCTCTAAGCTCCCTCACAGCCTCAAATGTTTCAGGAGTAGAGGGGAGCTGTAAATCCTCCTCTAGTATCTCCCTTGTTGGAGACATCACCAGAGCCGGACTCAACGAGCCTCTGACTGGGACTGGAGTCGACGGAACTGTCTCCTGTGTTGTGGGGCTTGAGTGGCCCACCCAGGATCCTGCTCTGGTAGACTTCTTCCCCTGATTGGGCGCTGGGGATCTGCCTCTCTCCAGTCTCTTCTTCTTTTGTGGCACCGGGGAATGTGACTGATGCCACTGATGGCTCTTTCCCCCCGGCTTCTGAGGTTGTGGAGAGCAGCGATGCCATGGCTCTTTAACAGAGTCCTTTGCTTGTGGTACCTTGATGGTCGCTAGTGCGCTCCACACCAAGGCGGAGGTGCTGGGGGCCTTCTCCATCATTAGAAACTTTAGTCTTTTGCACATTTCTTTCTGTGTCCTTGGACAAAAACTCTTGCAGCATTCTCAAAGGTGGGCTTCACCAAGGCACTTTAGGCAAGATGAGCGTGGGTCATCCAGGGGAATCTGTACAGGAGCCACACGGCTTGAAAGCCCAGTATAACCCAGCCCTGCAGTGGGGAAGCGAGGCCCCAGCTACCCACTAAGAGAGGGACTAATCTAAACTTACTCTACAAAACAATGAACTCATTGCTAACACTAACTACTGAACTTAAATTTATCTCTGCTATACAACGGGGGAGCTCTTGCTAGGCAAGAGAGAGCAGTTCCAGCAGCCATCACAGGCGGTAGGAAGGAACTGGGTCGGCAGAGCCCTTCTATAGTGTGCTGTAGAGGTGCGACTCCAGGGGACTGTAGCTGAAACTGGGGAACTCTGGGGAAGGTTTCCAGTGGCTTGTGCATGCAGCATGCGCACACCTACATTGGAATTGATGTGAGCAATCACTCGAAGAATAACATACATTTCTATTTAGTTTACATTTTGGCTACTTCATATAATCAAAAAAGGAACATATACCGCCTTTTAATGTGGTTTAGCAACAAGTCATGATTGTTATCTTTGAAAATTTAAAGTTCATAAAACTTTGGACTTTACTATCAACCACACTAATCAAAATCAACTTCTACAAAGAGTTTTTGTGTTTGTTACACTCCTGACTCATGGGAACACCTCACTCTACATCTTAGTCTCCAGTTTTACTCTGTGGGAAACAAAGATGTTTTGGAAATTACCGTATAGGTCCCAGTCAGGAAAAAAAGAGAAGGATGCAACAAGGAAGAGTCATTTATCAGACACCACTTTATTTTCTTTGGCATTGTCTTAGATTTCAGATTCCCCTGAAGGAATGCTGAAGCCCTCTTCGATTATTAGTTCATAATGCTCTTGTCAAAGAAACATCTCATAAAACAAGGATATGTTATTTTCGTATTTATCTTGCATTATATTCTCCTCTCCAGTAACAAGGATCATGGATACCTCCATGAGTCTTTTCCAGCGAGTTGTGCGAGAGCTTGTCTGTCCTTTTGGGCACATGGGGAGAATTATGGGAAGGCACTGGAGTTCAGCAGCACTGGAGTGGCTCAGCCTGTATCCACAGTGCAAAGTTGGTCAGTTACCACTCAAATGTAAGCAGTATCCCAGGAAAGACTAGCTACCATAGGTGTAAAGCATCAACACACCTGGGTCAGAAGTTTGTGTATGTGGATGGGAGACAGGTTAGGGACAACACCCAAGTAAGAGACCAGTTTAATGCTGCAATGAAGGCAAGCCCAGAAACCCTAGCTTGAATATCAAAGAGGTGGGAGTGACTCCAGAGCACAGGAGCTGACACCTGGGACAAAAAAGAGTCCTAAGATGGGAACTTTATGGTAGCCAAGTCTTGGAAAAAATATGCAATTATACTGTTTGCTTTGTAGGAAATCTAATTTGCTGGTAGTTAGCAAATTTGAGAGGTATTCTGAAATATCTAAATGCCTTCAAAAATATAAACTGGGAAATGGGAGGGGAACCCTGAGTACCAAGTCCCTTAATACATCTAGTATCCTTTCAAGCCATGTTTTTCATTTAGGTACACAGAAATTACCATTCTGGGTCAGACCAGGTGTCCAGCTAATCCAGTATTCTGGCAATGGCTCTTTAAGGGAAGAAATCCTGCTGTAGGTAGTTGTAAGATAATCTGCTCCAGGAAAATTTCCTACTAAATCAAGTTAAAGGTCATCTTATGCCGCCAAAGTTGGTTTATATCATTTCCAAAGCTGTTTTAATGTTTATGCTAAACATTCTTATATTTCATATAAATGTCAAACTCCTTTTTGAATCCTACTAAGCTTTTGGCTTCAATATTTTGTGGCGAAGAGTTACATAGCCTCAGACCCATAGGCTACGTCTACACTTGCTAAAATTAGTTCAAATTAGTTAGTTCAAACTAACAAATTCAAACTAATTTTAGTTAGTTCAAATTAGCTTAATTCGAACTAGCATGGCCACACTGGAACATTAGTTCCAACTAAGCAAGCACTTGCTTAGTTTGAATTAGCGATCCCCATTCATTTCAATGGCCGGTTAATTCGAACTAAGAAATTAGTTCAAATTAACATGGCCAATTGGTTAATTCGAACTAGTTAGTTCGAATTAACCTCTTAGTTCGAATACCCTATTTGAACTTAGTTCGAATTAAGAAAGCCCTTAATTCGAACTAACTCAAGCCTAGTGTAGCCATGGCTTTAGTTAGTTGAAATTAAGCCTACTTAATTCGAACTAACTTGCCAGTGTAGACATAGCCATAGACAAGTCTTAAGATCAGAAGGGACCAATATGATCATCTGGCCTGACCTCCTGCACAATGCAGGCTATAAAACCTCACCCATTCACTCCTATAATAAACCTCTAACCTATGACTGAGTTATTAAAGTCCTCAAATCATGGTTTAAAGACTGTAAGGCACCGAGAATCCATCAGCAAGTGAGCTGTGCCCCATGCTATAGAAGAAGGCAAAAAAACCCAGAGCCTTTGCCAATATGCCCCAGAGGAAAATTCCTTCCCAACCTCAAATATGGTGATCAGTTAAACCCAGAGCATGTGGGCAAGACTCATCAGAAAGACACCCAAGAAAGAATTCTCTATAACAACTCAGAACCCACCCCCTCTACCATCCCATCTCAGGCCATTGGCATATCCACCACCAGTATTCAGTCAATTGTCAAACTAGGCCATCCCATCATACCACCCCCTCCATAAATTTATCAAGCTCAGTTTTGGATTGTCTAATTGTGCCTTCTGTGAAATAGTATTTCCTTTTATTAATTTTGAATTTGCCCCCCTTTAATTTCATTGCAAGTCCTTTTGTGCTTGCACTATGAGAAAGGGTGAACAGAAGAGCCCAATCTACCTTCTCTACACCATTCCTTATTTAGACTACTGTTATGTCCCTTTTTAGTCATGTACTCTTGTCCTAGTCTTTTCTGTCTCTCCATTTTTTTTAAATAACTTTTGTTATATATTTTCTGAGATGAAGTGACCAGAATTGAACATAATTCCAGGTGAATGCAAATCACTAATTTCCAGAATGGCACTATAATTGCTTGCACTATTCTCCATCCCACTCCTTGTACATCCTAATATTTTATTTGCATTTTTTTACTGTTGCAGTACATTAAGAGATCTTTAATGAGCTGTTCACAACGACTCCCAGGTCTTTGTCCATTGACAAGTCACCTTGAATTTGTTGACAATCAATTTCATCTTCCTTCATATAGCCCATTCACCCATCTTATTCATGTCCCTATGACATATTTCCCAATCTTCTCAAGTCTTGATTAATTTAAATAATTTTGTGTTATCTTCAAATTTTGCCATCTCGTTACTTGCTTCCTATTTCAGAGCATTAATACATTGAACTGCATCAGTCCCAATATATATTCTAGTTGCACCCTATTATTAACTTATTGACATGATGAAAACTGATAATCTATTCCTGCTCTTTGCTTTCTGGTTTAGTCAGTTACTAATCCATGACAGTACTTTTTCTCTCATGCCTTGGATACTTAGTTTCTGAAGTCATTTCTTTGGAATGTTGTCAAAGGCCTTTCAAAAGCCTAAATAATAAACTGCTGTCCTTTATTCACTAGTTTGCTAACATGTTTTTGCTATGCAGAAGTCATGATAGATTTAGTTTAACATTTCAACCAATTTATCAGATTCAGATTAAGGTTTGCCTAGCCTTTAACTCCCTGGGTCTTCCCAGTGTTTTTTAAAAAATACATCAACCTCTACTGCCTTCCATCCCTGTTATTGATTGTTCTCTCACATTCCATAAAACTCACAGTGCAAATTAAGGCCCCAATTCAGCAAAGAGTTAGGCACATGTTTAATTTTAGCCACACAAGTAGTCTCATTCATCTCACTGGGACAATTATGTGTTAGAAGTTAAGACTGTAAACCATACATCTTTGCTGGAACAGGGCTTTAAGATGTGACTTGATATTTTAGTGATCTGCTTCATACAAAATCAGAGAAGTCCTTATGTTATCAACATACATTACCATATGACTGCTAAGAAAACACTCAACAAGACTGTTTAATATAAAATGTTTTTATTATTTTTGAAAACATTTAAAAAACAATTTTTGAGCACTTTCAATAAAAAAATAACTGAAATGCTACTGCAATATTCAACTACTGTAGTTTCAGCAGTACAACAGACAACAAAACACTGGGGGGGGGGGGGGGGGGGGGAAGAGAGGGGAATCAGATTTCCTGCACTAAATGAAAACATAGAACAGGGATATTTCCTTATGGTGCAGTAAAGAAAGCACAGTATAGTACAAGAACCTCAGATGCACTGCACAAGAAACGCTTTCCTTCTTTTCAGTTCAGAAGTCAGTGCTTATTGCAATTATTTGCAAATTCTCTACTTCATGAATTCTCATCATGATAAAATGGTACAAAATGTTTTTCAACACCAGAACAATAAAAAATAATCCAAGAAAGGAACATATTCAACAATAACTAAGCTGAATTAGTAAACATAAAAAAAGTAAATAACTTGTGAATAACTATGCTTGCCTGGTTAACACAGAACCAGTTTCAATACGGCAAAAGAATAAAAAAAATAAAGTGGTTACAGGAATATACCTAGTACTGTACAAGATAAGTCAATAACACTCATGCACATCTTGTGATCATGTATTAACATGGTGAAGCAAACTAAACTTAATTTCTTCCTGCTGTAATATTCTCATGTAAGAGAATAAGAAATAGAAATATCTCATTGAGATCAATGCACATTGCTACATAAGACAATTTTATCTGTCATTTTTTATGACATTTTGCCTTTTAATAATGAAACACATTAAAAAGTTTTTAACTGTGGGCCGTATTGGTTGCATTTATCCTAAGGAATGTGCCTGCCACAGGTTCAACAGAAATTTAGTGCAATACATGAGCCCCAGAAAGTTTGCTGGACTAACCAAACAAATTTAAAGTGTTTGCTGCAATACTGTACATTGGGTACAAATTCAATCATCTTTATAGTAGAGCAAAATATGCTATCAAAGTATTTCCATTATTTTCTCATGTTAGTAGGAAGCCAATAATGTAAACAAGGGGTCAGAACTGTATCAAATTCTTATTTTTGGAATATCTGACACAGACAGGCTTCCATTAAGTTAGAGTCAGAGTTTTCCTTTGGATATTGCATACTTTGGTGTGCAGTAGTGCTGTCTCAATGTACAGTAAAGAAATAACTAGCACTAAGAACAGGGATCTAACAGATTATTAATCAGAACAGCAAACACACAAACACCAATAAACTAATACATACCAATGTACAAAGCTGTGAGTTAGCCTAGCACCATTTATTGAAGTGAAAATGTTTTACCTCTATGCCTGGTATTTACTTACATAATGAATCTTTATTGAATTAAACACATTTGCCAAATGCAATGATTAAATAGTATTCCTATTTGCCTGCTAATTAAGTTAAACTTTCTTCTAGGCTCCACGTAGCATTTGTATTTAAAAATGCTTTTAAAGACACATTTTAAAAACGGTGATGGCTGAATAATTTAGAAAACATCAGTTTTTTAACTTACTTTAGCTTTGCTGAGAAATGTTCTTAAAACACAAGAATTTGGAAGGGGCTGAGTGCAACCAGTCCTCGAGCCTATTGTGCATGCTAGCAGCACAGAGGGGAGGGAATACCATGCACATACAGGGAACAGCATAATACCTGCGCAGATGCTCTCTCACAATGTTGGTGTACATTCCTTCCGCTCTCACCCTCCCCCCACGCTATGTCTGCTGGAAATGCAGGGTTAACAGATGCACCATGGCGCTGGCACTTCGCATGGGGTCAAAAGAAGTCATGAGGATGCTCAGTACTTCTTGGGATTGTGGCCATAGGAAGGTGGAGAATTCAAGCTCCACCTTAAGCAACCTCTTTTAAAAAGGGAAATGACTCTAGTGTCTATTTATTGGCGGAATTCAACAGAAAATGGAAATAACCAAATCAAAACCTTACCAAATAAAAATACCACCACCCCCCAACACACAACTGAACCAAAACTTGTAAGAACGGTTTCTCTGAAGAAAACGAAAGAGGAGTTCTTCTGTGGAGGTGCATGAACTCTTTCTCTGATTTGCTGCCTGGGGAGCCAGGTGGTGCAGCGGGGCACCAGTGTTCGTCTCTCGTCAGAAAAGCTGACGTGCAGGGGACTACCTTAGTTCAGTGCTATTATCTCCGGGACCTGGAGATCTAATGATGTACTAGCATCTGGAGTGCTACAGCAGCAGCACCATGGAAATGGGACGCTGTCAAAACCAAATCCTGAAGACCTCAGGTCATTAGCAGAAATGCAGGAATTACCAAAATACTTTTCAAGAACCAAGAGCTGAAAATCTGATTTTTTTCTTCCCTATTTGCGAAACCTAGATGATAGCGTTCTGTCTCTCTCCTACATGAGTTGACGATTTTGCAAATATCTAACGTAACACAGAAAAATGCTCCCCATCTCTGCTCTTGTTCTACTGATGAAGTCCATGAAGAAATAACAAACCTCTTACAAAGCTCATGGAACAATACTACAATGCCTGCTTGGCATCCTAGTGACACTCCATATTGGAGTCAGAGTTTGCTTGTGCAGATCCCTGTTGCAGCATCAGGGCCTTGGCTAATTAAGTACCTTTCTCTGTTCATCATTAGAGATTTTACAATACTTGAATTCTTCTTTTACTTTTAAAGACAAGGGTTAAAATTTTCTAACACACCTAAATGTCTTAGGAACCTAAATCCTATTGACTGTCGAGATTTAGGAGCCATAGTACCTAAGACAGTTTTGAAAATGGGACTTAAGCACTTCTGAAAACTTTACCCAAGGACCTCATGTGTCTTGCTGCATGTTTGTAAAGTGCCTGGTAACATTATGGCTCTAAAGAAGTAATTTTAAATAATTATCGGCCAACATCAGAACATATTTATCATCTTTATTTTCAGCAGACACAGAAAGGGGCAACCTACTGAAAAATAAAGAGGGGAAAAAACCTTCCTGTACCACCCCCTGGGTTAGATCTGAGTGGGTTTAAAAACAAGTCTTAAACATAGTAATATTTTAATAAGCTCATGCAGCCATTCTACTGAAAAATCAACTGTCATGTTGGTTTCTCTAACTCCGATAAATAATAAAACAGTCACTATCATTTTCTAATACACATCTATTTTTATTAAGCCTCAATGCCCAATATTTTTCATGCATTTTTACCTCACATTAAAAACCAACATTTAAAGTGAAAACTAAAATAATATTAAGGTGAGGTCATGGATATCTATGACTAAAAATCACTAAATATATATATATATATTTTTAAAATAAAATTTTAGTGCATTTTTCTCTTTCCTTGATCGCTCCCATTATTTTCTCCTATTTTACCTTTCATCTTTGATGTAAATGGTGCCACAGACATGCCTCACGGTTCGCCACAGTACAGCAGCTCTGGGTATTGCTCAGTGACACAACACACTTGCATGCTCTTCATCAAGTTGTAACCCTTCCCTCCGCCTACTTGTCTACAGGTCCCACACATTTCTGACTTGAATAACACAGGCCAATATCAAACATTTGCTTAGAAGTAGCAAGCAATACAAAGTACTGAATCTCCAGTAACAAGTAGGTTGGATTTAGAAGCCTCCCAACATCTCTACTGAAGTTGTGAATGCTGGTTTTCAATCACTTTGTATGATTTTTTTGCTACAATAAGAAATGCTATTAAGTGGGAACCCTATAAAATTTAAATTCTAATACTGGCTCTTCAATAGCCATCAGAAATTTATTTAAAATTGAAAAAAGACTGCCTATTCCCAGCTGAAAAATGAGCAACTGGTAAAGCAAACTTTTTTTTTTTTAAAAAAAATACCACAATTCTTAGCAAGTGTTTCTGCTGCGGGAGGCACTTCCATTAAGACAAATACAATACGTCTGTCTTTCAAATACAGTGTGCTACATACATATTATAAAACAAAATTAACCCAACATTTCAACAGCAGGATGGTCCTTGCTCTCCATCCACTCAAAACCTGATGTAGTCAAAGAGTTAATGGATTCGTTGCAGATTTGTTGAAACAATGGGTCGTTCTTTAATTCCTCCAGTGTAGCATCATCATCTTGTCCCTGCTGACGACCTGGATCAAACAGTAGATTTGTATCTAAAGTGTTCAGATCATTAATGCTGCCTGAGAGGTCGGAAGACAACCTGATGTCGCTGGAAAAGACAGATGCAACGTTATTGAGATCTGAAGCCACCTGATTCACCAGCTGCTGGTTGGTTTGCAGATTGTCCTCCCCTAAAAAGTCCTTTACAGTGCTGCTGAAATCTAATTGCTGCTCTCCAATTTCTGATTGTGCTTGGTTATCTCCAGAAGAAAAACTGATCTGATCGGTGCTGCTATTTTTTGTGAGGTAACTTGGTGTTTGGAATTCATAAACTGAAGTGCTGGAATTGATCATATTTTGTGGGTTGGCACTAGGAAAAGTGGTGGATGTTTCTAAAATCTGAGTGAGATTCATCCTTGCTGTGTAATTTGAAGGCATGTTGTTCATTCCCAAACCTCTCACTGCATCATCACTATCAGAATCAAGTTTGCTTAACAACACATTTGTTATTTTTTTAGTGTTTGTCTGTTTTTGAAGAGCCGGGAAGGCTGTTTGCATCATGACAGTCAAAGGGACCGACTGACTCCTTTGAGCTATATTATTGGCACTAGTGTCTGCATGGATATTTGTGAACACATTGTGAAGTTCAGGTGTCACTGGACTTCCGAAAGGGGTCAAGTTAGAGCGCGGTATATTAGAGAGTGGATAGACAGTGCTTCCGCTAAGATTCCGTTGGCGATGGACAGCAGGGCTTACACTCCGGCATCTGAAACTGTTATTGAGAGAGGAACTTGTTCCTTTGTTGTCAAGAGGAGCAGGAACAGCAAAACCTTCCTGCTTGTTGGTGCTATTTACAGAGGCTCCCTGATGTGGCACAGGTGAGACAGGAGTCACACGACCAAAGTGAGTATCATGGTGCCGGGACTGAGACTGATATGACTGGCCAGGAACTGCAAAAGCATGAGGTTTCCTGAATCGGTCTTCCACCAGCTCCTGATAGCTTGGGAGAATGCCATGACTTGAAACTGATGAATTAGTGACTCCACTGTACCCGTTATTCATCCACTCAAGTTTGGTTTTATCAGGGTGAGTAGCCATGGGTCGCTGCATTGGTTTCACAGGGCTACTTGAGACAACGCTGGCATCATGGTATGCCATGCTGGAGCTTATCGGAGTAAATGCAAACGGATTTCTGCATTCCACAGGACTAGGAGGGACACTGCTGCTGCAGTTTGAATGTGGTGTGCCAATGGGTGTGTGCCGGCTACTTCCCAAAGCACTATCTACAGGAGTAGTCTGAGCCAATCTTGAGCATGGGCTCTCTCGTGACACACTCTGAGAACCAGCAATCATTTCTGATGTGGGGGTTGGGGTCAGCGTTGGGGTAGGTGTGGGAGTGGGAGTAGGTGTGGGAGTGTGAACTGGAGTGCCGGTGCTGTGGATTGAATGGTAGAAGTGCGTATTGCTTGGATGAGATGACATTGGAGCTCCTTGAGCTGCTGTCTGATTCTGAAGTGCCATTCCCAGACAACCACCATAAGGATGAGAATTGTTCATTGACATTTGCTCCTCCATGAGCACGAGCTCCTCCACAATGCTGTCCTGCGTAAGGTCATCATCAAATGAAAAGTAGTTTTCATTTGACTGAGAGACTGTATGTTCAAATTCTTTTAGCTCAGACTGCAGAGGTAACTGATTTGAGGACTGTGCTTGCATTTGATCCAAAGATGATTCTTGGATCTGGCTCTGTAAATGCTGGCTGTAGATATCCTGTTGCATTCCTTCACAATGCACTGGCTCCCATACAGATTCCTGTAACTCATTGGAGCCAGACTGCCCTGCAATAGTCACAACATTGATCTCTTGCTGCTGTTCACAGTTCACAGATGTAAAGTCAGAGGTTTTAGTGATATGCTGCCATGCATTTGGATTAAAGCTGCCATCAGACTTGGAATCATTTTCTAAGATAAACAAATTTCCTTCCAATTTTACTTTGATATCTGGAGATGATGGTGTGAGCTGCTGTCCCAAAGTGGAATCACTGGTATTCACAACGTTGGAATTCAATGGACAATTTGTCACTAAATGTGATGAAGATACAGAATTTACTTTTATTGTGACCTTATTAGGAACTTGAGCAAGTGCTGTGGTACTGTCATTTCTAGCTAATGATGCGACCTTCTGAACCTTCTTAACATTACTTCCTTTTTGACCTTCCATGGTGCCTGCTGAAAGCTGCCCCACTAGTGGTTTCTTTACAGGTGGTACCTGGGACTGCTGAAGCACAGAAGGTAGTCGCTTCCTTGGACTTTTAGTGCATGTTTTGTCTTTAACAGTAGGGTCACCACTAGGAGGTGAACTGATGCTGGTGTTGGAGAAGTTTTGAGTGGCAACTGAGAGAGTAAGAGTGCTTTGATTATTGCCTGCTGAAGAAACTGCTACGATTTCTTTAGGTCGGGCTTTATATTTGGTCCTTCCTCCTTCAGCTCTCTGATCACAGCCCTTAACTGTTTTCACTTCGCTGATGCTCTCAGTTGAAGCTTTCAAAGTTGTGCCCTCAAAATTACTCCTCTGAGCAGCAGGCAACCCTGGTGCTCCTTTTATAGCTTTAGACACATCAGAAGTCTCTTGACATTGTATTGGGTTCTCATCCAGTAACGCTTCTGGTTCCATTTTGACCTCAACTGCAGATGTAGCTACAACACTGTTTGTCTTGGATCCTGGCGACTGAAGTGAAACAACAGATCCATTTTTAATCTGTGGAACAGTCCTTGATTCTTCCGTTACTCCCATGCTGCTGGTCAATGATGTAGTGTGTTTCACAGGTACACTACTACTGCTAGGGGCAAGAGATATTGCTGTCATTTTTACCACATTTAAGGAATTCACATGTGGAGCTGGCACAACAGTCTTGATTGGGCTACTGGTGAAAAGCACCGTTGTAGGCGAGCGGATGGTGAGGGCGTTGGTGTTTGCTGGCTTAGGTAAGATCTGTGGGTAACGATGCCGGGCGGAGCGGTCACCAACTGGACTGGCTGGAACATTCTGAGGAGTCTTTGGTGACTGCTTGACTGACTGCATGTGCTGGGTGACCACCTGAACATTGAGTGGAAGAACCTTGCCATCAGAGGAGCCCATGGGACTTGGAGATGTCACCAGCTGTCTGGTCCTCGGTACCTGTATATGGAGAAAAACGACACTCAATTTAAACAAAAGTTCACATGCCCTATATGCTCTACTGGACCAAGTTAGACTAATGGGGAAGAAGACTGCTGCATCCTAAGGATTAAAGGGATGCTGCACAGTTATGTATAAAACTGCAAACAGGCACCCATCACCCATCCTACCCTCTAGTTGCTCTTGCAGAATACCTCATCATCATGAATAATCCCAAAGGCTATGTCTACACTGGCAAGTTAGTTCGAATTGAGGAAGCTTAATTCAAACTAACTAAAGCCATGGCCACACTAGGCTTTCATTAGTTCGAATTAAGGGCTTCCTTAATTCGAACTAATACATTTGAATATGCTATTCGAACTAAGGGTTAATTCAAACTAGCTAGTTCGAATTAACCAATGTGGCCATGTTAGTCCAAACTAATTGCTTAGTTCGAACTAACCGGCCCATTGAACTAAGGGTTAATTCAAACTAGCTAGTTCGAATTAACCAATGTGGCCATGTTAGTCCAAACTAATTGCTTAGTTCGAACTAACCGGCCCATTGAACTCAATGCAATTCGCTAATAAGTCAATGGCACTTGCTTAGTTCGGACTAAATTTATCTAGTTCGAATTAAGTTAATTTGAACTAACTAAAATTAGTTTGAATTAACTAATTCGAACTAACTTCAGAAAGTGTAAACATAGCCAAAGAGATATATAGTCTCCTTGCACATCGTCATAATAAATACTCAAAACATACCGTAAAACTGCTCTTCCATCTCAGTAGTCAACTGCCTCACAATTTACACATCAGATCATGAGAGTGGGCATAATGACAAAGCAATATGGCCCCACTATCCCTAGGCCCACCTCATCCTTAAGCTTCTGGGAGAAGGATGAAAGACAATACAGTTGAGTACTAAGGCCAGCAAAAATCTGATCAGAACAAATAATCCATGCTGCCTAACCCAATAGGATTCTAGTCCATTAGGGTTCCTAGGCACTATGGTAACACCAACAATAATCCAGGCAACTAATATGTGTGCTAGATACTTGGGGCTTGATTCTTGGAAAATTGAGGCCCTAGTCTACATGCATTTTTGCAGAAAAAAAGGACAGGCATTCATTGACCTCCAAGGTCCCTTCCAGTCCTACATTTCTGATTCAGATGCAGGTCCCTGGAGTGTTGGATAGAAGAGTAATAAAGAGGGGAAGAGACCTTCAAAACATAAAATTTTAAATTCCACCAGTGAATAAAACACAAGCCAAATACTATTCAGGCAAAAATGGACTTAGCTATCAAAATATACAACAAAGCCCCAAATCAGGTTTTGTTCAGCTGAAACAGACAAATCTGTGATACAGCAGAGATATTCCAATAAAGGTTCAACTGATGCCAGCACAAAACCCTCAAGACTAATGAGGCCACATTTACGTATCATATTAAGGGTTTAGGCAACCCATAGGGGTTGTGTAAACTTCAGAATTCAGGTAAGTTTTGTCCCAAATGTCTAATTATTCCTATTTATAACCAGATTATTCCTCGTTTAAGTGCCATGGTGAATGACTTATACCAAGGCTGTGTGTCACTCTACCACCAACACAGCCATCAGACATTATTACTTTTCTGGCTTTGGCATAACAGGAAAAAAAAGTGTCACTGCATCCAAGTGTCTCAACGTTCATACAGCGACAAGAAGCCATTAGTCTGGGATGACTTGGTAGTCCACTGGCACCTTTGCTTAAATATTTCCAAAGTAAGCATAAAACAGAGAAAAACATTTGGATAAGGTTGCCAGGGTTGACAACTGCTGGAGCACATTACCGGTATAGGGCTGGGGACAGCTGCCACTACGATGCCAATCGGCTGAGGAGACAAGATTGCAGGACTTCCATTAGAAATACTTGTTACTCCATTAGTTGTAGCGCCTTCTGCTTTCTTTGCTGGAGACTCTCCTGGCAAAGGAGACTGCAGTTTCTGTTCCTGTTGTTTCTTCTGGATCTTACGCTGTAGCTGCTGCTTGGCATCAACAGGAGATGGGAGAGTTTTCATCTGAGGCTGAAAAGAGTTACTTTCAGCCGTGGGTATAAAAGCAGAGGGCTGAGGGATCCCTTTTATTCCTGAAAGTGAAAAGAGTTAAAGTGACTTATGCCATGTATGTGGTGACATTTTTATATCTAAATATATACAAAAATATCTCTATATATCAATGTGCACGCGCACGCACACACTGAAAACATTCACAAGGGATTTTATATTTAGAATATTATTTAGTGATTCATTTCTAGCACTAATGATAAAATCTCTCATTGCTGGCCAAACTGGATAGATACTCTTATGTTGTTGTGCAAATATTTCGCATTAGCACATTCTTTCTGGAATCCCAGTTTGCAGTATAGTTAACACAATACTGTGACAGTGTGTGCTTTCCATAATGGACATAAATGGCAGTGAACATACTTTTAAATGTACTTTTTAAACATCTTCAATCTTTTTGTTGTTAATAGCATTTTAAAATTACACACCACAAAAGACAAGGTTGTGCTATGGATCAGATGTGCTGAACAGATGATACAACATTTCTATCCCCTTGGACAGTCTGGGGAGAGTCCAGCAGTATACAATGTTGGATACCAGCTGCAGCACAAATTTGGAAGTGATATTAACATGTAATAGGTAATGCCAGAAGTGTTAAATAATGCTACTACTGCATGGAAGGATGAGAGACAATATGGAGAAGGTGAAAAACTAAAAAGACACTGAAGGCAGAAGGGAAATGGAGAGACAGGAGACTGAGAAAAGTACTGTCTAGAAACTGTGTCCCTGAAAGTCACAGAAAAACAGCAAGCCTCCAGGCAAATCAACTGTTCTTACCTGTGCAATCAGAAAAAATCCACATTTTAACCTGTTACCAAATCATGTTACAACCTTGATCATCAGAAAGTTTAGTAACAGTTCCAGGACTAGCATGTTCTTAAAATGATGCCTGTGTAAATTGGTTCTAACATTGTTTCCGTTCCACATCACAGGTGTTTAAAAGCTGTATATGAGACAACTCTTTCTTAATTATGGTTCCCTAGATGCATCATTTTAGGCTAAACGCCCTGCAACATACAGAATGCACTCAAAGTACCGCTCAGACCTCTCACTTAGGAGCAGCAGCCACTAGCTGTGAGTAAGACTAGGTATGCTACAGCATGTCACAGCCTACAACTCACACCTCTCAATTCCTTTTTCATGCAAGGTTTGGACATTTCAGTCCTTGAGTACTCTGGGCTGAATGTTGAAGAGGAAGACCAATTGAGCTCTCTCTCAAACATGATTATGTACAAACCTTTCTCTGCAAAAAAGCAAAAGGAATGTTGGTTCCTAAGAGGGAATAGGAAGAGGCTTGAGGCCTAGACCTGTGGACAGTGAGGTGTTAGAGATACTCTATTCAGGGGCATATACACCTCTCAGCTTCTATGGTCAGCACAGAGGCAGAGAACTTCTCCTGGAATATTCTCATGAGTGCATGCAAGGGAGATCTGCTTGCTCCCTGGGACTACAATTTCTTCCCAAAGGCTTGGGAAGAAGTTACCCTGGCCAAAGTACAGGGTGAAAGGTCATTTATGGTTTTATGGTGGCACAGTTGGCAGAGCCACTGAAGTATGTAGGGGGTGGCGACTTCCACCATCATGTATCAGCCCTGGAGATGGCAAGGAAAAGATGACGGCCATCAGGAGTAGGAGCTCCCCCTGAAAAAGAGGGATGAGCCAAAGTTTAGCAGGAGAGGGGAGATTAATCTGCGATTCTTCCCATTTTATTTAAACAAATGATCAGCATGGTCCACCGCCGTCACAATCCGTTTACATTCCAAAGGCTCTCTTTGTAGCCAGGGTAGCATGCACAAGTTTACATTGAGACTTAATAGAGCTATTGAGAACTTCTCAGGCTGGATGGTTTTTGAGAGACAAATCCACCGGGAGAATAAGTTTTGAAGCATAAGAAACCACTATTTCCCCCCTATAACTCAAGGACAGCTTTCGTACTTTAGTAATTTACTTGAAACCTTCCCTACCAAACCACTGTTTTCTGATCTTATCTTAATAATCATGGGAACGTTAAGGTTAAAGGGACTCTCTTGAAAAAGATGAAGGAATGTGAAGATTTTTTTTTTTTTTTCAAACACAAATTATCACACAACACATAATTAAGGTCTAGACTGCTACAGGATATCTTCTGAGACAAAAAAATTCAGTAAGATTCATAAAAGGACTGGAAACTTATATGAATAAGAACATCCAGAGCTATAAAAGTTAGTATTATCATAAATTTTGGAAGACAGATTAAACCTCATTCTTTGGGGCCTAAGCCAATATCTCTACCTATTAAAAATTAGGAAGCTTCTTATGCCCTCCTCTAAACCCCTGGTTTTAGCCACTGTTGGAGACAGGATATCGGATCAGTTGTATCAAGAGACTGATCCAGAATGGCAATTTCTATGTTCCTATATGTAAACTATCTTTTAGCCTTAACTATGGAATATTTACTGTAGCTCCCTAATCATAAATGAAAAGATATATAAGGTTTAAAACATGTGAGAGCTTCAGAACCTCAAACTGGCTCCAGCAAAAGCTCATCCCCCTGCCCGCCCAAGGTCTATTTTTAACATGGTTGATACTGACACCTGCTGACTTAGTTGTGTTGCCTGAACCAGAGCAAACATTTCAGGACAGTTTCTACTTGACGTGTGTCCATGAGAACACCAGTTGTTGAAAGAAAATATAACTACAGCAGAGAGAAATTCACCTGACAGAAAATTCACACCGTGTCTGTCTATATGCATTTCTAAAGTGCTGTCACTGTATTATTACAGCAAAAATGTAGATAAGGACATACCTAAATTTAAGCACATGAACAGTTTCCTTGATTTTAACGTGATTAATCACATGCTTCAAATTATTGTACATGGGTTATAGGAAGTAATGGGACCAGTCTGGAAGGAATAATCAGTTAGTTTTCTATCCAAGTGGTGATACACAGCAGCATGCACTGATTTCAGTCAAACTGATTTAAAGCACTGATTTTAATTGTGTTTTGCATTTGTACTTTTTAGTTATTTGCCTAAAGAAAAATTGATTCACCTTGATTGATATGACTTAAAACAAGTTGATTTGCAACTGAATATATAGGCTTTATGCTAAATTTGCATATCCACATTTATTTACTTTAAACTCTCACGTCTGAACATACTTTTTTCAAATTCTTTTCACTTTTTTTAATCATCGTCTTAGAAAATGGTGACTGAAGCAGTTTTATATACACTAGATAACAGTTTTATACTCAGAATTTGTGTCAAACTACATTTGGATGGAAACTGGAATTCAATTAAAAATGTAAAAAGCCTGCATTTTAAAACTGTTTTTGATTAATTAAATTAAATTCCCTTAAGTGTTAGATACATAAGAAAAATAGTTAAGTTTAGCAAAACATGTTTTGCATTTAAAACTAACTGATATATTAAACAAAAGAAGTATTAATTGTGTAGTTCGTGAATTGGTGGGTTGTTTCTGGTCACCATGGGTCAGATTTTCAAAAGTACTTAGGTGCCGAAAGAAAAAAGAAAAAAGGATAGGATAAGATAAGATAAAGATAAAGATAGGATAGATAGATACTTTTGAAAGTCTGTCCCAATTTCCATCAAAGTTTTTAAATTAGTAGATCTCATCCTGGTTTTTTATTCAAAAAACCAAAAGAGGAACACAAGGTTTTCAAGTTTTTTTCAACTCTCAATTTCTCAAATTTGAATGAACTAGACCAAATGAAGAAAATTTGCACCTACTATGTTAAATGAAATCAAAAGTAATGAAGTCAAAAAGCTTTTTTGCACAATAGAAACTGAAAACACTTACATCTGGAAAAATGTAAGTAGCATTTGTTCCATTGTAAAGACTTGAAATAACATAAATACTTAATGCAATCATGACGTTGTGACCTACTTTTGTTGCCCTCAAAATATAAACATGTTTTCTCCTGATTCTGTATATAATTAAAAAAGCAACAACCTTTTATTCATTTGAGAAAAGTTCACTGATGCAACTTATTTATTTAAATGATATTAATATATTATAGGAAATGCAGGCCTTAACAAAGATTATCATAATTTCAAATTCAACTGTTAACACATTTATTTTTAAAAGGAAAAATGTATGTAGTTTAAACTGAAAAATATATTTTAAATTAATCCATAATCTATTTGTATTCACCCTTACATGCATTTGCTCTATATATTGCTTTCAAAGGACCATCAGTATTCTGGCAATTGTCCAGTACAGGAAGAGAACGCATGCTCTTTAATTCTACGTACAAACTCTGCAAACAGCCATGAAATGGATGCCAGCTTTAATGGCCACAATGAACTAGAGTCCTATGTCCCAACTGTAAAAAGTCTAATGTGACTGGGATTTACGACTCCTCCACCCCCTCTTTGAGATTGTGAATTCATAACCAGTTCCTGGATACTGGGAAATTCATCTAAGATTGTGTTCTGAGTAATGTCACAATTAACCATTAATGTAGCCAAATATTCCTCACTTCGCCGTCTCTCCCTACTGGTCAGATGCTTACTGGACTCCAGAGTAGTACTCATTCTGGATCAGCTATCAGAGTTCAAGAGTCCCCACAACATAATCCCGGTCAATGCAATCCATAATTTATTTAACAGTTAGTTTAAGGCCAACTGAGACTTCTCTTTCTTCCGAGGTTGTAAACTGCTCCAGCCAGATGTGACAATATTTTGCTAGACAACCCCTCTTCCTTTCCTTATTAGTAACAAACTTTAAAATCCCAACTGCAGCAAAAATAATCATTAACTCAGGCCTGGACAAATCCCAGGTGCCAGGTCACCATGGTGACCAGAATTTGTAACCTGGTGCCTACCTCTGCTGGGGAAATGCAGGAGAGGCGCGCCCTCTGGTGCCAAAAAATAAAATTGCAGGCACCTTTACTAGGCAGTCGGTGCCTTCCTTTAATAAAACTGGGCACCTAGCTGCCTGCCAATTTTGTCAACCCCTGTATTAACTTTTCCCTCTTATTGCACTGGTGAAAAGAGCCAATTTAACAGCCTGGGAGGCTGAAGCCACATAATAGGCAAAACACAGGCAATGGCAATTCAAGCTTCCCCTTTCCAGCCCTTAAAATCCTCTGAAGGGTTTTGCAACATAAAACTAGTCTAGGCCTGCATGCTCAGACTGTCGACAAGGGAGCCAACTGTGTCAGCAATTTGGACTCTGATTCAGTCCCAGTGCTTAAATATTTCTTTAAATACACCCCTCTTCAAGAAATGCATAAAGCAGGGTACTTTCTGAAATTTGGGTGTTGATGATGTGGATGCTTACTGATTAGGGCAGGGGTCGGCAACCTCCAGGATGCATGCCAAACATGGCACGCGGGTCGAGCAGGAGCGGCATGTGGCGCTGCTCTGGTTCCCCCCACTGGCCCTGCCCCCCCAACGTGACTAGGGGGCTGGAACCACAGGAGCCGCATGCCGCGGCTCCAGGCCCCCACCGGTTGCGCTTCCTTGCTGGCGAGCGTGGCCAGCTGCAGCTCAGGGCTCCTGGCCCCTGCTGGCCCCGCCCCCAACTGGGCAGGGCTGTCCCTTGGGGGGAGGAGCGGGGCCCAGAGCCAATTGGCCTCGAGGAACCGCCCCCATGCTGGAGGGGAGCGGAGTGGGTGGGTTGGCCCGCCCGGAGCTGTCGCTGCCAGCGGGAGCCGGCCCCGGCCCCAGCCGGTAAGTGGAGGCTGTCCGCCAGCAGGAGCCAGGGCTGTCCTTGGTGGGGGGTGATCGCCCCAGACACTGTGGTTATGTGGGCCCTACGCTGTCCCGCTCCCAGTGGGGCAGTGCGGGGCCTGTACCATGGCCCCCCATGGCCGCGCTGGGCAGGGTGGGTGCGCAGGCTGAGACAGGCCTCTTCCAGCCTGCCCCAGACACTGTGGTCCCCAGCTGCGGCCAGGGCCGGCCCCCACCAGCGGTGCGGCCTTGGCCAGGGCTGGCTCCCTGCAGTGGCCAAGCCCTGAGGACGGCCTTGGGTCCTCAGCCAGGGCTGGCTTCCGGCAGCAGCCTGGAGTCCCCAGTGGAGCTCCCACTGGTGGGGGCGGCCTTGCATTGCCGGGCCCGTCCCGTCCTTCCCCTCTCCAGTGTGGGCTACAGTGGGGGGGAGGGGAAGCCAATTGGCCCTGGGTCCCGCTCCCCCTAGGGATAGCCCTGGCGGGAGCTGGCCCCACCCAGGAACTGGAGGCCTGGCCCAACCCCCTTTTGGCCCCACCCCAGCACCTGCTGAGGGTCTGGTGGGGGGGCCTGGCATGGGGGCCGGCAAAGGCTGCCGATCCCTGGATTAGGGAGTGGATTCACACCACTAACTCATTTCACCTAATGATCATCAGACCTTTCAGTTACTCCTCCCCAAGACCATATTCCTACAGTTGACAGAGATGGCAAATTCCTTATCCAACTTCTAGTTCTCCTGGATCACCCAGCCTCCCCACTTCTTCCTATTTACATTTAAAAAGTCATCATTACCAAAATACATTAATTTTCTTCTGAAACAAGATCACCCATTCCACAGGTTCAGAAAGAACAGTTAAACCCATTACCTGCTGGCGCCCCTGCCATTACAGTTAAAGCTGCCATCGATTTGGTGCCGATGTAGTGACTTTTAACAAGGAAACGAGCTAAATCCAAGACTGAATCAAATGGCTGGCTTAGGACTTTCTGGGCCCATTCACACACAAGCCGGCAGGCAGCTGACACAACTTCTTCATCTGCATTTTGTAGCTGCCCTGATGGCTCTGACCCATCCAACTAAAGCAAAGAAAATGCAAAGATTAGTTATTGAAAACCAATGACAACCCTAAAGCAAATGACACAGAAATGGAACACATTTATTTAATTAAAACCCCCCCTATACATTCTATATCTGTATCAGGATTATCCAAATGAAACATCAATATTTTCCTACCACTTGTCCACAAGCAGAAACATTGTGTTAGGTTAATATTAATATACTGCATGAGTAATCCCAGTATTTTCACTATCCACAATCTGATGCCCCTTGCATAAAAAGCCAAACTAAAATTAGCAAAGCATTTTTAATGTTTCACTATTTTTCTTCTGAGCCTACCAATTTAGCATGCCACCTGTTATCTGGAAGATGTTTGTGTCATTGTGACTCCGGCTCCCTTTCTAACAGTGAGCTTTTCTGGACTGGTATAGTGAAGGCAAAAATAACAGAGAATTATGAATTTAACCAAGGTAGTTTGTGGGTAGTGGCACTGTGAAGAGCTGCTAAATCAGACCATCACTTTTATTAATAGCATAGCAACTGTTACTTAAGTTCAAAGCAAATATCATTAGGCTTGTTTTCAGATATGAGAGTTATGTAGAAAAATCCTATTTTTAAAAAAACTATGTTACTCTTCAGTCTGTTTACTTATGCTTAAATTTTTTTGTTTCAACAATGTTAAATAGTGAAAGAAAATATGATAAAAGTTAATTTGCATAAATATATATGTATATACTGTACCCCATCTCCAGGTTTATGGAAGTCAAGGTTAGGCAGTGTTGGCATATGCACGAAAGCTTTCTTCCTCAGTCCACTGTAGCAATATGTGATCACGAATTAAGGTCTAAATGCCACTTCGTTTGTAAGGAAATGGCAAATGTTTTCACACACTTTTCTTCCTTTCCCTGTATGAACTTTGTAAGCAAAAGCAAAATGCAGGTTGGGCTTATATTAAAATATCCTTTACATTAAGCCAGGAATCAAAACAGTATAAAAGATGGTTACTAACCTGTAACTGTCATTCTTCGAGATGTGTTGCTCACGTCCATTCCAATTAGGTGTGCGTGCGCGTTGTGCACGGCCTCCAGAAGATTTTTTTTCCCTAGCAACTCCAGAGGGTCGGCGACAGAGCCCCCTGGACTCGTGCCATTATAGCGCTCCTTATAAGGGCTTGCTGACCTGACCCTCGCCAGTTCCTTCTTGCCTAGGATCCGAGAGAGGGGCAAGTGGGTGGGTTTGGCGTGGACGTAAGCAACACATCTCGAAGAATGACAGTTACAGAAGGTTAGTAACCGTCTTTTCTCCTTCGAGTGATTGCTCATGTCGACTCCAATTAGGTGATTCCCAAGCACTTACCGGTGATGGGGTCGGAGATCATAAAGTCACAGACTTTAGTTCCGCTCTGCCAACTGCGGCATCCTCCACCGCGTGTTGTGTAATTGCATAATAGACTGCAAATGTGTGGATAGAGGACCATGTTGCAGCTCTGCAAATGTCTTGGACGGGAACCTGTGCTGTGAACACAGTTGATGTGGCTTGAGCTCTTGTTGAGTGGGCCATAATCGCGGGGGCTGTCTTTTATGCTAAAGCATAGCAAGCCTTAATACAGGATGTAATCCAAGACAAAATTGTCTGCGATGAGACAAGCAGACCCCTCATTCTGTTGGCAACTGCTATAAACAGTTGAGGTGATTTTCTGAAGGGTTTTGTCCTATCAATAAAAAAGTCCAAGGCCCTTCTTACACAGTGCAGGGATTGCTCCCTATCTGAGGCATGTGGTTTTGGATTTTAAAAAAAAAAAAGTAAAAAGTTATCTTGATTCATGTGAAAGGAAGAGACCACCTTTTGTAGGAACACCGGTGTGGGCGAAGGCAAACCTTGTCCTTTAAGAATGAGGGCATTTGCCAGATTGTTTTCATAGTCTATGGTTTTAATCAGAGGTAAGGCTACCCTCGAAGGACCAGGGGGAGATAAAATGACCATCACTGGGTCCGAGGACTCTTCGGTGACCTCTTGAATTTCAATCCCCAAGTTACGGGCAACACTCTGAAGGAGGTCCTGGTGTGTCTTACTGTCCTCTATTGGGGGGCCACAGTAGTCCCCCGCTACTGCCTTGTCTAGAAACGAAGAGGACGACTCCCTCAGTTGGCTGGGGTCTCCAGGATCAGGGACCGAGCACACAACGTTGCTGGAGAAGCTGGATTCTCGGCTATGGCACCGGTGGCCTCAGACTCGGTGCTGGCGTATGCTCTTCTTGGTACCGAGCCACTCGCTGTGGGATGATCATGGCTACCGTCTCTGATTTTGCACAAGGGATTCCGCTTCCTGAAGCCCCGGAGAATAAAGTGTGAGGACTGGGGCCCTTGTGCCTGGTGATAGCCCCATGGTGTCCAAAGGCCCAGTTGTTCGGGTTCTGCCATTGTGGCATCCATGATACTGGGTATGCCTGAGACCTGCGCTGGCTTTGGTGCCGAGAAGTAGAGTGGGACTGGCTTCTCCTTGAGGCAATGGAGCCCGCTTCCAACGCCGAGGGAGAATCACTCCTTGGAAACCGTGGCGGTGTTTAGGGTTTTGATGCTGGGCACCAAGGTGACGGGCAGCATAGTAGCGGAGTCGGTTTCCTTTTGAATGCGCTTTTATGCCCGGCACCAATGGTGAGGTGTCTGGGAGACCTGGTCTGGAGTGCTGCGGCACCGTGCTTTCTACTAAGTCTATGGCCACTTCAAAGGTCTCTGGCATGGAGGAAGATCGTGTGATCTCTACCTCCTCCTTCGAACCCCCAAGCGGGAGGCATGCAGAGCCGGACCCGCCTGTCCCTTCTCCAGGGCTGGGGTCAATGGTGGAAGCAGTTGGGAGGTAGTGGCTACATGGGCCGCCATGGGTTTCATGGCGTCCGAGCCTCTGGAGCTCTTCTTGGGTGTGGATGACCAGCCCCTCTCCTGGGGGCTCTTCTTTGGCACCGGCGAGTGTGATCAGTGCCTGGATGCTGTCTTCGGTGCCGGTGATTTTTGGTGCTGAGTCTCCTTGCTGTCTTTCTTCTGCGCTGGGTCTCTCTGAGGCACCAGAGCGCTATTGGTTGACGCCATACTCATGGCCGGCTCTGAGGAGCTGGGGAAAGTCTGAGTGCCACTTCCATTAACAGAAACTTAAGTCTCTGGGACCTCTCTTTCTGGGTTTGCGGCCGGAAAGACTTACAAATCTTGTACCTTTCCCCCAGGTGAGCCTCTCCTAGGCACTTCAAACAAATGGAGTGCAGGTTGCTCTTTGGCATAAGCTTTTTGCAGATTATACATAGCTTAAAGCCTGGGGAACAAGGCATGCCCCAGATCCCGGTGAAAAGGGCAGACCACCAAGGGGGGGGGTGCTCTTTAAAAAAATCTATCTTAAACTAAACTACTCTAACAACAAGAGCAAGGATTGCTAGGATGAGTCTCTTGTGAGCAAGAGAGCACGTAGTCTGACTAGCCATCATGGGCGGTAAGAAGGAACTGGCGAGGGGAGGGTTGTCCAGCCCTTATATAAGGAGCGCTATAATGGTGCGACTCCAGGGGGCTCAGTCGCCGACCCTCTGGAGTTGCTAGGGGAAAATCTTCCAGCGCCCGTGCATGATGCGTGCGCACACCTAATAGGAGTTGACATGCACAATCACTCGAAGGAGAAATGATGGTCCCCAATCCTGCACTGTCATCTGGGTGACTAAACTCTTATACCCATGTGGAGTCCAAATGAAGTCAGTGGGCTCCATATGAATATAGTGGTCAGCCCAAATGCCCTCATTATGTTTCATAGATTTCAACCAGTTATACCTCTACTGAGCCCAATTACTTGTGTTTGACTAAAACATATTGTCCAGTCAAGCATCCAGTCCTGATGTAAAGACCTCAAGAGACTGAGAATTCACTACTTTTTGGGTAGGCTGTCCCTTTGGTTAATCACTCAGTTAGCTAGAAATCTGTGCCTTACTTCTAATTTGAATTTGTCTGGTTTAACTTCCAGCCATTGGTTCTTTTTATGCCTCTCTTTGGTAGATTAATGACCCCTTTACAAGATAAGACCATGTTTTAATCATCCTGAGATGGTGATAGAACCATTTTCTTTATTTGTAATTCTCCTATTAGCCGAGGCACTGATTCTCTAAACTAGAGGGCATACAATTCACTGCTACCAGCTAAGCACGGAAGTCTCTCCTTAAATAGATTCACAGATTCCAAGGCCAGAAGGGACCATTCTGATCAAGTCTGACTTCCTATATAGCACAGGACATCAAACTTCCCCAAAATAATTCCTAGAAAATCTTTTGAGGAAAAATATCCTACCTTAATTTTAAAATGGTCATAGACTCTTAAGGTCAGAAGGGATCAATATGATCATCTAAACTGACCTCCTGCACAATGCAGGCCACAAAACCGCCCCACCCACTCCTGTAATAAACCTCTAACCTATGACTGAGTTATTAAAGATCTCAAATCAAAGTTTAAAGACAGAGAATCCATCAGCAAACAACCAGTGCCCCATGCTACAGAGTTCCATAGGGGTAGCCATGTTAGTCTAGTTCAGCAAAACAAATAAGGAGTCCTGAGGCACTTTTAAAGACTAACAAATTTATTTAATGCAGGCTACAAAGGAAGGCGAAAACCTCCCAGAACCTTTGCTAATGTGCCCTGGGGGAAAATTCCTTCTCAACCCCAAATATGGGATCAGTTATACCTTAAGCATGTGTACAAAACTCACTAACCAGAAACCCAAGGAAGAGTTCTCTATAGTAACTCAGAATCCACACCATCTAATGTCCCATCTCAGGTCATTAGCATATCTACCATCAGGAGTCAAAGATCAGTCAATTGCTAAACTACAGTGTCCCATCGTAATATACCCTCAGTTTTGACGTGAGCTAGCCTTTTTGCCCCCACAGCTCCCTTCAGAAGGCTCTTCCAGAATTTCACTCCTCTGATGGTTAGAAACCTTCATATAATTACAAGTCTAAACTTCTTGGTGACCAGTTTATATCCATTTGCTCTTCTGTACACATTGGAACTGAACGTAAATAATTCCTCTCCCTCCCTTGTATTTATCCCTCTGATATATTTATAGAGAGCATCTCCCCTCAACCTTCTTTTGGTTAGGCTAAACAAGGCAAGCTCTTTGAGCTTCTTCTCATCAGAAGCTTCTTCTCTTCTCTGCACCTGTTCCAGTTTGAATTAATCTTATTAAACATGGGGGACCAGACCTGCAAACAATATTCCAGATGAGGTCTCACCAGCGCCTGGCATGATAGTACTAACACCTCTCTATCTCTACTGAAAATACCTCATCTGATGTAGCCTAGGCCCACATTAGCTTTTTTCACAGCTACCTAATACTGGCAGCTCATAATCATCCTGTGATCAAACAGTATGCCCAGGTCCTTCTCCTCCTCCCTCACTTCCAACTGATGTGCCCCATTTTATAGCAAACGTCCCCAACTTATAACAGTGATGTAGAATAATCTTGACACTTAGTAAACTATTCCAATGATTAAGCTAATAAATTACTCTTACATTAAAAATTTACATCTTCTTTCCAAATTAATCATTTTATATCTTTCTCTGCTAAGTTGAAGAGCTTGTTATCAAGAATCTCTTCCCCATGTAGTTTCTTGAAGTCTGTAATCAAGCCACCCCTTAATCTTCTCTTTGGTAAACTAAACAGATTGAGCTCCTTGTGTCTTTCACTACAAGGCATTTTCTATTCCTTTCGTTCTCAGGACTTTTCTCTGAACCCTCTCCAATTTATCAACATCCTTCTTGAATTGAGGACAGAAGAAATGTATACAGTACTCCAGCAATGTCCCCACTAGTGCCAAACACAGAGGTAAAATAACCTCTCTACTCTTACCAGAGATTCCTGTTTATGCATACCAAGATCACATTAGCTCTTTTGTCCACAGCATTATACTAGGAACTCATGTTCACTTGATTATGCACCATGATCCTCAGATCTTTTTCAGAGTCACTGCTTCCCAGGACAGAGTCCCCTATATCCCAAATGGCTGCCTCATGAATATCTTGGGTAGACACTAGTATTTACAATCAACATGCAGTATTGCTACTAGTTGTCCTAAATGATTTTCATCAATGACAGTTGGCCACCATGGGCATTCTAATATCTCAGAAGCTTTTCACATGATCTCTTCCCATCTTTTGTGTCAGCAACTAAGCCATCTAGTAGTGGCAAGCCATGATACTTTGTCAGGCATGCAATTCTACACTTGCTTGTTAAATGGCATCTCCATGCGCCATGATCTGTCAAGTCATGTTGTGCAGAGGACACTATCTTGTTCTACAAAATGGCATCTTCCAGGCATGTTCAGGGGCTGTACAGAATCGTCGTACAGGCACAGCTGGTCCTTGGGCATGCAATGCATGACTTGTACAGACAGACAGTGCACCAGTACCATCCAGTGTTTCAAGTCATTCAGACTTTATAGCACAAGGGTCAATCTGTGGTGATAGGAAACTGTAGATCACCAGTGAGGAATGTGAAATGTCACATCCTCCAGAGATCCATCTCCCATACGCTTCAACATATGAGGCCTCCTTATGATCTCATTTCTAAAGGCACGAGTATACAGATTACACAGCTACATATTTTTTTCACCTGGAATCTACAAGTTCAATCTCAGATGTCGAGGAGATGTGGCACTGCATTGCCAGCTGAATGCATCAGAAACACGCCCTCCTTATTTGAGCACGTGTCATTATATCTAAAGATGAGCAAGACAAAATTCTTGCTGACAGATACAGGTTCTTGCTGCCTTCATGTCTCTGTTTACTCAGATTACTTGTTTAAGGGCAATGTGCGAGATTAAATAACAGTGTAATTTTTAACGGAAACATCTTACTGTGTTAGAGATGGTATAGAAGTATTTCAGTTACACACTCTACACATTCTGCTCCGTTACTTATCTCATACAAACTCGCAACACCAACTCATATCCTCATGGCCTTGAAGCTTAATTATTGCAATTCCTTCCTAGCAGGGATTTTTCATGGCTTATTCACAACCATGATGTAGCATGATGTTTTCTCACTGGCTTGAGCAACCTTTTTCATGTTATGCTTGACCTGAATTCCTCACACTGGCTGCAAAGTGATGGGTGACATGAGGTTGGGCCTACTGGCTTTTAACACCTTTAACTATGCATATCTTTGTCCATAGTAGAGATCTGTGCTCTGACACTATCCTTTCAGGTATCCCAAAGTTACATCTTAGGTCACCAGTTAACTGTGAACTCTTGCACGCAGAACTCCTTCCTCACTTAGATCTAGTTCATTCCTCTTCTTTTAGACAACAATTAACCTTTCCCCCTACAGAAAAAAAGTGCTCTGTAGCCTGAGCATTTCCGATGGATGAGGGTGTCCTTTTCACAAAACAATGCCTCACAGTCTAACAATTTATTATGGCTTAAGTGGCATCAATGGCTTCAACTTAATTTCTCACATTACTAATGTACTTTAGTCAACACAAGGAAGTTAAGATCATAATTCTCCTCAGTTGTGTTATTACAGAATAAAAGATGTTGCATGGACCCAATGCAAGTTATTTTAACCAATACCCATCTTTTTATTTTTCAGGGTAAGACTAGGCTCTCCCTGGGTAAGTAACTACAGGGACTACTAAACATTTAGATTCAGATGAACTTAAACAGATACAAAATTTTATGAACACTTATCTTACATCTTAACAACAGAGAAGATTCCAAGTATTCTACCAAGTACTTTGGGGAAATTGTTTGCATTTTTTGATTTAATTTTACTTCTAAATTTAGCTTGTAGTTGAGCTACAAACAACAGATGTTCTTCAAGCAGGCGCAGAAGAGATTACTAAAAAGTATTCTAACAAAGGATATTTTGATTTGCCTCTTGTGCCCAGACGGCGGGCCTTCATATTTGGAAAGACATTTTTCATAATCTTTCCAAAGTCAGCAGCACTTAAAGGATGGTAGCCAAGATTGTCACAATAGCTCCTGCAAGAGAGGGAAAGAAAATGTGAATGAAACTGGTATGAATTCAAAAGGCCATCCTACACATTAGACTTCCATCAAGGGATTTCAAAGAGAAAAACCAATAAACAAAAAAACCCCAGTTCAGTATCACCCATATTTAGAACCACATTTAACATTAATAAACTGAAAACATTAAAAATGCATAAACAGAGCTATTAATACAGTCATTTTTGTGTTTTGTATTCTTCCAAGTTCAAAGGCAAGTCGAATGGAGATTTGATACACAGTAGTAGTAGCTGGAGAATGGTTAGGATTTGCTTTACAATTTGATTATTACTTCATCATGTTTCATTACATGTATTTAAGACATCACTTGATTGTCCAATACATAGGTTACAACTGGTTGGATGTGACAAGGTGAGAGGTCATATATGAATTGGAAAACAGAGGGCGAGAGACTTTGCCTATATGTCCAGAGTGGAAGACCTGGCTTATGAAAACTCCAAAAAGGTTAGAACTTTGTTCAATAAACTCATCTTGGACATTAGCACTTACATGGGAACTAGATAACTTGACATTGTTAATGGGCAATAGAGCTTGTAGGGGTTTGTCTTCACACAACTTACCCTGGTTTAAGTAAGCCAGTTTAGTTAAACTGATGCAAAGCCCTGTGTGGACACACTTATGTAAGTTTTCAAACTGGTTATATGGGTTTGGCAGACCCCTGTGAATCTAGAGATAGTCCACATAGTTTTTGTGCTGTTACAACTATTGGTTAAGAAAAATATAGCAGTGCAATCCCACAGTGTGGTATAGCTCTGCTGAAACAAAGATGCTTATATCTGTACAGCAAAAACAATGAGAGTCCTGTGGCACCTTAAAGACTAACAAATTTCTTCAGGCATAAGCTTTTGTGGGCTCTGACGAAGTGGGTTGGAGCCCACAAAAGCTTATAACCCAAGAAATTTGTTAGTCTTTAAGGTGCCACAGGACTCTTGTTGTTTTTGCTGTACACAGACTAAAACGGCTACCCCTCTGGTAATATATCTGTATAGTGCATTCCTGTACGTTTAGGGAAGTAAGTTATACATATAAAAGCATAGTTGTATCTTTTCCCATTCCCCCAATACTCAGAAAACAGTTAATGGAATTTTGCTCTAACAGCCATACCTCTCTTCCTCCAAATTTGTGACCTTGAATAAGAAATGGAGAACAACAATAGATCTATGCAGATGCATGGTGTTCCCTGTGTCCAACCTGGAAGCTCCTACATGCTGGTGGCCTTTTTGAGGTACAAGTATTTTATCATGTAATCTAAATGCACAGACAGATCCTTCAGTGCCCTTTGTGGCCCCTTCTCTCAGCTCAGCTTCCCCCACCTGTGGTTTCACACTTACTCAGTGCCACGTACCAAACATCTTTTCCTAATGGCTCTCCTCTGTGCTTGTTGGTCTCTTCGCATGTTGGAGGGCTTTAACATGCCCACACGCTTGCATGGAGGATAGGCTGAGTGAATGAGCAGGTTGGTGTATGTGTGTCCAAATCAGAAACAAGGATACTGGAGTCTTGCATCCTTTCCTTTGCAAAGGGCCTCCCTTGCCCCACCCCATTCAGACTCAGGTTGACTCAGTGTTTACATACACATTGCCTTAGTCCGCACAAACGTGTGTGTGTGTGTAAATTATAATGCGCACCACCTGGTGCGCACCAATTGGCTCACATTGATCCTGCCAGTGTACACTGAAAGTTCCCTAGTGTGCATTAATGTAGTACTGTCTGAGATGGGACTAGGGAATTTGTAGTGCATGCCAGCGAAGTCCATATGGGCCAGTTAGTGTGAGAGACATTAGTGCCCAGTAGGATTTACACCCTACCTGGTGCGGACTGAGGCACCAAGCAGACAAGCCCTTGGAGTAAAGCATTTTTTCTGTGAGACCTATAATCTAAATATGTTTGAAACAGAAAATTTAAATTTTATATACAATCACTTTGAACATTAAATGAATAAATAAATGGCCAATAAAGACACAAGACTTCACGGAAAGATCGCATGTTAAGGTGGGTTCAATTTGTTTCATTTTAGGTGACTGCCCTATATAGTCATTTGAACCATTTTTTATTTCTTGGAAAGAAAATCAGTACCTTTTGGCCACAGCAAGTAACATTTTGCCCTAGGAAATGCTGAGCACTGCCTATAACTGTATCCACTGCACATGTTGTCTGGTGTCTAAAATGGTAACGGTGGCTGCACACTCCCTCTGCATGCGTCCTTGTAGCCTGGCACAGCGTGGTAGTGGCTCTGCTGCTGTTTCCCTCCTGCTCTTCTACTGATCCACCTAGCCTCCAACACCTTCTAGGTTGAAGTGATTTAGCCTTCCAGCTAGGTCATGTCACAGCGCCACTCCTTCTAATGTGCCCGAAGTGCAAAAGAAACACTAAGGAACGTAGAATAGTCCCTTCCCTCAGAAACCCGAATACGCAGCCATCTGCCTCAGTTTCTGGCCCAGCCACCCTTCTCTCTCATAGTAAAAGCTCAAGATAGGCTCTCCCTCCCAGTCAGACACCAGAGCTCTTTCCTCGCAGCCTGACTTCTGCTTAAGCATCATGGGGCAGGGTTGACTGGACCCCCAGCATCTCATCAACCCTTTCCTGACTACTGAGGGGTCTGTACACCCCATCAAAGAAAGCGTCATCAAAAGTGCTTTCAGAACAGCCAAAACTGAGATGTGCATGCAGCAACAAAAATGTTAACACTTAACACATTTGCCTTTCATATCAATCTCTTCTGTTCCAGTTCCTTTTCTAATTCATTGCTTGGATCTTTAATATTTACAACACATCATGTACAGATGAATCAGTTGCCCTCTACAGAAAGTGAAGCAGTGATTAATAATTTACTGAAGGAAGATGGGAACTAAAGAACTCCTGATCAAAATTTACCAACTCTACCTAAATGAACAACTAACTCCATTACCTCAAATATTTGAATGACCTGAAAGACTTTCCTCAGATTCCAAAGGGGTAGCCGTGTTAGTCTATTGTAGAAAGACAACAGAGTCTTGTGGCACTTTTAAAGACTAACAGATTTATTAATCGCATGAGCTTTCGTGGGAGAAAATCCCACTTCGTCAGACGCTTTGAAGATAGGAAAGTTACAGAGTGGGAGGAAATTAAATGCAGCTTCAAAGAGAGTCTGCAGAACTCGAACTTATATGCAAATTTGACTCAGTTGTCTTGGGGTTAAACAGGGACTATGGATTTTTCTCGCATTACATCAAGTGAATTGACCTCCCCCTCCTCTATGTGCTGTTCCCCAGTGTTTTGAATCTTAACACCTATTTTGATTTGCTGTTACAGCCTGACCTGATGCTATGTCATACACTCCCCTGCATTTAATTTCCTCCCACTCTGTAACTTTCCTATCTTCAAAGCGTCTGACGAAGTGGGATTTTCTCCCACGAAAGCTCATGCGATTAATAAATCTGTTAGTCTTTAAAAGTGCCACAAGACTCTGTTGTCTTTCCTCAGATTGTCACAGCAGCAGCAAAGGGAGTCCTTGCAGCAGAGCCCAGACAGAGCTAGAAATCAGTGCCGCAACATGTGCCATCTAATTTTCTTCTTGAAAGATTTTCTCAACAGCTGAAGACAATCATCTTTGTAGCTGTGACATGCCCATTCAGTCCTTGCTCAGGCAGTAGGAAACCTGCCTGAGAAAGAGCTGCAGGACTGCACTCTATGGGTTAAATTCATCTGCTAGTTGGTATATCAAACAGAATGGTGAGGGGGTGTGGTAAGGGGATGCATTTATTCTGTGCATACCATGCAGTGCCCAGCACGTTTTAAAGCTATATCCGCTTGGCACAACCTTAAGGGAGGCTCACAGAGAACACACCACCTGGCCCCGACCCTATGCAGGATTTAAAGCCTCGTAGGACACAGGGGGCCTGGCTCATGATGGTTGGTGCAAACTGCACCTCCTACTGCCAGTGAGACTAGATCTGCTACAGATCTAGCTCATATCAGGAAAAAAAACTGGAAGTTCTTAACCTTCCTGACTTGCTGTTATTTTATTTTGTAATTTAAAGGCAAGATGAGTGTAGTCACCTCTATCTAATCACAAATTCAAAACTCCACCTTGCCACCCAACTTACAAAACCATGAAAAAAAGGAAATAAATACATAAAAGATAAATTAGTGTACAGATAAAGTTGTATTGAAACTTGAAGGAAGTAACAAGTAAAATTTATCTACGCTGGTTCTGGGGCGATTCTGTGCTTCTGCTTTTAACATTTCAAACACCTGCAATCCAAACTATACTGTAACAAAACAGGTTACAACCACCACATCAAAGTTGAAGCAGAAATTCAATATCTCTATAAAACTACAAACTAGAATTTCTGACTAGTGTTTACAGCAGAAATGTAAGTATTAGTTTTATGCTGTAACTCCTCAAAAGTCTTGGTAGCCTCTGATGGACCAATGACCCACCCATTTTATAATATTGATGCATTTTCATATTGCTTTGTGTGTGTGAAGTGCTCACTGTGAACCCCAAAATAATATCCATCTTCACAGGTGGAGGAGGGAAATAACTCAGGAGCTCATGAATGACAGACAAAAGTATGTTCTGAAATGTCTTAATTCCCCTAAGTAAAGAGAAATGTCTTATCAGAATTAATGCTACTATTTACATGCCATTTCCCACAACCTCCCGCCCTTGCATCTATTCTTTTGATGCACAAGGGTAACTCATAAAACTATTCATGAAAGCTAAATATTTTTAAAAGAGAACAGATGCTTTAAAAGGAGAACAGATTACAAATGTTTTATATTTTCCCAGATATTGCCTCACCATCCTTATTTTGTGAAGAAAAAAAACAATACACAGACTTGATGTAGCTACACAGAAAATCAGTCCAAGTTTCACACTACACATTCTGTAGATGATGATTTTTCTGGGCATCTGCAGCTTGGCACAGCATGAAGCCAAGCAGATTTGTTGCTGAACCAAGCCATAAATTATTTAATAAGAAATATATTTAAGAATAACGCTTGCAGTTTTCTCTTATGCAGCAGCTGCTGCTGCCTTTGTTGCTATGTGTATATATAACTGACTGCTCTGTGATTGGTTACTTCAATATACTTGCACTACTGGTTATGTTTCTAGCCTGCGTCACAACTTGAATTGATGGTGAGATTTCAGAACTAGGTGTGTGTGTGTGTTCAGCAACTCCAGTCAAGCTAATACCACCACATTTCAACCAGCCAGAGTCAATTAAGATAATGCATGTACGCACTGCAGAGGAAATCTGGCCATAGCACTCCCTAAGGTCAGAATCCTGTGAGGCACTGTGCACCTTCTGTGAGCTGAGACTACTCAGCACAGGGATAGAGGGGGGGAAAGCGTGGTGTGCTAAGGCACCGCCAAATTTGCTAGCGGTGCCAGGTTTTCTTGGTGGAGGGGCTGCTGGCACTGGGGGAGGGGATGAGAGGAGAGGCTGGCGCGGTCGTCAGCAAAGGTTGCCAACCCCTGGAGTACATAGTTTGCAAAAAGTTATTTGAACCCTTTTTGCATGAAAGGGGCAATTTAAGTTTATTGCAAGTTATAAGTGTTCTGTACCCAAATCATCTTTTTTCTACCATAATATAACCAGAGAAAATAAGAAGAAACAACAACAATAATGAAAATAAATAAAAAAGATTTAGGGTCCATTCTGGTGGTCCAGATTTGGCCCCACTCTGCCTATTGACAAGTTCCAAAGGGGTAGCTGTGTTAGTCTAGGTCAGCAAAACAAACAAGGAGCCCTGTGGCACTTTTAAAGACTAACAAATGTATTTAAATTTGTTAATAAATTTAAATAAATAATAAATATGATAAATAAATGTGTTAGTCTTTAAAAGTGCCACAGGACTCCTTGTTTGTTTTTCTGCCTATTGACTATCCCTGATATGAATAATATTTATTTGAACACTTATTTTTGAAGAAGTTTAACTTTTAGCTTTTCTTAAACTTCAGTTTAAAACTATGATCTTACTTTCAATGGTGCCAATACTGAACACAGTAGCAGTTGCATCATTCCAGTTAATGCCTCCTCAGACATTATGTTAATATATAGAAGCTGGTCCTATATGTATTTATTAGGAACAAGTATTAAGGTGCTGAGACTAGATAGACATGTTGTATGAGTTGATGGAATAATGTATTTTGTGGCCCAATCTCTGAGTTAAATAGAGTCTGGTCATCGATTTTGACAATTTCAAATTAAATGCATTTTTAGGTTCCAAACCTCAACCTGAACACAGGGGATCCAATCTCATGAACCAGGGCCTTTTTGTGTATCCTGCATTTTAATTTGAGCAAGTTTAATATTCAGATTATTATGCAAGTTTCATTTTATAAAAACATAACTACCTTCCTCAAAGGCTGAAACTGCAGAGAGATTTTTGACTTCCTTATTGTTCTACACAGATGGTAAAATCTTGGCCCTACCAAAGTCAATGGCAAAGTCGCACTGACTTCAGTAGACCCAGTATTTCATCTAGAGTTCCTCTCATTTAAACCTCATGGTCAGCATAAGCACTGTCAAATTTTAAGTTCTAAGCTCCACCATACTAAACTATGTCATACTAAGCCAAGGCAGGTCAGGCCTCTGTTTATAAAGGAAGCAATTGTAGCATCTGGTCAATAAATATCTGTACCGTGTACACTACTCTTTATGCATTGCCACATCTAGATGTATAGATTCAAATTCTGCAGCACTCACTTGTACTCATCATAAACTTCCTGTTTGGGAAGGGACGTCTCTGGGTGCTCCTCCAAGGTATTCCGAATCCAAGAAAATGCGTGCATTTGCTGCGCACGGCTTGATGACATCGATATCTGATCACTAGCGAAAACAGAAACAGTTTTGATAAAGAGAGTGCACTATATAGCTTCTCCTCAGCTGGTAGAGCTAAATGTTCAAATGGTCTAAAACGATTCATGGGGAAAGGAATAATCATTTTTTCCTATATAAATATGTAAGTGCTATATTACAACTCCATTACATAATAATTGAAGCAACAGCCACACCTGGTTCATAATCAGACTCCCAACCCAAAGCACTCCCTTACAAACATTCTACCATGCAAAGCTCATATTGATAGACTTATTATGAACCAAAGGTTTCCTAAAGTTCAGATTTTACCTGAAGAACTAGTTCTTTGAAAGTATCTTGAAAGACACGTTGCCTTCAAATATTAAAAAAGTTAATGTCTCCAGAAACAATAATTAAATGTGAGTATGCTGGAAAGAAATCTCATGGGAACTATACCAATATTAATATTAAGTACACATACACACACACACACCTTTTCTCTCCATTGCTGGGACCCGAAGGCAGTTGAAGGTAGAGGTAGAGTTTCTCTATGTCTGTAAACTTCTCAACTTCTTGCTAGAAAACAAGGTTTTTAAAAAAAAGCAAGAGGGAAATAAATAGCCTGGCAGGCTGTAAACAAACAAAAACTGCACTACCACACATTTCTGAAAATGATCCCAAATAAAACCACACACAATAATTGGCAACTTGATAGCATAAGATTGTATGCTCTTTGGGGGTCAGGGGCCACCCTTTTTTCTGTGTTTGTACAATGGAACACTGAGACCATGACTGGGACGCCTAGAAACATTATGGTAATGCAAATAATAATAACCATCACTTAAATAAAAGTGGACATTGGAATATTTGCCAGTTTTTAACTATACAGAAAAACCTTAATCTCCTTGATAACCAGAAACAGATCTCCAAGCCAACAAAAAACAAAAACGCTATAATGAAAAGTTTAAATGGAAACCTTTCATTACGAGTTTCTAGTCTTGGAGGGCTACATTCAGCACTCAAGAGACCAAAGCATCAGATATTGGCTCTTCTGTAATAAAGCATGATTGTTGGACTGATACACATAACTTCATCAATGGTCAAATGCAGCAGGCCCCAAAGAAGGCTTTTTTAAAAGTCAAGTTTCTGTATTCCCATTAAGTGGCTGTCCCAGAGAGATTACATCAGTGCTGACAGCCAGATCCTCAGCTGCTACACATCATTTACCTCCACAGACTTCAATAGCTCTATGCTAATTCCTATAAACTGAGGATCTGGCTCAAAGACTTTAAATCAAGGAAGGTGGGGAAAACCAAAACAATCAGCAGGCACCTGCATATCCTAGCAGTAGGGGCAGGATATGGTGTTGTTATGAACTGCTAGGCTTTGGGTGATCTCAGTTTGGTGAACTGGACTCTGAAATATTAGGAAGTCAACTGTGGTTACCTGGGTGACATATCCTGCCATAGGGCAAAGACTAATAAACCTGACTTCCCACAGCAAGGAGCAAATAGTTTCCTTCAGGAGGGTACCAGAAGTAAGGTGAACTTATGTTTTTAAACTTACACTATTTAGATAAAAATTCCAACTTTAATCATTTGGATTAACATGAATTTGTGAAGCCTACTGCTAAAATACAACTAGCTCATGCATAAGCAACAGAGTCAATAGGACTACTTATTTTTTATTTTTTTTTAACATAAAACAATGCTATCTAGAAAGTGGTTAGTTTGTCTCTCCTTGACTGTTACTTCACTTTTAAAGCAGTTCATCTCAAAGAAAAAACAACGGCACGTGCTTGAGGGAATGAAGTTGAAGAAGAAAGCAACTAATCAGAAATGTAATTTAATTTTAAAGCACGGTGTCCCCTAAATCCAATAAGACTAAGAGGACTTCTGTTTCATGGCCACGAAGTCAAAACCTCTGACAAATGCCAAAGGACATGTACTGTAAAATGAATTACCATGTTGATATCTATTTTGCTTTATAATTAGTGTTTAACTAGCAGCATTGCACTGAAAAACAAACAATCCTGAGAATGACAGAACAAATAACGTGTAAAATATCTTTTGAGGACTGAACCACTAAGAAACGAGAAAGAGAAAATATCTTCCAAGGAAAGAAAAAATTAGACAAATATTTTTGTGGAGGAGATGAATCCAGAGAACCAGAGTTTTCTAATCCTAAATACTGTAGCTCAGACCAAACACCACAGTGGGCACAAAGGAAAAAAAATTAGAGAACTTTTGAGAACCAACAGACACAACAGTTAACATGTTGGGCACGATCCACTCAGATTAGTCACTTTTATAAATTGTGGCAAACCACAAAATCTGGTATTTTTACTTGCATTAACCCCTGAAACTTGCTGACTTAGTAGTTTCTATGTGACTTTTACTGCTGATAATACAAAGGTTGTGGTACTTAAATCTCCTTCTCTATAGAGAGGTCTCTTGTATTTTTCGGTTCATATTGTGGGGTTGCTCAATGCTCTCTGCCCCGTGACTTCTCCCAGCACCGTGGAAGTGGGGAAAAAGAGAGATGATACAACAGCAAGGTTCCCTTCCCAGAGATCGAGTAGCAAACTGAAAAAGCACTTGTAAAGGCGGCTGATCCAGTCAGGAAAACCCCAGTGCTACAAGGAAGAAAAGTGAAACTCTCCCAGCATCAACCTGAGGCAGAGCTCTGTCTTCTCTAAACTTTGCCCATTGCATATGGTTCCCATATAGGTTTATAATGCGATTTTAGGAAGAAAAATAAATGCAAATATGGTAACTTGTGAAGCAAAGTCCCAATTTCAGCACTTAAGACAAACATGCCATCTCGAGACATAAGCAGAAAATGTTGCTGGGGTTGAGAAAAGCCAGTTTTTCAGCTACAGGAAAGCGAGATACAACAAGTCACTGCTTAGGGTTACGGCTGTGTGTAATTAAAGAGGCCCCAAGCCAGTCTCCAGAAATGGCATGATGGGAAAAGAGTTCCTGTAACAGGGCAACCATACAGTGGGAAGACGAAGTCCAGGCAGGGAGAAAGAAAAGGGCTCTGATGAAGAGACAGAAGATGGCTTCTGTGTTAGGGTCTAGAATTTTTTCCTCTGTTGTACAAGTGGTTCCCCCACTATACAGAACCAGGCAAAATATGTTTGGCATGCAAATTAAAGAGGAGGCTCCAGTATGCATTTGCCCAAAGCCACCCTGATCTGTTCCTGAATGGAGCTGTGTCTTGCTCTTTCAGTTTAAGACAGATCCAGAACTACATCATATTCTCTATTTTTGTTCCAGTAGCCCCTGGTGGTCTGAGTAAAAGTCAATCATTAGCTGTAAAGAACCAAAATATGAGAACTGCTAATACAAAGCAGTGAGTGGCACGGCTGCACTTCCTTTCAAGGTTTTTGAGAAATAAAGAGCAGCGAAGCTCGAGTGATTTCATGTTGCCAGGCCCAAAGGTAGAATCATACTTGTTTCTTTTCCTGGCTTTTTGGCCAAAATGAAGGGGAAAAAGAAGAGAGAGATTTGTGTATTGCAGCAGGTTCTTTGGGATGCTATGTAATACACTTTGAGTACAAGTCAACATTTAATTTAATGTTTTATTTATTTATTTTAAAAAATAATGTACTTCCAGGGTGGATTCTTCTCAAATCTGGAAAAAGGGAATATGCTACCAGCCTGCCACCATAGAGGCCCAGCTGTTTTTTTAAAAACATAGTTGTACAACTACTCCTGGTAAAAAGTAATGAAACTTGCGTATAGGGGCAGTTTTTCTTTAAAACTTGTTAGGTTTCATTAGAATACATATTCATGCATGATTGATTGACTACATAGCTCATTCTTTTACTCTGATCATTCAATCTACACTTTAGCAAGGCTTTTGATATGGTCTCACATCACCTTTTCATCAACAAACTTTGGAAGTATAACCTGGATGGAGATACTGTGAGATGGGTACAAAACTGGTTGGATAACTGCTCGCAGAGAGTATTTCTCAATGATTAACAGTTAACATGGAAGAGCATAACATGTGGGGTATCGCAGGGACGACTTCTGGGTCCAGTTCTGTTCAATGTTTTCATCAATGATTTAGATGATGGCATAGAGCAGTGGTTTTCAACCACTGTGTTGGGATACATTACTGTGTCACCATGTGGCAGTCAGTGTGTTGCAGAGACCTGGGGAGATGGCTGGATTTGGCTTAGAGGGAGTGGGATAGTGCGTCCTGTAGAGTTGCAATATGCTGCCAAGTGTGTCGTGACCCAATAAAGACTCAGAACCACTGGCATGGAGAGCACATTTATAAAGTTTGCTGATGATACCAAGCTGGGAGGGGTTGCAAGTGCTTTGGAAGATAGGATCACAATTCAAAATGATGTGGACAAACTGGTGAAATGGTCTGAGGTAAACAGCATGAAATTCAATAAAGACAAGTGCAAGGTACTCCACTTAGGAAAGAACAATCCATTGTGCACATACAAAATGGGCAACGACTCCATAGGAAGGAGTACTGCAGAAAGGGATCTCGGTGGTATGGTGGACTACAAGCTAAATATGTCAAGAGTGTAACACTGTTGCAAAAAAAGCAAACACCATTCTGGGATGTATTAACAGGAGTATTGTAAGACATGAGAAGTTATTCTTCTGCTCTATTCCGCCCTGATTAGGCCTCAGCTGGAGTATTGTATCCAGTTCTGGACGCTTCATTTCAGGAAAGATGTGGAAAATTGGAGAAAGTCCAGAGAAGAGCAACAAGAATGATTAAAGGTCTGAAACACTTGACTTATGAGAGAAAGTTGAAAGAGCTGGGTTTGTTTAGTCTGGAGAAGAGGAGACTGAGAGGGGACCTGGTAACAGTTTTTAAGGACCTAAAAGGTTGTTATGAGGAAGAGGAAGAAAAATTGTTCCCCTTAACCGCTGATGATAGGACAAGAAGCAATGGCTTACATTATGGCAAGAGAGGTTTAGGTTGGACATTAGGAAAAATTCTTAACTGCCAGGGTGATTAACCATTGTAATAAGTTGCCTAGGTAGGTTGTGGAATCTCCATCACTGGAAGTTGTTAAGAAATGGTTAGAAAAATACCTGTTAGGGATGGCCTAAGAGGATACTTAGTTTTGCTATGAGTGCAGGAGACTGGACTCAATGACCGCTCATGGTCCTTTCCAGTTTCTGTGATTCTATGAATCTTGGCCAAATTCAGTCTACAACAGAGTAGGTTCAACTGATTTATAATCCTGCTCTATGGTAACACAATCATGTCCCCCTATTTTTGGGGGGTAGGGTGAGGTGGGAAGAGAGGATTATTTAAATTTCAATGAAACAGGAGTTACTATTTTTAAAATGGATGTTTTAAAAAACAAGTCAACAAAATTGACATGCTGCATCTCAGAATGGAAAAGTCACTTGTACAAACTACATTTCATATGATATGCATACTAACATGAGCCATGAAAAATTCAAATAAGAATGAACTTGCCTTGTATTAAGTTAGTAAAACACAGAATTTACCGTGGTTTATAGGAAGAGCTTTGTGCTGGCATTGAAACATTGCCAATTTTGACTCTTCCTTGCAATTTTCACACCTTACATGCTTCAACAGAAAAGTGTTAGTTTTCTAAAATGTCTCTGCAGCAAAGCTTCAAACACACCCAACATTACCAGTCTAGCTTCCCCTGTCTTAAACTCCTTTCTGGAGTAGTGAAAGATCATACAACCTTTCAACAAGGTAAAATTATTCATTTTTATTCAAAGGTCTTACATCAAAGCTCTGAACAAACATTAAACACCCCGATAGAGAATTCTTGTGGAAAACATCAAGGATACTAAAAATCAACAGCAAAATACAGCATAAACTGCAGGGTAATTTTATGCCCACACATTTTCCCCCCATTTATTTTTTCAGTGTCCTTTAATTCTTTCTGTAAAATTACCTGACCAGAAAAGACCTGTAAATATTAAGTATAATACTGAAAGAGTATCTCTGATTCACTTCAAGGTCTTGCCAAATGGCTAAAAAGTGGTTTTAAAGTTAGCTCTTCATATCGTAAATTCTGCAAACTGTTCTAGAATTGCTTGAGCTTTTGCCCTCTTCCACAGCCCATGCAGATCATCCAGAAGCAGATTGAGATTTCACCATGTTTATAGTAACAATGATACTGGTGTACACCAGTAGAGACAAGATTTTATGGCCATTATAAGAACAACTCGAGTTCAGTAAAGTTACAACATAGATGAATTTGCCCTTAACTTACTCAAAAAAAACCCCAAAACAAAACAACACTTCAGCGTGGTGTTTTACTAAAGTTGTGTCTTCACTAAAAAAAAAAAGTGTTAAATCTAGTGAGTAAACACAAGTTAGCAGTTCAAAGTAAAAGCTAGGTTCCCCCCATAGCAGATAGAGTTAAATAAAGACCATGGGGGAGACGTACCTTAACTGGATCTGCTGACTTATGTAAATACTACAACTCCCCTCCCCCTTCTTCACAAGGACTTGTCAGACCTTTTTTACTGATGAAAAGAAAATCTCAGGCTACACAAAATTTTACAAACTTTCCCTCCTCCGCCAGCCCCAAACCAAATTTGAATCCAGGGCAGTACTGATCAAAAGTGTTATCACCATCCACCATCTGAAGCTATCTGTTGGCCTCTGGTTAATTTACTGATCCAATTGCAGATGCCAGTATTTGGAGAAGGGGACAGTCATTACCACAAAACAGAAAAATACTAACTGGATAGCTGAAACTGCCTTTCTCCCTTACAGGATAATAATATATGTCTAGGACAGGACTGAAGCATATTATTTTAGTGGCATGAGAGGGTCTGTACTGTTGCCATCCATGCTCAAACTCTTATGTAGATTAGTGACTCCTATGATCATTGCCCTCAATCCAGGGCAGGGCCAATAACCTTAACCTTCTTGCTACGTGATCAAACTATGAGCCACATAATCAGGTTCCGAGTTTGCTTAGGATGTGGCAACATAAATATAACAAGCAATGTCACACTAAATGAGTGCCTACCTTTAGACATGTTTACTATAGTTTAAAAGATGTTGCGATAAATCTTTAATGGATGTTTACACCACAATTCTTGCTAATTATCCCTTCTGGTTTGCACAGCACAGAATGATTTCCTTATGATCTTCCAAAAATTGACTTAATCTGTCAGGATGCAAACAATGCAGCAAGCCACAGACAGAGAGAGACACACAAAAGCCTAAATAACAATATGAGCTTATTATTGTTATTCTCTGTCCTCCTAAACTTTAATTGTTGCAGCCTATCTTAAATCAGATGGTCCCTGCCTCCAGCAGCTTACGACTTCCTGCAGGTCTGTAGAGTGCCCAGCACAAAGAGGCTGTGATTTTGGCTAGGATTACGTGCTACCATAATGCAGATGCTAAAGAACAGTAAATACTGTGACTCTCTACGTACAATGAAAATGTGCTCGCTAGAAACCTTAAGGCAAAATGAAACTGGTCAAGATTAAATAAATATGAAGGTGGCAGAAGCATCTTCTGACAGCATACATGACTAAGGAAGAAAGACTTCTTGTAAATTCGGTTACCTGAATCAAGGTAAAAGATAGTTTCCCTCCAAAACACTTGTTCTTTTGTTCTCTACTGCAGTCAGTACTACAGTGCTATGATAAAATGGCACTGCCCTAGAATACTTCTCGAAGTTGTCATTAAAGAAACTGAACAGATACAGGATATGCATCTGTTATAACTGCACACCTGATGGTGCTATGCACTCAAATGGTGTCAAGGAATCTGGAAGCCTCTTGAGGAAGCACAGACCATGAAAACCACATGCAAGGCCTAACACTCAAGCGGACTAGACAGATCTGCCCACAAACGTGGTTTTAAGCTCTCTGGAAGCAAAGAGGGGATGTAAGAGAGAAGGGGTCCAACAGTATCTAAATGCCCAGATCACATGAAGTCACTTACCAATAATCATACAAACTTATTCACACTAGGGCTTGGCCTACATGTAAAACTGATATTAGTGATAGCTGTGTCAGTTAGGGGTACAAAAAAGCATAGCTACAGTGACAAAGGCTCCTTCGTGGGACATAGCTGAAGTGTGATATTGGTAAGTACGGCAGAGAGCCTTTAACCCATAGAGGCAGAGGGGAGAACACGTTTGCAGGGAGAAGCTCTGAACACAAGATTCCCACATAAGGATTTTTAAAAGTCAACAATGTACTAATTTCACTGGGCTTGGAAATCCTCAGATTCCCACAGAACAGCTCACAGCTCTTCAACAGCAAGGACAGAGTTCCTAGCTGAGTTTTAATATTGTGGTTGGTGTATTCATCACTTCTATTTCCTATAACTCAGTGGTCCCCCAACTGGGGGTGCAGAATAATGTTGAGGGGGGAGTGGAGGCAAGGACAGCCTGATCCAGTCCCCACATAGTGTGGGGAGGGAGCACCCAGCCCCGCACTGCCCCCAGCTCAGCCTTAGCTGTTGCCTCCAGCTCCCTGCCCCATTCCTGCTCCTGGCCCCGGCCACAGGCTCAGCTCCTGAGGAGGGATGCAGACCTAAAAATTTTGGGACCACTGCTATAACTTATTCTGATTGTAGCCTTCTGAACAATGCTATTCTGTATTTACAACTGACTACACTACATCAAGTGTGTATCCTGTCTCAAAGGCACGTAACCCAGAGAACCATTCTATTACGGATAGAGATCTAATCCCATTAGCAGGACTGACAGAGAAGCACTTGAAATGCAAGTTCAGAGCACCCTTGTGATACTCTAAATCAAGGTGTAGAGATTGTTCTTTGGCATTACAGACTAAGGCCTTGTACACACTACGAAGTTATTGCGCGATAAGAAGCCGAGCGTACACACACAACTCACAGTTTTTGCGCGTTAAGAGCCCTCTTGTTGCGCAAAATGTAAACCAGCAATACGAGCGTGGTAGCGTCTAACGCGGAATAGCTATTGCGCGACAGTCCGTGCGTGTACGGTTACCGCGCAACGCGAAACCTCCGGAAATGGCCCACAATTCCAAACCCATGCCTTCTGCACTTTCCTCTGTACTCTGTTGCCGTGACGTCATGTTTCCCGACCTCCCCTTCTGCCCCGCGAATTTTTGAATTCCCCGCTCTTCCTTCTGGCTTGCTGTTCAGTGCTGCTGCCTCTGTGTGCGCTAGCAACGTCGTCGCAGCGCAGCAAACGAGCTCCAGCCTGGACAACAGCAGAGGTAATGGATTTGATAGGCATCTGGGGAGAGTCCGCCGTGCAGTCACAATTATGTGGCAGCCGGAGGAATTTCGACATTTTTGGACAAATATCTCAGGCGATGACTGAGAAGGGGTACGAGAGAGACACTCTGCAATGCCGGGCCAAAGTGAAGGAGCTGCGGATAATGTTCCACAGAGCCAGAGAGGCAAACCGGCGCTCCGGCTCCGCGCCGGCAACATGCCGCTTTAACAAGGAGTTGGAGGCGATCCTGGGCGGTGATCCCACAACCACCCCGATATCAACCGTGGACACTTCGGCGACAGCGTCAGAAAAGGACAGGGTAGCAGAAGGCGACGATGCCGTCGTCGACGAGGAAGCAGAGGAGGAAGAGAACGTGGACGGTGACATCGGGAGCCAGGAGTTATTCGCCACCCCGCCAGAGACAAGCTCCGCGGATTCGTTTTCCACGCCTTCCCCTGAATCAGCCGATGGCAGCTCCGGTAAGTCACGTTTGCGGTGCTCTGTATTCTAGCAGCTACAGCTTAGCGTGTACATGAAGACAAGGCACTGAGTACTCATTTTATGTTTCTTGTTTTCTGTGAGTTAATGGTTTGGCGGGGTCTTACTGCCATTACATAAAAAGCGCATCAATGCATGCCTCGATTGCCAAGTAGTCGCTCTCTTTCAAGTCACTAAACGTGTACTCCAAATATCTCCAAATTCTTCTTTTAAAATTGGATGGTAGAGCAATCCTTTGACCTCCCCCATTCAGGGAGACTCTCCCTCTTAAGTTCGCAAGCACTGCCGCGGGAACCATGGCCGCGCACAATCCAGCAGCGTAAGGTCCCAGCTGGAAGTCAGCGACATGCAGGAGATGCATTCTTGCTTGCAGAGGCACTCTAAGCAGTGTGATATCCGCTTCTATTGCAGCCATTTCTGACACAGGAACAGAACAAGCAGTGCCAATAGTCCACTGTCCCCTCTGCCTACTCTCAGCAACCCGTCCCTCGCTTTGCAAAACTTGTTTTAGCCCCCCGGTATTTCTTGTCCTGTGTAACATTGGAATGCGTAGGGAGACCATCCTTACTTGCACCTGGACGGTGTGAGAACAATTGCGGCATTCAAACTGTTTCATATTTACACAGGAACGACCTTCGCTGGACAGTCTTCAGCTGCTGCTGACCGTCTGAGAAAGATAAGGCGTAGGCCTCGCAGGAGCAAGGAAGATATCTTCCAGGAGCTGATGCATTCCAATGAGGCATCTGCGAGGAAGACAAGGCAATGGAGGCGGCAGTGCAGGCAGGACAGGAGAGAGAACATCAAGAGGAGGGCAAAGCAGAAGGACGCCCTAATAGACATTCTCCAGGAGCAGACCCAGCTGCTGAAGACCATGGTCGGTCTGCTCCAGGCTGGCACCCACATCCCCCGTTCCCACCAACTGTACAACACTCTCCCCCCAAACAGTTTTTTGAACCCCAGGGACACCACTGGTATTCCGTCACCTCTACCCCTCCCCCAACGTATGTCACGGAGTCCCGCACCTACACCCACCTATAGCCCCCTCCCCTTACAGCTTACGTTCCATTTCTGTAGTATTAATAAAGTTGAGACATTTGTTAATTCAATCTGACTTAATTGTTTTGCATTGGTGGTATGCCATGGGCGTGGGTTGTTAAAGACATAAAAGAGAAAGAATCAAACAATCAATATCCATTGAGTTTCTAAAGTAAAAAATACATAACAATAGCAGTGATTTCTAAAATTAAAAAGCAGCTTATCAGTCCCCATTCGTGAAATGATCCTTCAACGCCTCCCTTATACGCACGGCCCTAAGCTGCGCCCCCCGGATACCCCTGGTGTCCGGTTGCTGGTAGGCATACTCTAGACGTTCTGCCTCCCTTGTCCACGAGTTCAGAAATCTCTCCCCCCGGTTTTCACAAATATTATGTAGGACACAACACGCGGAAATGACAATTGGAATGTAGGTCTAGCCGGCCGTACAGCGATCTTCAGCGCGCTTTTAAACGGCCAAAGGCACACTCTACAACCATTCTACACCTGCTTAACCTGTAATTAAACCTCTCCTTGGCAGGATCCAACTTCCTGGTAAAAGGCTTCATAAGCCATGGCATCAGTGGGTAGGCGGGGTCCCCCAGGATAACTACGGGCATCTCAACACCCCCCATTGTCATTTTCTCATCCAGAAAAAATGTACCCGCTTGTAGCCTTCGGAACAGTCCAGAGTTTCTGAATATGCGAGCATCGTGCACCTTTCCTGACCAACCCACATTTATGTCTGTAAAGCGACCACGATGGTCCACCAGTGCCTGAAGAACCATTGAGAAGTATTCCTTTCTATTTATGTACTCGGAGGCGAGATGGTCGGGCGCGAGAATAGGGATGTGAGTGCCATCTATTGCACCACCACAGTTCGGGAAGCCCAACTCGTTAAATCCAGCGATGATCTCCCTCACGTTCCCCAGGGTCACCGTCGTCCTTAGCAAAAGACGGTTGATGGCTTTGCAGACTTGTGACAGCGATACTCTGACGGTCAACCGTCCGACCCTGAACTGGTTGGCGACTGAGCGGTAGCAGTCCGGAGTCGCCAGTTTCCAAAGGGCAATAGCCACATGCTTCTCCACAGAGATAGCGGCTCTCATCCTCGTGTCCTTGCGCCGCAGGGCAGGGGCTAGCTCCTGACAGAGTTCCATAAATGTGGCTTTCCGCATTTGAAAGTTCTGTAGCCACTGATCATCATCCCACAGCTGAAGAACGATTCGGTCCCACCAGTCTGTGCTCATCTCCCGTGACCAGATACAGCGGTTCACGCTGTGCAGCTGGTCTGCGAAACTGATCATAATTTCAGTTTTGTTCTCATGGCTGTCAGTCTCCATACTAGAGTCATCCGAATCCTGCTCTGAATCAGAGCTAAAGGCGTACTGTATCAGAAGCTGAGCTGTGTTTACAATGCTGAACGCAGCATTCAGGATCACAGCTGAATCCATGGTGGTTCAGGAAAGGCAGTTCCGTAAAGACGGTCGTTTAAGTTTAAATTTCGCGCTCGTTGCTAGTGGCAACTGCTGTGAAGCGTCGGTAACAGAATGCACCATGGGAAATGAAGAATTATCCCATGCAGCATAGCGCGAGCCTTCTTCTTCCCAGGATACATAGCGCTAATTACCGATACGGGGGACTGTGGGATAGGTACCCACAGTTCAATTTGCTTTTATGGAGGACTGCGAAAAAAGGGGGGGGGGCTCTGTTCCGTCAAAGTCCGCCGAGTGTGTACGCGATCTTGCGCGACAACAACCACAGAACATTTACAGCGCAACAGGCTTATTGTGCGAAAAGTCCGGTAGTGTGTACATAGCCTAAGACACTACCTAGGAAAAAGGCTAATTGTCCAGATGACTGGGATAATCCAAAAGATCATCAAGACAAGTGCAAGGAAACATTTTGGGTATGTCTACAAACAAAACTAAAAAAAGCTGTGACAGTGAATCTCTGAGTCTGATCCACAGACTTGGGCCCCGAGACTTGCTAACCCAGAGTTTTATTCCTTTCCCCCACCACCACCACAACCCACTGTCAAATGTGAACCTATCCTTAGTGGCTACTAGACAAACTGATGACCTCCACTTAAAAATCCTAAATCCAAGATTAGTATGAAACCTGCTTCAATTGTAACAGCTGTCTCATAAATGCATGGAATCAAGATGATTTGCTCAACAGCGACTCTGCCAAATTCTTCCTCTGGTGCTGCTCAAGCAGTTCCACCCTGTCTTGAACTGTGTGGAAAGAGCTAATCATACTTCTATCTGGTGCAAGTTGTCTTTGTGCCATTGACCTCCCCTTATCAGGGTCCTCTGCTCAAGAATGAACTTCAACCTACTTTAGAGGCAGTTGGAGGAGCAATTACCACTGGTGGCATTAAAGAAGGAGGGGGCAGGAGGCCACTTTCACCTTCAGGCTGAATTTTGAATGCACCCAAGAATCCTTTTAAGTATTAGGAAGAGTGGATTAGAAATTGGTCAATGAAAGGGCATGGATACAAAGATACAGCTTAGTTTAAGGGAATACTATTTAGCTACCATAAATTAAAGTGATTCTATGTTCAAAAAAGCCATTTTGGAAATCTAAGTAATCCTTTGATAGCTCATCTTTACGATGTTCTTTGTCTGCTCTGCCATATGGCTACACAGATACCATATGACGGTAGCTAGAGGGCAGCCTGAGACACAACCTTATAAATATTCACTTCCAGGTGAAATTCCATGCAGGTGGTCAGATTAAGTGGTCATAATGGTCCCTTTTAGAACTCAAACCTATAAAAAGTGGATGTGTCCTGACTTTAACATAGAGGGAAGCTCACAGTATCAAGGAAGAGGGATTTATGCTGATTTAGAGCAGAAACTATGTTTCTGATTGAAGGTATACAGCAATAAAAGACCCCAGGCACAGCCACAGCTGGCTAGGGTCAGGTTATTCAGGTTCATGGGGTAAAAACGGCAGTGTACACATTCAGGCTCGGGAGGAGCCTAGACCCCAAAATCCTGTAAAGGAGTGGGTCTCAGTGCCCCGGCTCCAGCTCCAATATCTACACTGCTATCTTTAGCCCTGGATCCAGCCCAAATCAACTGACCCAGGCTCTGAGTCTTGGGGCACAGATTTTTTTTATTGCTGTGTACGCATGCCCATAGGAGCCTTAAAAATGGCTTGGGACCTGCCTACATGAGACGGCTTTCCCTGTGAAATCCTACTGCAGTTGCAATCAGCACAGGCATTCTAGGCAGAGCTCCTTGCGTATGTTAAGGAGGGAGCTGATCAGAGGACATATGTTCAGGGCTCTAACTTCAAAAACACATTTTTCTGCACAAACCAGTCAAGACGTAAAAGACATACAGCCAAGTTTTTCCTCTGAGCTAGTGTTTGAGACCTTGACAATGGTTTGGAATAATGGTTCTCAACTTTTTGTGGGTCGCCACATGCTTGGCGGCATGTCACAACCCAACAGGATACACCGCCCCAACCCTCCCGAGGCCAAATCCAGACATCTTCCTGGCTCTCTGCGACACACTTATCGCTGCATGGCAACACAGTAATGTGTCCCAAAACAGTGGTTGAGAACCACTGGTTTGGAATTCTTTACAGAGCAGTAGAGCAGGAATGGACAAAACTGGCTCACAGCAAGGCACCAACAATTTTACTTTTGGTCACCAGAGTGCATTCCTCTGTTACATTTCAGCAGTGGAGCTAGGCAACAGGCTACTAAAACTGGTTACCATGACAACCAAAAACATACATTTGTCAAGGCCTGCAGTAGAGATTAGTTTTTTTCAGGAGTACACAGAGTGGAGGAGATGATGTGTACAGAAGTGCCATGTGTGTGCAGAGAAGCCACTAGTTTGCTATCTAGGTGAATAAAAATTGATTTTTGTAAATGAGATTTTTCCCTTTAAATTAAATACAGGATAAACAAATTTGAAACTGACAACCTATGTTAAGGCCTAAAATGATTATAATGTATCAGAATAATTTAAAGCAAATACACAAAATATTAAGTAACACATATTTGCTGCCAAGTTTTAAAGAAAGATAAACTACTGAACTGCAAGTCATTGACAAAGTAACTGGAACCAGAGTCTGTTGAAGAGCTATAACTCCTTTCGAAAGCAGTAGCCTCTTTTTCATTTCAGTTTATTCAATTACTCAAATTTAAACCACGTTAAAAAAGCAAGAAAGTTTGTTTTCCTCTTCCAAAACTAGGTGTGAGAATTTGAGAATTACTAGTTCTAAAATCCAGAAGGACACAGTAACCAGATATAATTGCTTCAGTTCACTAACTGATTTATTTAATGTATTTGATCAGTTAGTTTTAAATGCAAAATTTGTTTTGATAAACTTTTTTCCTTTTTCTTTGCATCACATCTAAGGTAATGTTATGTAATTAAAAAAATTAAATGCTGTCTTTGTATGAATTTCCATTTCCATCCAAATAGAACGTTATATAAATTACAAGTAAAAAATTAATTATCTAGTAAAAAAGAAATGCATCATTCACCATTTTAACAAAATAAAAAAATGTAAAAATTAAGAATCTGAATAAATGTAAATTAAGTATACAAATGCCTAAATATATGTGTAAGCTACACGTTTCCTCTTGGTTAGCAAAAAGAGGCAACAAATTTAATGTAAAGACTATACACAGTTTTCATTGTTACTAACCAATAAGACTCAATCTTTTTGAAGCAGATGATTTAAAACAGTGTTTCCTGCATGCTGATTTAAATCATTATTAAAATCAGTTATTTAAATCACTTTGCTTTAAATCAATCCACCCTGCTTGCTATGGCAATTTTTGGCTTAGTTTGACTGGGTTTATCTTTTAGGGGTTCAAGAGCTTGGAACAGGCTTCCTTTGTCTATCTTGAAGTTTAAGTACATACAAAAATCAGATAAAAATCACAGCATACATTGTGATAGCACATAGGAGTCCCAGCCATGTACCAAACCCTATTGTGCTAAGCACTGTACAAACACACAACCAGAAGATCATCTCTGTCCCAAAGACCTAGCATAGAATGACAACCTGAAATTAATCAAGCCATTGTAATAAATCAAAAGCTAACACTGTACAATCCCTACTGGCAAAAGGGCTTGACCTTGTGAAGTGCAGAGCACCTTTGAGGCCAATCAGAGTGGAAAACACTGAGTACCTACTAGGATCAGACCTAAAGGTAGTAAATGTCCCTGTAAAATACTCAATACATTGGGAATGGGGGTGGGGAAATCAATAATTCCTGGGAAAGCAACAGTACAAATTTCCCTTACTGACATGGCAATATCCCTCAAGCCTAAGGACCAACCCTACAGATGAAATTATTGGACAGTTTGAGCATCATCCAGCAATATTACTAGCCAGAGCATCATCAATCTGTACCAATCTTGAAGCTGGCTTGTGTGATGTGGTCACATATCCATGGAGAACTCACTTGAGATCACTAAATTCTCTTCTCGTAGGCCACTGAACATCTAACAGATGGTAGCTATCTTTAGTCATTACCCCACTTTATTTTTTTCCATGGTGTATAGAGACAAAGGGCTCCATAATCGCTACCAATTCCCATCAGCCATCCATAGTGGTCTTAGAATGCTTTTTAATATTAGGAAAAATTCAAAGTTCTACTTACCAAAATGCAGTCCACCTTGGATTGTACAGTTTTGCTAGGGAAGAAGAGAAAAGAGGAATCTCAAGTTAATCCATACAGCAATGATATAAAATGTGCCCACCCAGTAGATTTTCCGCGGCTGTTATGCTGAGAAGCCACAAACTTAATTCCTGGCTATGAAAATATCATCATAATTTATGCAATACACCTCCTGTAACTTTCTAATAGAAAAGTATTCCAGAAATAGATAAATTCCAAAGGGGTAGCCGTGTTAGTCTATTGTAGAAAGACAACAGAGTCTTGCGGCACTTTTAAAGACTAACAGATTTATTAATCGCATGAGCTTTCGTGGGAGAAAATCCCACTTCGTCAGACGCTTTGAAGATAGGAAAGTTACAGAGTGGGAGGAAATTAAATGCAGGGGAGTGTATGACATAGCATCAGGTCAGGCTGTAACAGCAAATCAAAGTAGGTGTTAGGATTCAAAACACTGGGGAACAGCACATAGAGGAGGGGGGAGGTCAATTCACTTGATGTAATGCGAGAAAAATCCATAGTCCCTGTTCAACCCCAAGGCAACTGAGTCAAATTTGCATATAAGTTCGAGCTCTGCAGACTCTCTTTGAAGCTGTGATTTGTTATTCATCTGTGTCAACACAGCTATTAACAAGTCGTTAAGGGAGTGAGCAGGGAGATTGAAGTGTTCCCCTACAGGTTTTTCAGTATTGCAGTTTCTGATGTCAGATTTGTGTCCATTGATTCTTTGGCGCAGAGACTGTCCTGTCTGTCCAATATATAAGGCAGAGGGGCATTTCCGGCACATGATGGCATAAATCACATTGGTGGATGAGCAGGTGAACGAACCCTTGATGGAGTAGGTGGCATGATTAGGCCCTGTGATGGTGTCATCAGTGTAGATATGAGGGCAAAGTTGGCAGCGTGGTCTGCTGCAGGGCTGTGTTCCTGCTTTAGTGTTTCTGCTCTGTGATCTGTAGTTGCTGGTAAGTATCCTTTTAAGATTAGGGGGCTGTCTGAAAGCAAGGAGAGGTCTGTCTCCCAA
>ML685765.1:12749800-12832093 GCA_007922175.1 Pelusios castaneus | reverse complement strand
TCTGTTAGTCTTTAAAAGTGCCACAGGACTCTGTTGTCTTCCAGAAATAGATGTTACTTAAAACACACAGCTTTTTCTCACAAGGGCTATGAGTTTAATGCAATCTCATATTGCAGCTGGGAAACTTTATTCTGAGTTAAAGTACAACTACCACTTCCGCAAAGCGGCAATGACAGATGCTCATTATTTCTCAGGATTGGGCTCTGGGATGGTACTAAGTGTTTTTGCAACTGGTAACTGCTTCAGCTTCACTTGACCTGTCCACTTATTAAAAACAGTTTGATTAAATCTTATTTGAAATATGAATTTCTAGCGTCTGCCTTCAACCGCAGCTGGTATTGTACTGACAACTTTGTAATAATCAATTTAATCTTACTACCTTTTCGCAGGTTACAGGAGGATGAGTGAAAGAAAAAGTAACAAAAGTCACAAGATTAATAATTTCATTAAACATTGGCTGGACACAAGAGTCAATTGATTGGTCCAGTGGTTCTCAACCTTTTTTCTATTGCGACACACTGGACAGATGATGTTCCCCTGCGTGACACATTACAATCTGCTGCTGGCACTTGGGCTGGAAGCACTTGGGAGGCTGCGGGGCTCTGTGGGGGCAGAGTCAAGCCAGCACAGGTCAATGGGGCTGGGTTTAATTTTTTTTGTGGGGCAGGCAGTGGCCCCCATCCCCACCCCTCTCAAACCAGGATCTGTGGGTTGCCCCTAAGTCCCTTTACACATCTAGCCATGGCTGCTGCCTGCATTGTGCAGCAGGAGTGGGTTGTTGAGGGCAGCAAAGAGCAGCAGGAGCCCCAAACTGGCTCCAAGCTGAGCTGCCAGTTTTCCGTGACACATTTCCCAGCTCTTCACAACACACCTTTGTGTCCCGACACAGTGGTTGAGAACCGCTGGACTAGTCAAATAATGTATCAACTGATCAGTCAGCTGAGTGGCTATTATTGACCAGAGTCAAATAAAGTCCAACATTTGAGAACAAGTGCCCTGGGGTAGATGGTAGTGATAGTGTGATTGCAGCATGGTGCCAGTCTTTCATTTCGCAGAACAGTGTTTCACATTTTTCTGAATTAAAAGAAGTAATTTTTTAATATTAGCTGTAAGTATCTACCTAAGCCTATTTTAGAACATGAAGCCTTAGGACAAATCTACATTACAGCTGTACTGCATCTAGTGAAAGACACCTCAATGCTAAACTTATGGGAGAGAACAGTAGCTACGTCAGCAGCAGTTTTCCTGCTGACACAGAGCTACCTATTATCAGGGGTTAAGTTTAGTGTAACTACATCACACAGGGTGTTGATTTTTCACCCCAGAGCAATGTAATTATACTGAAATAAGTATGTAATGTAGATCTAGCCTTACTCTTCATTGCTGTTCTACTAAATAAGAATTCCTGTAGGATATTTGGCCATTTTTCACAATATCTCATGAATAGTGGATCTGCCAATTGTCTACTTATTCCTAGAACAAATCAGATGCCTACCCATAAGCAAATATGTCCAAAAAATGCACCATGGTGAACTTGGTGTACTTGATCCTCTTAAGTGGCTCTCACACTTCCAAATACAGTGATGTACTTCATGCACTTAATCTGACTATACAGCATACTGGAAGTCAGTTTGATATTTACCTTTGGCATAAATGAAACCAAGCATAGGCCTCTAAGATACAACACCAGACACTTAGGGCATGTCTACACTGCCATGGTGGCAGGCCCGGAGACAGCGGAATCAACTGAGAGGGTCTGTGTAGACCTGCTCAGTCAATGGGAGAGAGCTCTCTGGTTGACTCAATTAGTCTATCTCCTTGTGAAAATGCTGAGGTATGTTGACAAGAGATACATAAGCTATATTATATAGCTTGCATATCTTGTCTACTGCTGCCACCAGTGTAGATCAGCCCTTAATTACTGGATAATGAATAAACAAGCACTAAATTAAAAAAGTTTCAAAATTCAGTGAACAACTCTGCTCTCACTGAAGTCAATGTGGGCATGAATTAATAAACACTGACTCCAAAGCTCGTTAGTTCAGCTTGGCAGAAACAAGACCTACTGTAATCAGACTTATTTTCCTCAAATGCAAGTGCCAAAGAAACAACGTGGCTGGAGAAGCCAACCAACGATAATTTAAGTCAGCAACAAGAAACAAGCAAACAAAAAAAGAAAATGCTCCACTCACGAACAGAGGACTGCACAGGGGAGTTAGAGAGGGAGTTTGAGAGGAGGTGAAGGCGATCCCCTTGCTGAAGGAAGAAGGAGCAAGGTAGAGCGCGAACCTTGGGGTGAGTGAATTGCTTGACTGTGTATTTGTGTCTTTCAGGTGATTTCAGTTATTGTGTGAATTGCAGATTGTGTGTCTGGGGGCTGTTTGTCCCATTGTTCCCTGCTCACCCTTGATCAGCCTCAATCAGCCTTGTGATCACTCTTCCCCTGTGTGCTTAACAAGAGGGCAAGAGCTGACCTAGGAGGAGCAGGCCTTAAAAGCCAGAGGCTAAGCGACCAAGGAGACCTCACGAACAGGGGACTGCAAACAGGGGAGTTGGAGAGGGAGTTTGTGGTTTATGGGGTCGCTATGGTCAAGAAGAGCCGCACCACTTGTGCCAGCATTGCTTCTGTCTCCTCCACCAGCACCTGTATCCAGACAGACAACCTGATCATCTCTACCCAGATCCTGGTGTGGATTTGCAGAGATTGTGGCCTGCATTTTCCACTCATAGATAACCAGGCTGGGAGGATCATCCAGTGTAAAAGGTGCTGTCTGGTGGAATCTCTCAGGAAGCAGGGGGGAGAACTCCAGAAGGAGGTGGCTAAGCTCAGAAGCATCCGTGCCCATGAGGAATTCCTCAACAACATTCTTGAAGAGATGTTGAAGGCCAAGAAAGCTACCCAACTACAGAAGACTGCTGCTGTCACACCATCAGGGAAAGAACAGATGGCTCTGTCACAGGGAAGATACTGGCAGCTGGTTGCTTCTGGCAGCAGGCAGTGCTCCACCCCTGCTTCTGTCCCACCCACCATAGTGATGAAGAACTGTTATGCAGCCCTAGCAACAGGAGATGAAGTGGAAGAAGAGAAGCCATGCACCCCCGAGGCTGGGAGGATCACAACCACCACACCCAGAAGGAAACGTAGAGTTGTGGTGGTTGGGGACTCTCTTCTGAGGGGGACGGAGGCACCCATCTGTTGCCCTGACATGCCGTCCCAGGAGGTATGCTGCCTGCTGGGGCCCATATCCGAAACGTTATGGAGGAACTGTCAAGAATCATCTGGCCTTCTACTACCCCATGCTACTCATCCATGTGGGCACTAATGACACTGCGAGAGGCGCCCTCAGCAGACCAAAAGTGACTACAGAGCTCTGGGAGCATGGGTGAGAGAGTTGGTGCCCAGGTAGTGTTTTCTTTGATTCTTCTAGTCAAGGTTAGGGGCCTGAGCAGAGACAGATGCATCCTGGAGGTGAATGCCTGAATGCGAAGATGGTATTACGAGGAGGGCTTTGGCTTCCTCGACCACGGGGTGCTGTTCCAGGAGGAAGGATTGCTAGGCAGGGAGGGACTCCACCTACCAAGGAAGGGAAAGAGCGTATTTGGACGTAGACCGGCTAACCTAGTGAGGAGGGCTTTAAACTAGGTTTGAAGGGGGAAGGTGACCAAAGCCCACAGGTAAGTCACAATGAGGGAGACCTGGGAGAAGGGATGGAAATTGGGGGGAGCCGGAGCTGTAACAGCAAGGATAAAAGAACTTGGGGGGGGGGGGAAATCAAATTATTGTCTTAGGAGTTCTAATGAATCCCTAATACATGAGGTGAACGGGGAAGAAGGACACCAGGAGAAATTGCAACTAGGAAGATGCAACAGGAGAGAGAATCGACAGGGCAAAGTAGGGCAATCGGCCTGGTATTTTAAGTGTTTGTACACAAATGCGAGGAGCCTGGGAAACAAGCAGCAAGAATTGGTAGTACTGGCACAGACAAGAAACTATGATATAATTGGAATAACAGAAACGTGGTGGGATAACTTGCATGACTAGAGCACTACCATGGATGGGTATAAATTGTTCAGGAAGGACAGGCAGGGAAGAAGAGGTGGAGGAGTAACACTTTATGTAAAAGAGCTGTATGACTGCTCGGAGCTCCACTACGAAAGTGGAAACAAGCCACTTGAAAGTCTGTGGGTTAAGTTTAGAGGAGAGTGCAACAAGGGGGATGTCGTGGTGGGTGTCTGCTACAGACTGCCAGACCAGAAGGAGGAGGTGGATGAGGCATTCTATGGACAACTAGTAGAAGTTTCCAGATCGCAGGCCCTAGTTCTCATGGGTGACTTCAATTATCCTGACATCTGCTGGGAGGGCAATACAGCAGTGCACAGGAAACCCAGGAAGTTTTTGGTGAGTGTTGAGGACAACTTCCTGGTACAAATGCTGGAGGAACCAAATAGGGGCCTTGCACCTCTAGACCTGCTGCTCACAAACAGAAGAATTGATAAGGGAAGTAGAAGTGAATGGCAACCTGGGCAGCAGTGACCATGAGATGGTAGAGTTCAGGATCCTGATCAATGGAAGGAAGGAAAGAAGCAGAACACACACCCTGGACTTCAGAAAAGCAGATTTTGGCTCCCTGAGGGAACTGATGGGCAGGATCCTTGGGAGGTTGATCGAAAGGGGAAAGGTGTCCAGGAGAGCTGGCTGTATTTTAAAGAAACCCTGTTAAAGGCACAGGAAGATACCATTCCAATATGCAGAAAGAACAGCAAATGTGAAAGGCGCCCAGCGTGGCTTAGCAGAGAACTCTGTGATGAGGTGAAACATAAAAGGGAAACTTACAAGAAGTGGAAGCTTGGACAGGTGACAAGGGAGGCGTATAAAGATATTGCTCGGGACTGCAGGGATAAAATCAGAAAAGCCAAAGGACAATTGGAGTTGCAGCTGGCAAGGGATGTGAAGGATAACAGAAAGGGGTTCTACAAGTATGTCAGTAACAAGAAGAGAATCAGGGATGGTGTGGGTCCCTTACTAAATGAGACAGGTATCCTTGTGGTGGATGATGCAGAAAAGGCTGAAGTACTCAATGCTTTTTTTACTTCAGTCTTCACAGGGAGGGTCAGCTCCCAGGCTACTGCACTGGGTAACGCAGAATGGAGAAAAGAAGGGCGGCCCCTGGTGACGGAAGGTCAGGTTAGGGACTATTTAAAGAAGTTGGATGTGCACAAGTCTATGGGGCTGGAAGAACTGCATCCGAGGGTGCTGAGGGAGTTGGCCCATGTGATATTAGAGCTGCTGGCCATTATATTTGAAAACTCGTGGCAAACAAGGGATGTCCCGGATGACTGGAAAAAGGCAAATATACTACCTGTCTTCAAGAAAGGGAAAAAGGAGGATCCAGGGAACTACCAACCAATCAGTCTCACCTCAATCCCTGGAAAAACCATGGAGCAGATCCTCAAAGAATCCAGTCTGAAACACTTGGAAGAAAATACAGTGATCAGGAACAGTCAGCATGAATTCACCAAGGGCAAATCGTGCCTGAGCAACCTGATTGCCTTCTACGATGAGGTGACTGGATTCATGAATGCAGGAATAGCTGTCGACGTGATATACCTCGACTTTAGCAAAGCTTTTGATACTGTTTCCCACAGCATTCTTGTCAGCTAGTTAAGGAAGTATGGGTTGGATGAATGGACCGTAAGGTGGATAGAAAACTTCCAAGATCATTGGGTTCAGCGGGTAGGAATCAATGGCTCAATGTCTAATTGGCAACCAGAAACGAGTGGAGTGCCCATGGGGTCGGTCCTTGGGTCGGTTCTGTTCAACATCTTCATTCATGATCTGGATGATGGGATAGATTGCACACTCAGTAAGTTTGCGGATGACACCAAGCTGGGGGGAATAATAGACATGCTGAAGGGCAGGGACAGGATTCAGGGAGACCTAGACAAATTGGAGCATTGGGCCAAAAGAAATCTCATGAGGTTCAACAAGGACAAGTGCAAAGTCCTGCATTTACGATGGAAAAATCCCATGTACTGCTATAGGCTGGGGGCCGATCGACTAAGTAGCGGCACTGTAGAAAAGGACCTGGGGGTTATGGTGGACAGGAAGCTGGATATGAGTCAACAGTGTGCTCTTGTTGCCAAAAAGGCCAATGGTATATTGGGCTGCATCAGTAGGAGTGTTGCCAGCAGATCGAGGTATGTGATTATTTCCCTCTATTTGGCACTGGTGAGGCTGCATCTAGAATACTGTGTCCAGTTTTGGGCTCCCCACTACCGAAAGGATGTGGACAAATTAGAAAGACTGCAGCGGAGGGCAACAAAAATGATTAGGGGGCTGGGGCACATGACTTATGAGGAGAGACTGAAGGAACTAGACTTATTTAGTCTGCAGAAGAGAAGACTGAGGGGGAATTTGATATCAACTTTCAACTACTTGAAGGGGTGCTCTAAAGAGGAGGGAGCTAGGCTGTTCTCAGTAGTAACAGAGGACAGAACAAGGAGCAGTGTTTTCAAGCTGAAGCTGGGAAGGTTGAGGTTGGATATTAGGAAAAACTTTCTCATTAGGAGGGTGGTGAAGCATTGGGATGGGTTGCCTAGGGAGGTGGTGGAATCTCCATCTTTGGAGATATTTAAGGTCCAGTTAGACAAAACCCTGGCTGGGATGATTTGGTGGGAGAGGTCCTGATTTTACCAGGGGGTTGGACTAGATGACCTCATGAGGTCCCTTCCAACCCTATGAATCTATATGACTCTGTATTAGAAGTAGGATCTTACTGGCGCAGCCACCATTGCTGTAATGGATGTTCTGGGACATCAAACCAAAGAAGCAAGAACTAGTGTTGTCATCTTGCCAAGTATCTTTGTTTTCTCATTTTGGTGCTCAAAAAGGCCGAAGATCTACTCTGTATGACTTTCTGTTGCTACCAAGGATTGCCCTGCGTCAGATAAGATTGGCATCTGGCGAGGGACAAGAGAAAACATAACTAGAAAGAGGCAATATAAGCTCTCATGGTAAAAGGTAGCTCCTCTGATGCTGTCCTCACAACTGTTCACTGCCAGCTTCTGTTCCAGAGGCCACTTAAGGAACTGTAGTCAATGAGAGCAAGGTATGGAGAGAGCCAGCAGTGACCTCTCATTTTATATAGTGATGGCTCTCAAAAGGGTAGACACAGTGATGAGAAACTTCAAAGGAAGTGGGTGAAGCAGATCAACCTGAACTTTCTCAGGCTGTGTCTATACTTAAAACACTACAGTGTTTCAATGTAGACAATCACTACAGTGACAGGAGGGGTTCTTCCATCAACTTAGCACTGTTTAGGCCTGTGGTTAGGTTGACTTAACTATGTCGCTTAGGGATTTGGATTTTTCACACCCCTGAGTGACATAGCTGGGTTGATTAATTTGTCAGTGTAAACCAGGCCTCAGAAGAGAGGATAGGCTCTGTGCAATAGAATGGAAGCTATAACCTTGGTTGTCCTATTAGGAGATCAAATGACACAGAGATACTAAATATGGTAACACCTGGAGAGAAGTTATTCCTTCAGATGACTACCTTCAGAGACCACCAACTTGGCCAGAAGAGGCTGCTTATTTTATGGCAGACCAATGCAATGCCACCTGGTGAAAAAAATCAGACTCAAAACTACATATGACTCTCCCTCTCTAGGGTGATTAACTAAGCAATACAAAAAAAGGAGTCCTAACACGGCTACCCCTCTGGAACTTATCACCATGCAATGACTAAGCAATGTACCCTTTCAGGAAAAAGGGAGAAAGTACCATTTTGCCCGAGGCAACTCTCTGGGTTGACATACAGCACTTAACTGCTGAATTTTGTCCAGTTCTTCTTTCTCAGGGAAGGTTTGCAATAACATTTATTTCTCGTGGGGGAGTTACAAAGTAAATGGAAGTGGACCCCTATACCGCATCACACCGATACAAGTCTGCTAAAAGGAGTAGCAGTGCAAATTACCAAGCCACTACCTCCTCCATGAGAAAAGTTTGAGAACATCAAGACTAGATTTGCTGTTTGGAAAGCACAGAGCAGCAGAGTGTAAAGAGGTAAACATTTCGCTCTACAAAAGTCTTTTACTTCACACACAAAAATTCAAACTTCTCTAACTCAGAAATGCCTTGGAGACTGACTGTACTACAAGGGACCCTTTCCTCTACCAGCAGGAGGTCTGAATTTCTTTTCCCAGTGTCTTCACTGCATGGTACAGAAGGCTGTAGCTGTGCACTCTTTTAGTGGTGATCTCTACTCCCATAAGAGCTCATCAAAAGTGTCCAGGCCTGCCTTTAAAATGTGCTGCAACGTAAGAATAATGGGCACAGGTAACAACAGCCCATTAACACATCATGTGCGCATTATGGGTAGATGGGAGCAATGTTCCCATAAGCAACATATAGCTGACTGGTAGCACACAAAGCACGATTATGAATGGTGTTTTCCCCAGGAATTGAAATTAGAGGGGAAGGGAGGGTTGAATTTACTGGGGGGGGGGGAGGTTGTATAGCACCATAGTAAAAACTGAAAAGTGTTTCATGACCGTTTTATTAGATTATCACACAAAGTGAACTACTGTACTCAAGACAACAGAGTCCTGTGGCACTTTTAAAGACTAACAGATTTATTTATCGCATGAGCTTTCGTGGGAGAAAATGCCACTTCCTCATACGCTTTGAAGATGGAAAAGTTACAGAATGGGAGGAAATTAAATGCAATTTCCTCCCATTCTGTAACTTTCCCATCTTCAAAGCGTCTGATGAAGTGGCATTTTCTCCCACGAAAGCTCATGCGATAAATAAATCTGTTAGTCTTTAAAAGTGCCACAGGACTCTGTTGTCTTTCTACAATAGACTAACACGGCTACCCCTTTGGAATACTGTACTCAAGCCTTCTATGAAGCACTTTACCTACATCCTACAAAACTAGGTGCCTGGGCAACAAAATGGCAGATGAAATTCAATGTTGATAAATACATTTGAAAACAGAATCCCAACTATACATATAAAATGATGGGGTTTAACTTAGCAGCTCTGTTACTGCTCAAGGAAGAGATGTTGGAGTCCATTGTGGATAGTTCTCTGAAAAATTCTATTCAGTGTGCAGTGGCAGGCCAATAAGAAAGGAAGGGGATAAATAATAAGACAGAAAATATCATAATGCCTCTATATAAATCCATGGTACTTCCACATCCTGAATACTGCATGCAGATTTGGTTGCCACATCTCAAAAATACATATATTGGAACTGGAAAAGGTACACGGAAAGGCAACTAAAATAATTAGGGGTATGGAACAGCTTCCATCTGAGGAGAGTTTAATAAAACTGGGACTTTTCAGCTTGGAGAAGAAGCGACTGAGGGAAGATATGATGGAGGTCTATAAAATCTTGACTGGTATGGAGAAAGAATAAGGAAATGCTATTTAATACTTCACATAACACAAGAATTAGGTATCCCCCAATGAAATTAATAGGCAGTAAAACAATCAAAAGGAAGCATTTTTTCCCATAATACACAGTCAAACTGTTTAACTCTGTGCCAGAGGATATTGTGAAGGCCAAGACCAAACCCAAGTGTTCAAAAAAGAATTAGATAAGTTTATGGAGAATAGGTCCATCAATGTTATTAACTGGGATGGGCAGGATGGATGAATTACTATGCTCTGAAACATTCCTAGTCTCTTTTTGCCAGAAGGTGGGTCCAGATGACAAGGGATGATGGATAGCTCCATGACTGCCTGTTCTGTTCATTCCCTGAAGCATCAGGCACTAGCCACTGTCAGAAGACTGATTACTGGGCTAGATGAACTTTGGTCTGATCCAATATCGCCATTCTCATGCTCTTATGTAAAAACTAATTAAAACATAAAAAATGTTTAGTACAGAAATTATCCAAGATAACGACCACTGAAGATAGTGATAGCATTCTGGAGCAAAGTCACTAAAACACATTTCAACAAACCAATGTTCCTTTAATGTGCCTCTCCCTTCTTCTGCCACCGCACCCCACTCACCAGGCTGTCCTCCTTGGTCAGTACTGGAGACCCACAGTTCAGAGGTGCTTTTGCATGAGTTCACCTTGCAAGGAAAAGGGGAAAGAAGGCACCTTCTGCTGTCACCTCCACATTGTGACCTAACCTTTGTGATTTTAGGTCTCAGAGGGGGAACTTATGATGATGCAGGTTGGCAGTCTTTCCACAGAAACACTGTGACTGTCCCACAGCAGGTCTAAGTACTAGTTCAGCTATAATGGTCACATAAAATAACAAAAGACCCTGTATGGAGTCTAACTCAGAGCTACAAGCACTATCTGACCAGCCCAATCCTTGTTAAAAGATAGAGCTGGTTACTAATCAGATACTGCTTGTAACTCAGGCATCCGTCCCCTTCCCACTTCCACCTCCTCTTCCTCTCAACTGAGAATCAATCTGGCACAGCATCTGAACACCCCCTTACTCCTTAGTGAGTTCATTACCAACCAATGACTAAATTGGTATAACACTATGTTACTGGTGGCTGACAACTGGGGGGAGGGGAGTTGAGAAAATTCAAGGAGGGTGTAGGGAAATCCCTGTTATGCACTCGTAACCTGGTCTGCAAGCACATCCTCTGAAACCCAAGCAAAACACTGGCCAAAAGAAAAAAGGAGGTCTCTCTGTTAAACACGAATAAGCAGAATGTCTATTAACAGCAGCAACCAGTTATATCAATGTCCAGTTTTGCACTCTCTAGGCTAACAAAGGGACACTGTATGCTACAGCTTAATATAGACAACCTCATACTTCCATCATAGCTATATGTCAGAGTTATAGCCTGATCCTCCAAAGTCTTTGTTTATTTGCATGAGTAGTTCTATTGACATACAATGGAACCATTCATGTGAGAATTAAGCATAAGTAACTTTGTGGAAATAGGGCCCTTTGATCGTAAAGTTGTTGGGGCACAGGCATTGGCCTTGTGTCTCAAGTGCAGGGTACACTTAGGAAACCATAAAATGTACAATATCTCTAGAAGCCTGGCAATAGGTAGGGCAGCAAACCAAGTCAACCTAATCAGACTAGATTTATCACCTTTGTCTACCACGTAACTATTTTCCTTTGCTGTCTTATTTCAATGTTCCCTCTTGAAAACTTACCTCAAAATTATTCTACAAATAACTATTATGCTATGGCGACTTAGGCTATGCATGTATTATCTGTACAATGCATGTATTAGCTAAGTAACAGCGATGTTTGTACTGAGTTTTAGAATGACTCAGGGCTTCATCCAGTTTATTTTCCTCTGACAGTGCTGGCAGCTGTTACCTTTGCAGACCTCCGGAGTTTGGCACCCCCAAAAAGTTATGGTTACTGTCAGCTGGACTATATGGAGTAACTGCTAATATTTAGAGTCTCAGATCCAGGCACTTTGCTGCATGTTTTGCAACAGGTACTGGAGAGTACAGAGGTGACAGATGCTCTCACTAATGAAAATAACCATTTGAATCTATTAGTGACCTGAGCCTTTTGGAAAACTAAAAAAAGAACTTAAATTTTCAGCCAGCCACAACTGAATTGCTTCTCTTGGACAGCTACTCTAGCAACAAATCTGGAGGGCAAAAAAATCACTATTCAGCTCCTATCACAGAAACAGGTCTAACCTGACATTCATTTTTACAGCTCCTTTGTACTGATAAAATCTCAGTGAAGTTAAATTAATCAGTCCACTTAATAAGAGAAGTAAACTTAGATGAGTGCTTGAACTAATCTATCTTAAAATTAATTAGAAGTTAACCACCCTCACATCTGAAAAAAACCAGTCTTTTTTTGTGATTGACAAATTGAATCCTCTAACAACTTGACTGGACTTGACAACTATAAAAAGTTTCCGTTTGGTATAAACCTATGAAAGTCAAAATTTTACAAAGATGCCAATAAGGACATCATCATAATCAATCGTACAACTTCCCATAGCAGGTGCTGTTACATAGATTGCTTATATAATAGCAAAGCTAAATAAATTATGTTCACAAATATATATTCAAAAGGATAGTATACTATCCTCTGTAGGAAGAAAATCCCATTTAAATTAAAACCATTTTAAAAAAACTCTTCTTTTTTTTTTTTGCACAAATCAAACCTACAGTGTAGCCCAAGTCAGGTATTAGAATCCTGAGGCAGTGTCAAAAACCAGCAATTTGAGCAGTTATCAAAAAACAAGACTCCATTTGCCCTTAGCAAAAATTAATTATGTTAAAATAGCATGGAAGGTGAGGCTACTGAAGTTACTCCATCAGTCCAAAATGGGCTGAGAAGGCAAAATGAAAGACAGGCCCTGCTTTATGGAATAAACTCCACTGAGATTGAAGTAGGCTTCTAGTTTTGAGTTTTCTCCAGAGATAAATGTGTAGAGGTTGGTTTTGGTTCTGGTTTGGTTCTAATCATTTTCAACTGTGGCAGCTCTGTAGTTAAGGTTGAGAACCATTTCCCTCCAGTCAGTCAGTGCATCAATGATTTAACTTGGAGTTAAAATGTCTCAGGACTAGGGTAAAATTTTCAGACAAAGACTAAGTAGCCCGATTTTTCAGAAGTGACAAGCACTTAGGAGCAAAAATCATACTGGACTTTCAATTAGACTAACTCATTCTTGAAAATAAAACTGCATTTCTAAATGGCTTTCCCTACCTACATCTGCCGTAGTGTCTGTCCAAAGTGCTTGTTGTATTTTTTTAAAGTATGAAGACAATCAGTTATATGAAAGGTGAATGCATAGTTCTTCCAGCGACCTATTTGTGCTTGGACTCAAACATGGCTTCATTTTAATGGACTTAATTTGGCATAAACATAATGAAGAATGTGGTCTTTCCTCAATTTGCAGAGCTGGGTGTAAGGAAACAGTTACAACATTTTACAAAGCTTTATAGAGTCAGATTCTGTCACTCTGGCTCAGGTAAAATAGCACTTTGGTCAGAGAGTAGTTACAACAGTCATTAATTACTACACTGAATCAGGCGGGGATGCTAAGCAGCACGGGCAGAATCTGGACCATAATGAACAGATGCAGTATGTTTCCTTAACTAACACTTTGAGGATGCTGCCAGTGCTGAGCCCACCTAGCCATAAGAGATTTCTGAGGACTTCACATCTGGAGCTTGAGCTTGATAAATTTATGGAGGGGATGGTATGATTACCCTGTTTTGGAAACTGACCGATCTTTGGCTATGGGTGGTGGATATGCAAGTGGCCTAAGAGGGGAGAGTACATGGGGTGGGTTCTGAGTTATTACAGAGAATTGTTTCTTGGTAACTGGCTGTTGAGACTTGCCCACGTGCTCAGGGTTTAACTGATCGGCGTATTTGGGGTTGGGAAGGAATTTTCCCCCAGGGCTGATTGGCTTGGGCTCTGGGGTTTTTTCTCCTTCCTCTGTAGCACAGGGCATGGTTCACCTACCAGTGAATTCTCTGTATCTTAAAGTCCTGAAATCATGATTTAAGGAGGTAAATAACTCAGTCATAGGTTGGTGGCCTATTGCTGGAGTGGGTGGGTGAGGTCTTGAGGCCTGCATTCTGCAGGAGGTCAGACAAGATGATTGTACTGGTCCCTTCTGACTTTAAAGTCTATGAGTCTATGGAGCAAAGTAGAAGGGGAAGTGGCTGGGAAATGGCACTCTCTCAAACCTTATTGGCTATTGCCTTGTATCTTCATAAACCTTCTCAAAATTTGCACAATCACTGACACTAACCTCTATCAACTCAAATGGCAAAGCAGTTCTTAAAAATGTTAACACTAGTGGGTGTAACGAACTCAAACTGCAGATCTATATGAGCACCGTTGGATCAGTAAGTTCTGAAATACCAGTCCTCTGTAAGAAAGAATTTCAATGGCATAATCTTAGTGGACTCTGCAATCCTACAATCCTGTGATATTGACTTCCACAGTGCCTGCTTGTTAATGGACACGGCAACACACAGAAGGAGGACTTATTGATTACCCCATACAGCACTTATATAGGGATAGGGTTAGGGGATGCATATCTTCCTCACACAAACCCTGAGAGAACACTCTATGCTATGGGTTCCCTCTCCACTCCCAGAGCAACTTACTATTCTGTGATACTGAAGTGTTAATAAACGGTTTGTGTTTAATTTGTTTTCCTGTCCAACAGAAATGCTCTGCAAAGTTGAATGGGAGACCTGCACTGGACTCTTGGTGGTTCACTCCTTGAGGCCCCTGTGCAGGCAAGAGCAACAGAAATCCAATAACAGGATTTTATCAGAGCTCTGAAGTTAAACGTTATTGAGCAAGATGCCTGTTTTCCTTGCAAGATACAAGTATCTTTTCCTGTGACACTGGTTGCATTCCTTCTCTTACTGTCAAGTTCCTTGTAAAACTAAATCTTACACAAGTCAGCCAACAGTTAAGGTTCCTACAAACTAAGCCTCTTGATGAACTATACTCTAAAGAACTCCTGATATGAGATCCCTACCCAAAAGAGTTGACCAAGTAAGGGCTTGATCCTATAAAGTCTGCTCCCATGCCTAATCACCATTGAATTCAATGTGTCTGCTCACAAGACATACACAGGGTTTTTCAGGACTGGGCATTAAGTCATAAGCAACATATGGACCCACAGTTATGGTGCAAGAACCCTTAACAGATTGCCCATATTAAGACTCAGAATGCCAAATGGATCACACTTCATCAGACTCTAACAATGCAGGGGCAATGTTGGTATAGTCTGTTAAAGGAACTAGTCATCCTGTTTAGTTCACTTCTGCAAGCGTTTGCATAAGCACAGAGCATGTTTCTGAAACCAGGTTGGGTGCACAGGCATATTCTATATCCGTACAACTGGGAACAACTCCCACGCATTCATTGTGTCTGTTTGATATGACCCTGAAGTAGGAACATTGCATCTCTGATGCTTGATAGTCCATCCCATAACCTGTCCTATCACGAAGATCACATAGCACAGGATCCCCACAGTAGGTCTGTAAAGCTCCACAGATTTTCCACAATATCTGTATCTGGCTATGTTAAACTGCATATACGAGTATAGAGTAAGAAAAAAATGCAAGCTAGAATACATACCTTTTTCAACAGTAGCTTATGTGCCTAGCATTGTACTATAGTGGCTACACCAGAAACCTTACCTTGCGCTAGTCAGTCTTTACAAATAAAGATTATAGGTACGGTTAATTGTCCTCCAGATTTCACCCACCCTAGGCCACCCTGCCTAATGAAATAGTAGAATTACACAAAAGCACATTGGTAAAAGCTTTCCCCAAAGCCTCAGAATGATGATCTCACACATACTTTCTACTCCATGTATTGGCTATGCATTAAGCCAGTGGTTTTCAAACCCCGGGGTGAGGGGCCCAGTACTGGTTCGCAGACCATCAGGCACCAGGTCGCGGCGCCCCCTGCTGCCACCACCAAAAGAGTGGAATGCACTGCTCAAAGATGTCATTGTTGGGTCGCGAGCATAAATGATTTTTTTCAACTAGGTCGTGAGAAAAAAAGTTTGAAAACCACTACATTAAACAGTGCCTGAAGGATTCACTTCACAGAAATACACAGGACAACTTTCCCTGAATGCCTTTTCCCATCTTTTGAATGGTTAAAAGACAGCAACAAAACAATGTATGCTGTCCTATGAATATATGCTTCTAATTATGGGGTGGATACAGAAGTCTGGACTTACTCTTTTTAGCTTATTAAAATTTTAAGGGAAAAATCTAACTTCAAAAAAGGACAGAAAATGTTGAAGTGCTTGGGATATCTACTCTAGAGTCAGACACTGCACAGGCATACATTAAGATAAGATTCTAAGCATTCTAAACGAATAATTAGTCAAAGCTCTATTCCTACCTTAGACACTAAACTTCATAGGCATGTGTTTTTTTAATTAGTGCCAGTGCAAGCCTCTGCAAAATGAAGTATGTAAAATTCTAAACACATACATATGCTAAATGGGCTAGTCACATGGCATAAGAATTTGAGACCATTTAACTTCCTGAAGGAAGAGCCAGATTTTGAGCTCTCCTGAGAGATGAAGCCCAGAGGAAAGTGAGGCAAAGATACACAGCTGCACCTTCCATCCTTAACACATGCCCAGCTCCTCATGCCAGGGCTTGCTAGAAGGGACTGTAGGGTCGTCTTGGTTGGGCATACATGCTTCTCACACATCAAGGGAATCCTCTCCCTGCTCCTTGTGGCTCACATATGGCTCACTTATGGCCCTATATATCACTCACACGCTATATATAGTGTCTAGAACCTGGTCCAAAATTTCTACTCTGGTGGCTGAGAAGCGAACTTTTCAAATGTGAACTGAGTACACATCAATGTATGAACTGAATGCTGCCAGACACACACACTGGCCACATAAGCCTTATAAATAATAATAATTATTATTATTATTCAGCTTTGAAAGAAGTCATCACTCCTATAACATCAGGCATTTGTTCCCCTCATGTGATCCAAGAGCCATCTGTCAAATTATTTAACAGTAGTTTCTGGACAGTCTTAAAAGACTGCTTTTTGGGAGGAAGCATTCTAAATGAATAGCATCCACAGCCTTTGAATCCATGAGGCTTGTTGTCCAATATCCACAGGAGCTATTTTAGTGTAGAGACACACTTTCCTACTCTTATCTTGAACTTTGATTTCTGTTTGGCTTCCACCTCTTGCAAATTCTTGTCAGTATTTCAAACAGAATGGTACAGCCACGGAAATTTACTAGACGGACAGAAGCAAACATCAAAAATGTTTCTAATTTATAAAGAATGTCATGTTGGTGAAAGCTATACTGAGAAATAGGGAACTTTTTATGTGCCCTCTCTCTGACTTGAGCACACACTGAAACAAGTCCTTTTGGAACAGGCCTAGAAGTCTTCTCTAGAATTCTAACCAGATTTAACAGCTGTAGTTAAATGATTAAAGAAATGCCTATTTAACCTCACCGGACATGCTTTGTTGAAGGGTCCAATTCTGCCAACATCTATAACGGGTGTAATGCTTACTACCATACATAGGCCTATTAAAGACAATGGGACCATAGCTGTTGCAGGATTAGCCCATCATTTTTAACTTTACCAAATTAGTCTACCAGTTTTGCATGTAATTTCATACAACCTTCTCTTTAGAAGTGTAAAGGAATGATAAAATGCAACCAGGGATAATCAGAGCCACTGTATCTATAAGTTGCTATCCAGCTAACATATGTTCACATATAGCATGTTACAGTCTCTGGCACAGCTCATGCCACTACTACTACTGGTAGTAGTATCCAACTGGCTGTTAAAATAATAAATAAATAAATAAAACCCCTTTTTGCTAGTCATTGTTCCAAGAGTTTGCCCTGTGTATCTGAAGCATTATGTTTTACCCTGATTGTTGAACAAACAATTTTTGAGATAATTAAAATAATTAACCAGTGGTAGTATTAACTGTCGCACATGAAAACTACCTAAGTGGAATTCTGCACCTCATTCCTGCCAATTCAGAACAGATGAGGTAGTCTCCTCCCCCAAACTGGTACTTGCGCAAGATACAAACGATCCAATAACCTAGACTTCTGGTGCCACCTAGAGGTTCTCTCCCTGACTACAGTTTTCCTTGCCAGTGGATACTTCTACAACCTAACTTACTAAGGGATATCCTACCTAACGCATACTAATGTGAAGCTTTACCACTTCAATTTCAGAAATGTTGACCTCCACTAATTTCAAGAAAAATGTGTGGGTGGGCACTCCTCACAAGTCAGTCTATTCAAAGATCTCTAAGTACGGAATCTATGCAGATCTTAAGTACAGTAGCTGAAAAAGGCAGTGCTAATTCAATCCCTAAATGATTTATTCCATGCTGGTGCACAGAGGTGCAGAAATCAACTTAAATCAGTGAAACTTCCACCTTTATATCCTAAATTCAACAACTTATCTTGGAATTAATGGGGTCTGACTATCAATCAAACTTTGGCTAACACAGCATCTAAGAGAACAAAAGAATACAAAGGTGGGAAACGTTGCTTCACTACTGTGAGGAGTGACGGTAGAAGGGGGAGATGTAACTTCAGCACCGCAGGTTCTAGAACACAAGAGACAACTGTCTCAGTGACTAAATGGGAGGAGTGCAAACATGACCCAGCCGACTGTGGCCACAAACATCCTGCATTGCTGGAACTTTCTCTCTTTATGGCTCAGAAAACCAAGCCATTGTTTGACAAAAGGAAGGCATAGAGCAAGGGGAGAATAAATGCCCTACTGCCCTCTGTAAAAATGTGTATCTATTTTCAGCAACAGCAGAGCAGCACCAGTGCAACAAGAGGTGCAAACAGTAGCAGAAGAATTGGCTGCCTTTACCTCAGTCACAAAACCCAAATATGTTCATAATAGTAGCAAAAATGCCCATGCTCACCTCCACCACCACATGACAAACTGGTCCTAGCTTTTAGAAATGAGAGAGGCTTAAATTCATGTATCTGAAAGGAAGCCTGAAGAGCATCTCTGTAGGAAATTGTAGCCCAAGTAAGTGTGTGTCAGTAGATATGCCATTAAATTGAGACTACAGAGGCCTGGTTTCTTTTGCTGGCTCTTCCTGCTGTGACACATAGGGGCAAAGTGATGTTTTTGTTCACTGTTCACCTCTCTGTTCTTCGTCTTGCCTATTTAGGGCTTATCTACCTGGGGAAACTGACTGGTATAACCACAGACTACTGTTGTAGTTAACCCTCTATAGGGACCCACTATTTTAGAACAAAGACCTTTCCCCCCATTGTCACTTACTCCAGAACAGCATGTCCACACTGGGAGATATACTGGCACAGCAACAGTGGTTTAACTACTGTTACAGTTCTGTCCATTTCCTCATGTAGACAAGACCTTAACCTCTGCCCCTATTTTCCTACCGGTAGGTATTCTGGACAACAGCTAGCTCAGTGGGACCCTGACTTCACCTGTGGCCCTTAACTGCTACAGTAATACAAATGGCAGAACGTATGAAGGTTTGGAGTGGTGGGTGTGGGTAAATAAGGGAAGATAAGGTTTGAAGAAATGCTGAGTGGAGAAGAGCAAAGGGAGGAGAGAACTTGAGCAGTTAAACATAGAGAAGGTACTCTTTGCCATATGGCAATCTCATACTAAAAGTTATCATGAAAAGCAATCATGAGTTTGAGGGGAAAGGAGATTTTATTTCATGACACACTAAGATTACCACCACCCTAGCCCCTATATAGTTCTGATACACACATTAAGACAGACCCTAGAGTAGTGCCTGTGGCTACAAAAAATTAATGCTTGGTATGTATATAGTTATTTTTAGCAGAAGTGCCTGGGAGTCCCTGTCACGGGTCAAAGTCCCACTGCACTAGGTCCTGTACCAACAAACTCCCCCTGCCCTTAAGAGTTTATGCCTTACATTGGGGGAATCACCAAGTGTTCTAGACACTAATCTTTCCTGCATCTCAAGGCATACACCAGATTTTAAGAGGGGGAAACTAAATTATGGAAAGGTTACATGAGTTACCTAGGCCCACATGCAGTAATCACTCTTAACTTCTTCCATTTTAAAAGATACTGCTGGCTTGAGAGAGAACCTATGTTCAAAATTACCACTGGAACGGATAATCTTGCTCAAAACAGGAGAATCTTTCTGTGAAACCCAGGGTAGTAACCAGTGGCAGAGTCAGGAGCTGAGTTCAGTCCTAACACTGTCTTATACTCTAACCACAGGACAAGGCACTCCCTTAAGGTATAATTAAAACAACAATAAGGAGCTGATACTCATATTATGCCTTTGACCTCAAGGTACAATAAAGAATGTCGAGAAATGAGAGTTCAATGTACAACAACTGTATTTTGCCAGTGCCAAACAAATCAAGGGAGTTTTTAGTATAAATATCCCAACCTGCCATTGGGTTAACTGTACTGGTCCAACTGCAGGATTAGGAATTCAGACAGATGCCCAGGACAAGGTGCACTGAGACACATTTAATTTTTAAAACCAGCCATGCAAGTTTGTTTAAGGTCATCCAGGGTGAAAATCTAAGTCTATTGCAGGAATTAATTACATTAACTGATGAGTGGGAAGAGCAGGATCTCTGTGGCCTAACAACTATCAAATTAACACCTTTTTTAGCCTAAATTAGTAACTTTCATCTCAGACCATGGTAGTGAAATCATTAAAAGTCTAGATTAGTCTACCCAGTTCAAAAATTCTGGATGGCATCTGCAGAAGAAACAAAGTTTGTAGCACAATGTTACCATTTAGAGAAATATTTCAATACACATTTTCATTTGTTCCCCTTTTTCACAAGTACAGAATGAGTTTACTTCAGCTCTCTGCTCAAATGTCATCTCCCGAACAACTGAGAGCTACAACTTAATTTCACAACCTTGGAAGTATTCCCCATAAAACAAGTCAAGTAATTCTGATCGCAGGTCCACCCTCTGCACCAGCTATGCTGCTGAATCCCACTAACACAAAGCTAATGTAATATCCAGTAGTACAGAGAGGGTACATTCTGCTGGACAATACTGGGGATATTTAATCTAGTGGTTATGTGTAGTAGAATGGAACCCAAAGGAAAGCAAGTGTGTTAAGACTCACCACTTCCACTGAAACAAACTAAACAAACTCCCTTTCCTAAAACAGATACTAAAGCAGTATGCTGTGCTCCCCTATTCCCTGTCCCTTAGCAGGTAGCTAGTAAACACTAGAGATCTGCGCTTACTGCTGCTGACACTGATGATACAAATAAGGAAGTAAACGAAAGTGAACCATGTTGTCTTTTGTTCTACTTCTTTAAAATGGGAAACAAAATAAAACATCTTTGCCAAATGGAAGACAAATGTTGCTGGGAAGATAGCTGAACATCCACACTGAAAAATTCAAACCTATTAACAGTTAAAAACACTCTTTCAGCTGAACTGGTACTAACCACACACAGTTTTTCAAAACACTCCCTCAAACAGCTAAGCTGGTCTTAAAACCAGATTGACTTCTCAGATGCACTAGTTCGGTCCAAACAGAAGTAAAATGTCATACCTAACACATTCTGCAACTTTAAACTTCTGAAGATTGAGCAGTGTCAGAAGACACAAAGCTTATATCTAAAGATCCTGACATGCACACTATCTCACACATAACTGTCTGTTTCTGCTTATACCTGTGCAACCTCAGTAAAGTTCACTGCACCTGCACAGGTATAAATGAGACAGAATCTGGCCCCAAGTATTCTTATCATTGTAGATCTATGGCAGCTACTAACAATGGCAAAAGTCATGGTTGTCTTGCCTGCAGCTAACATGCTGAAGCCGATCTAGCTCTTTAACTCACCAGAGTCTGGGACAATGATACTAGTTTATTAGTATTAAACCGGGCAAAGACACTGTTACTACAGATACGCTCTAACCACAGTGTAAATATGCTTTAGAAGCACATGAGGTATTGTGGTGGAGGGAGAAGAGGAGATAGAAAATGGCTCTTGGAAGTGTTTCGGAATTCTCCTCTATAATGCTGTAGAAAAGTGCAACATTTTCAGGTCCCCCCAAAATCTGTAAACAAAGAATGCATTCTTCCACACGCCCATAAAAGCTGATAGCTTTTTTAAATCAAGTCGCACTGCTTTTCTAAGCAGCATTCATAGTATTTCAGTGAAGCAAAAAACCAGCAAACTGTTAACTCTTGAAAAAGAGCAGGCTACTTCAAACTGACCTTCACCTTCTTTACATTCTACCACTTACTGAAAAGGATAAGAAACACTGGTTTAAAGTCAGTCAAAAAATAGAGTGAAGGTATAACTCAGACAGTACTGAAAAAGGCAATAGTGCAGAATTCTACTTCATTTCAGGTTTTAATATTTTAAAACTAGTTGGAAGTTTCTTTGAACTAAACATTTGCAACTAGAAAGACAAGTTGGGTGATGTAATATCCTTTACTGGATCAACTTTTGGTGACAGACACACGCATTCAAGCTATAAAGAGCTCTATGACCTGAAGAAGAGCTCTGTGTAGCTTGAGAGCTTCTCTCTTTCACCAACAGAAGTTGGTCCAATAAAAGATATTTCCTCACTCACCTTGTGTCTCTAATATCCTGTATTCAACATGGCTACACCAACAAGGCAAAACAACACTTGCAATTAAGCATACAACTTGCCACATGGGATTTTATAAAAAATAATTTCCATCCCTTCATTATGCTTTTTCTTTCCAAAGCTACTATAATTTCATGAAGATTTAAGAACTACTATATGAGTAACTGAATAAAGAAGGATGTTGAGGCTTCTAATATAAAACCCAGTTCTCAAACCTGACCAATAATAATGAAGAGCTGAATTACAGTTGTGGAGATGTGGTCAACTGACCACAATTGTATTCTTCCAGAAAGGTGAAGGAATGTTTGTCCCTGTAGATCAAACTTCAAACCCAGTCACCAAGAAAGGTATCATATGGATTTTTTACCTTTAAAACTCCTGGTCTTGGGGCGCTTATAAAAGGGCTTGGGAAAATTATACCCATCCACTGCTTTTAGGAGCTCTTCTTCAGCAGCAACACACTCTTATGTGGTTACCATTTCCCTCTAAGCTCCTGCTTTTTGATATTTTGCCACAAGTTACTTTAATAAACAAGAAGTGGCAAGAAAGCTGTTTACATACTTGCATCCCTAGATTTTTAAATCATTGAGCTGAATTAAAACTGTGCCATGTTAAATCCAAGTAGTTTTCTTCCAGATCAGGACTCTATTCATGGGCTTCCATACATCATATGGGAAGATAATATGTCTTCAGAGAAACCGTGTCCTATATTTATTATTGAGATTTCAGATGAGGCACTGCAGGGTATTCTAAAATCAGGATGCACCAACTGCCTAGAGAAGTTAAATACAGAAAGTGCTGAATGATCTAGCCTGTACCATAGGAAAAAGAGCCTGCTTGTATAGGACAGCTGTAGCTAAATATCTTCAGTTAGAATAGCAGACTGAATGGACATGATCACCTCAGGTGGGATCTTCCTTAAAGGTCAAAGACTCCATCATAGCAAGCATTATGAGCTTGAGATTCCAACCTCTGAAAAAACCTGAACTCTTGTGGATAAAAAGATCCTGACCTACTTGAGGATAGCGTTCAATAAACTTTTGTGTCAAGAGAATCTCAATGACATAGACAAGAAGGGCTTTGGAAGTGCCTGAACACAGTCTGTCAACAGCTAAGAATGCTGTAATTTTCAATAGCGCTCAGTGTTGTCCCAGCTTTGTTCCAACAACAGTTTGAAAATCCTACCTTGGATTTCAAGGACTAAACTAGACAAAGCATAAACCTTGGTGCAATTTCCTTTATAATTTTAAATCTCCAAAGTTCTGTAAAGAGTAAGCTCAGTGAAATGTTCCCCCCTAGGGCTGACAGTTACTGCAATAACGATGAATGGTTTCAAAGCCAAAAGGCATGAATATGCAACAGCCACATCTCACTTTTAGTATGTTCAGCACTGGATTTGTATCTATGCTGCCCCGTGTAACACACTATTACGTTAAACAAACAAAGAGTCCTCGGGCACTTTTAAAGCCTAACAAATTTATTTATCGCATGAGCTTTCATGAGAGAAAATCCCACTTCATCAGACGCTTTGAAGATGGGGAACTTACAGAATGGGAGGAAATTAAATGCAGGAAAAGGTATGATACAGGACCAGGTCAGACTGTAACAGCAAATCAGAATAGCTGTTGGGATTCCAACACTGGGGAAGGTGAGAGGAAGGTGAGGTCAAATGACTTGTAATAAGAATAAAACCCATAGTCCCTGTTTAACCCTGAGGCAAAGGGGTCGAATTTGCATATAAGTTTCTCTTTGAAGCTGTTTTGTTATTCATTTGTTTCCGCACTGCTATTAAGTTGTCAGCGGAGTGAGCAGGGAGACTGAATTGTTCCCCTATTGGTTTTTGAATGTTGTGATTTCTGAGTCAAAGGGGTAGCCCTGTTAGTCTATAGCAGAGAAACAGAGAACTGTGGCACTTTTAAAGACTAACAGATTTATTTATTGAATGAGTTTTTGTGGGAGAAAATCCCACTTCGTCAGCTCATGTGATAAATAAATCTGTTAGTTTTTAGAAGTACCACAGGACTCTGGTGACTTCTGATGTCAGACTTGTGTCCATTTATTCTTTTGCGCAGCGGCTGCCCAGTTTGTCCAATATATCAGGCAGGGGGGCATTTCCGGCACATGATGGTATAAATCACATTGCTGGATGAGCAAGAACAGGAACTTTAAAGCAGGAACATATCCCTGCAACACACCATGTTGCCAATTTTACCCCCATATCTACACAAGAGACACCATCACAGGACATATTCAAGCCAGTTATTCCATCAAGGGCTCACTCATCTGCTCATCCACCAATGTGATTTATGCCATCATGTGCCAGAAATGCCCCTCTGCATTATATATTGGACAAACAGGACAGTCTCTGTGCAAAAGAATAAATGGACGCAAGTCTGACATCAGAAATCACAACATTCAAAAACCTATAGGGGAACACTTCAATCTCTCTGCTCACTCCATTGACGACTTGTTAATAGTGCTGCTCAAATAAATGAATAACAAATCACAGCTTCAAAGAGAAACTGCAGGACTGGAATTTATATGCAAATTCGACTCCATTGCCTCAGGGTTAAACAGGGACTATGGATTTTATTCTCATTACAACAGGTGATTTGACCTCACCTTCCTCTATATGCTGTTCCCCAGTGTTTGAATCCCAACACCTATTCTGAATATGCTGCTGCAGCCTGACCTGATCCTGTCATACATTTTCCTGCATTTAATTTCTGTAAGTTCCCCATCTTCAAAGCGTCTGACAAAGTGGGATTTCTCCCACGAAAGCTCATGTGATAAATAAATTTGTTAGTCTTTAAAAGTGCCACAGGAATCCTTGGGGTTTTTTTTGGCTGAACTAGATTAACACGGCTATTCCTTTGGAACTATTACTCTGATATCTCTTTGGTTCCTGACAACTCTCAATTCTTGCTCTGCAAGACCAACTTGGGGCAAGTCTACACTATAAAATGAAGTCAACCTTATGCCTGGTCTACACTGCCGGCAGCTATCAACAGTGGATACACAAGCTACAGTATAACAAACAAGGAGTCCTGTGGCACTTTCAAAGACTAACAAATATATTTATTGCATAGGCATTCATGGGCACATTCCCACTTCATCGGATACATGAAATGGAAAATGTAGTATGTTAGCTCTATGTATACATACAGAGAAGGGTGGTCACAAAGTCAATTCAAACAGTTCCAGAGGACTAGTCTGCTAGCCTATCTTTGCAAAGTACGCAAGTTGTTTTGAGTCAAACAATGTGGAAGAGGGCCCTGTGAGCAACAGCTGAGCAGGTGAGAATGGAAATAGAGGGGAAGTTACCTTTTGTAATGAGTTAGCCATTCCAAATCCCTATTCAGACCCACTGTGAAAGTGTCTAGTTTGCATATGAATTCCAGATCTGCAGTTTCACACTGGAGTCTGTTTTTGAAGATTTTTTTGTTCAAGTACTGTAACTTGCATTTTTTTTACAGAATGTACGCACACACTGAAATGTTCCCCTATTGATTTTTTGAGGTTACCATTCTTGATCTCTGATTTGTATCCATTTATTCTTTTGTGCAGAGACAGTCCAGTTTGGCTCGGTGGGATGTCCACACTACACTCCTTGTGTTGGGGATGCACATCCTAACCAGGAGCACATGCTCTGACTTAACTGCCAGCATGAGGCATTGTGGGACGGTTCCTGAAAAGCAACAACAGTTAATGTAAGCAACAAAGTGTCTGAAGTGACACTGTATTAACCTAACTACTTGGCCGTAAGTGCTATGTCTCTCCTGGAAATGAAATTATTAAGTCAGCGTAATAGGAGTGACTTACATAGACACAAGCTACATTTTAGTGTAAACGCTTACAGAGTTACTTCAACATAACCTGCCTTATGTGGAACTAACTCTGTAGTGTAGACCAGGTCCAGGATATTCAAACTTAAATGTCTAATTGTCTTCAACAGAAAAATATTGGGCTATTTGTCTCCCTGCCCCTTCTTTCAGCACTAATCTATTTCCCTCTCCTGAATGCTTACTATGAGAGCAGTTTTAGGTAAGCCGGTAAATTTAGTGCCTTTGGAGTTCGCACCTAAGGATCATATGGAAAGCACTTCACATTTTTGGCAAAGCCACAGCAGAGCACTCCTACCAGAAACCAAATACCAGAGATCTGGGCTTAAGAGTTAGTGTCTCTCTCCCAAACCCTCTACAGAATTCCACTCCAGCAGAGTAGGGCAGAAAGGAGGAGTGTAACATCATTCTACACTGCACACTCAGTTACCAAAAGTATAGTGCTGATGAACTCTTCCTCTGTGAGAAGAGAGGCTACAGTGGGGTGACATCAAAGTAGATGAGGCAGACAGAGAAAAGGGGATCCCCAGACTTGCTATCACAGAAATGCCTTAGAGGGAAGCATTAGTGGCAAGTTTCAATCCCAGTCTTTCCAATCTTTGTCAAAAACAAAGGAGTGCTTTCACATAATCTGGTCTAGCTTTATGCACAGTTCTACAAAACTCAGAGGTTAATCCATTGTGAAAGCAAAAACTGATACTTCATCATTAGCATGATGAAGAACATCCCATTCATTTTCTGTTAATGAACTGGTTGTTATTAGCTGTGCTTCTTCAGTATCCTCTTTTGATGGAATAAGCTGTTCAGAAACTTTTGAGACCTTTGGCATCCAGACAGCATTACTATACAGAAGATCTCACTATCCAGACCAAATTGATCTTTTTGTGCTTTTACCCCATAACTGCACTCATACACAGAGTGTAGAGAATCTTGCAGTACTCCACAGGCCAGAGCCTGCAGTGCTGATCTAACTGCCCAGCACCTGTAAATAACAACCTCAAAAGGAATTAACTAGCTGTCTTCAGCTAATCTGTGCAGCTGGCCTCCCCTCACAAATGAAAGAATGAAAATTGACAGCCATTATCAATTTGGAAAGGAGTTCCACCTACATCACTGGATGGAAATCATCCATCAAACACAACAACACCATCTTAGTGCTGGTTGGGGCCTAAAGAAGCCTGGAAGGTAGCAAAACATCTGCCCAAGTACTTCTGGAGATGCTCAGCAACCATATTGAAAAGAAGTGAGGACAACATTGATTGAATGGGGAAAGTACTTCATCACTGGCTCTTACACTCCCATTTTTAGCTCATGTCCTTCTAGGCAACAATGGATGAAATATGGTCAGACAGACAGGACAGAGGGAGAACTTGTGCCCCTCAATCCCAGTGTTCTTACAGGAAGCGAGGTTGGATCTAGTAACTCCATTTTTACAGCAATGACACCTTAGGTGAGAAAAGCTCACTATAGTCCACTGAACATAGGAATAGCCATACTGGGTCAGACCTATGGGTCCTCCAGCCCAGAAGCCTCTCATCTTTCAGTGGCTAATGCCAGAGGCTTCAGAGGGAATGAACAGAACAGGGCAATTACTGAGTGAACCATCTCCTGTCATCCACTCCCAGCTTCTGGCAGCTAGATATTTAGGGACATCCAAAGCATGGCATTGCGTCTCTGGCTACCTTGGCTAATAGCCATTGATGGACCTATCCTCCATGAACGCATCCAATTCCTTCTGAATCCAGATACAGTTTTAGCCTTCACAACATTCCCTGGCAATGAGCTTCATAGGTTGACTGTGCATTGTGGAGGAAAATACTTCCTTTTGTTCGTTTTAAACCTGATGCTTATTAATTTAATTGGGTAACTCCTAGTTCTTGTGTTACAGGAAGGAGTAAACAAGGAAGTGTTACTCACTTTCTTCACAGGATTCATGATTTTACAGACCAGTATCATATCCCCCTTCAGTAATCTCTTTTCTAACCTGAAAAATCTCAGTCTTTTTGATCTCTTTGGAAGCTGTTCTTTAATTCTAAGCATTTTTGTTGCCCTTCTCTGTACCTTTTGCATTCCAATGTATCTTTTTTGAGATGGAGTAACCAGAACTGCATGCAGTATTCAAGCTGCTGGCATACCACTGATTTACATAGTGACGCTATGATATTTTCTATATTATCTATCCCCCCTCCTAACAGTTCCTAACATGCTGTTAGCTTTTTTCACTTTTTAGACCCAAGTAGCTTCTCAGAGTTAGGTTTCCAACTGGAGTCCAGTTACTGGGCAACTCCCATCCTGTTTTGTTTTGTTCTTTTAAATGAAGCCTTGTTAACCAATTTTTAGGGTTCCGTTTCTGCATGCAGTAGCAGATAAGATGGAGGCAGCACTGCACGGCCTGCTGAAGCTAAGGGCTAGTTACCCCACTGCAGACTCTCACAAAGACCACATGGTATCACCGAAGGAATTCAGACTAATCAGTCCGGATATCAACAGCACCTCCCTGCTCTGATATTGCATTCTCCTGACATGCCACATCAAACACCTGATTACCCAAAGCTTCATCTTCCCCAGACCATACCCATTTGTTTTCCTGTGCTCATATTAACACTAACACCCACCCTGGGTCCTGCTTAACAGTCCATCTCCTTCCAAGGCCTCATATCCTGACTTTCCAAGTGCAATATCATATTGATCTTTCGCTTTCAGCACCCTGGTCTTGCATCTCCCTCCATGCTTCTATAAATTACTTGATTCCTCCCAAACTTCACTCCTTTCATCGTATTCCATCACACCATTTCTTTATGTCCCCTTTCTCATTTAGGAAAGGAATTGATGGGGCTCAGGGTAAGCACAGTGGCTGGACGTGAGCCCTGCCTTATAGGCACAGCCAGGGAACCAACCTCTCCCACAGTCACTGGTTGGGCTTCCCTGTGCTGAGTAACTCCCAAAATATGAACAAGTGTTCTCTAAGCGCAGGGACATCTTACCCACTGAAAGCTGATGTTTCTGTGTTGGATGTCTCCACACCAGACAGGCAGGGTTTCATCAGCAGAAGGAAACTGAGCACAAGGAAGCTATTTCCTCTCCCACCCTATTCCTTGCTCCCTACTCATCAAACTGACACCTCATTGCCTGTTCTTAATCCTTATAAGGCCAAATTTCTAAAGTTGATTACATATGACAGATGAACTCCTTAATGTCCAACAGCTCCACTTCCACCCAGCCTCCACCTGGCCCCTTCTCAGCCCAACAGCATGAGGTCCTTCATGACTCCTGAAGTCAACATTCCTCGTGTCCCCCTTTCCGGATTCACATTCTAGCACCCTGGGTCCTCCTGACTAGCCGCCTGCCTCCACTCCCAGGCTTCTCTACAGTACAAATAGTAAATTGCCTGGTACCTGAGAACAAATAGTGGCAGGTAGCCAGAGGAGATGTTTGTCTGCCTCAAAGGTCAGCTACTGGAATACTAGAGCATTGTACCTCATGTCAATCTTCAACTTTCTGTTGCTGTAAAGGGAAGGGGCAATTTCCAAATGACACACTTTGCTGCTGAAATGATGACAGTTAAATATCTTTAGTACTCACACACTTACATCTCTTGTAGCTTGTGTCTGTAAAGCAGACTTAAAGCCACTCAAAGCTGTGCCAATTTAAGTAAGTTGGTACAAAAAATATTATATCTTTTAACTATTCAGTACAACTTTATGTAGAGTAGCCTAATACTACACAAGAAGGCCTTCTTTGCCTTGCCTATACTCAAAGAACCTGTGCTGCTTTATGGAGACCCATACAAGGAAAAGGACTGGAAGAACTTCATGTTAGCTTTGCCAGGGGAGCACATGATGCCAGATAACTTCTTATATATACACACATAAACACCACACAAGTGGGGATGAGTGCCATGTAATATGCACTTTTGACCACTTCATCTGCCTACTAATCCACCTTTGCAAAGATGACTTCCAACATGGGGCAGCCAATACTAGAAACTGCCAGGTGTTTCCCTCCCCTAAAATACAACTCCTAGCAAAAAAATTCATACTACCCAGACAGGACCTCTAGTCAAGTTAAGGTTCAATGTTTCATCTTCTCAGGACTATCGTAACAGGTATGAAGTCAATTCCAGCTTTACACAGGATACACCAACACAGGTAAGGCCCTGATATTTTAAGTGTACATAAATTAATTTAGATCACTTTTTTCCAGTTAAAATCTCTCCGCTTAAGGCAGGGGTGGACAATAAAGTTTGCAGGTGGGCCAGTGGGGGTGGTGGAGACCTGGGGGGGGGGGCAGGAGCGGAGGGAGGGTGGGTGTGGGTAGCCAACAGGGATGGGGGTGCACAGAGCAGGCTGGGGGGGGTGGGCAGAAGTGGCAGTGCAGCCCCAGCCCCAGAGTGGTGCGGCGCAGCACCTGTGGGGCAGAGGAGATGGCGCAGCCCTGGCCCCAGCCCCAAAGCAGCATGGTGCAATATTGGTCGAGGGCAGAAGGGAGCAGCACAGCCCCAGCCCCCGGGGAGGGCGGCGGAGGGTGGTGTAGCACAGGCTGGTGAAGGATGGAGGAGGGCAGCCCAGCCCCAGCACTGAACAGTGCAGTGCTGGCCGAGGGGGACAGGGAAGTGGGCCAGGTGCGGCGGGCCAGACGACGGCCTCTGGGGGACCAGATACAGTCCGTGGGCTGTACTTTGCTCATCCCTGCCTTAAGGCTTGCACAGTTGAACTTATGGCAACTAATGCACTTTCCTTTGAGGCACAGGATTACAAACACTGTCTTGATACATTTTTTAAAAACTCTAAACACTTCAAGTTTTCTCTGCAACACATGTAGCAGAATACATGCTGGCACAATATGAAGGATTTATCAGCACCCAAATGGGATGGCTTGTATAATTCACTCATGGTTTCTCTACCCATGAATCACATAACCTTCTCAAACTTGTGTCAATAAAACCTTTAAAAGTACATTGTGTATTCTCAGGCTATGTTGACACTTAAAACACTATTGCAGCTGTGTTGCTGTAGCTCTTCAGTGTAGACACTCACTACACAGATGGGAGGGGTTCACAGTCACTGTACCTTCTTGAGAGCTACCTACGTCGATGGCAGAATTCTTCCATCAACCCACTGGCTTACAGTTGGCTTAACTGAGTTGCTCAAGGACATGGATTTTTCACACCCGTGAACTTTAGCTTAAGTGTAGACCTGGACTCCGTTTACGAGAAAGAATTAAGAAAAATGTAAAACAAAAAACCAGCTACTATTCATCAAAGATCCAAGATGGGTCTCCTAAAAAACTTAAGTAAACTCTGAAATTTCTTATGTGAATTTGTTTGTACAGCACCAAGAAGTTCAATTCAGGAAAGGTTTTTAGACACAAAAATACCACTCAAAGAAAAAGCAATATTTACCTAGATGAACTCTAGAAAGTCACCTGACCAGTCTGAAACATGACTTGCTATTGCTTCATCTTCAAACACCTAACAATTTACTGAACTGTTTGCGTAAGTGCTATACTGCGGTTAATAATAATATCTGCATTACCATTATTTCTGAAAAGAGGGTATGTTATTGATTATACTGGATTTTCATTCCACTGAAGCCTCTCACAAATGTAATAGAGAACAGAGTTGGACACCCAGAAAACTCAATTTGTTTTGTGGACACGGCAATGTCTTTCACTAGCAGTTACACTTACATTTTTGATTTAACGGCAGTATGCCCATTTTCTGTGTAAACTATTCAGTATATTATAGGAACTGTATCTCTTTGTTTAAAGAGAAAGAATATTCAAACCATTACTATTCCAGCTTGTTTTCTGGGATTGGCAGGGAGCTGAGGAGAGAGCTCTTTTCTTCAATAGAAATGTGATAGGGTGTATGTATTCTACCCCTCAGAAAAGGGTGAAAGTGGCTAACACACTTGCTCAGAAAGCAGGCAGTAAAAAAACAGATTTTAAAGGAGGACTGAGACTTATTTACATATTGCTAGTTCTTTACTTTTCCCTTTAGTCTTAAATTGCTATGGAGGACATTTAAACTTGTTAGTGTTCTAATGGTTAAAATTTCAGATTTTACAGTTTATGACTGTTTTACAAGGAATCCAGGACTACCGTAACATCCTTATTTGCGAGAAAACCTGAGACACAAGACTGAGAAGTAAATAGCCTGTGCCACATTAAAGAAACAAACAAACCTACCTTTGGATGTACTGATTTTCTACAAGTCATAGCCATTATGCTCCAAACAGTGCACATTCCTCAAAGTCTGCAGTATGGCGCCATTAGTGCTTGTGCTCCTATGTCACTTAAGTGCTTTTGAAAATTCAACACTTAGAATCCTAATCTGATGTGTTCCTATTTGTGAAAACTTTACTGATATATACATTTCACAATAGTTGTGTTGAAAGTGTAAATCTTATTTGTTAACTTTGAAACAATTTTGTTTTGAAGTGGCAATGATTTGCTACTAGAAAGTTGTTAAAATATCACTTTAATCCCTTCTGCTGCACACACTTACACACATGCCTTAAGTACATAAATAGTCCCTCTGAATTCAATAGGACTATTCGTGTGTGTGGTTACATAGCTGCTTAAATGTTTAAAGGCCCAGTGCCTTAATTTAATATTGTAGTTTTTTTCTATAGCAGTTTTGCAAAATTCTAATAAGATGTCCTACTATTAGAGCCAATAAATTAGTATTTCATTTGTACACTAAAGTAACAGCACAAATTTTCAAGTTATACAACCTGACAAAGATTTGTTGGGGGATTTTTAAATAAAACTAATTCTCCTTGAATTCAATAACTCTACTCTGCCACTAAGGAAGGAAAACCCCATGTTGTCAACCCCTGCTAAGTAGTCTTCCACAAAAATATTATTTGGGACATGGGCAAGACTCCTGCAATGGAAGAAACATGCTACTCGGAGCTCTGAGCAGAGAGGATCTTGTTTACACAGTCTTAACGTTTCCAAACTGTAACATGATTCTGGGCCTTACTGGAAGTAGTCTCCCCATGATATAAAAGTGGAGTCTTAGCATGAGTCTAGGAAAGCAGACACCCACGCCCACCCACCCACGTTGCCCTTTAGGCTAGGGAAAGGTTAACTGAACTGCAAGCACAGAGACCACAAGATTTAACCCTGCTCTGCCACTGACTTACTATCTTTGCCCTTCGCAAAACAATGAATCAATGCTTTGTATTACTACTTTGATGTCCTGTCATTCACCCATTTCACAGATAATGTAAGATCTTGTGTCAGATCACTTGTGGCCATGTTAGGAACAGCTCTCCAGTGCATCAGAGCCAAGACTCCTTCATTCTGCTATCCTTTTCAGGAGGAACATACTAAAAGAAGTACTTCTGTAACCTTTGCTAATAATGTGGCTCTGTCTAGCTGCTGGACTACATAGCTCTTTGACTGTGCCACTTCCACGCCAGGAGACTTGGTTCTGTCCTTACAGACAACCTCATCACTGCCATCTTGTCTATACTACCTCTAGCAATGAAACCACAATTTGCTCCCCAAGAAGGAACAGAAAACAAGAATCCTAAGACTCAGTCTTCAATTGCTCTAACATACATGTGTTAAACCCCTGCCAGTATACGTTCTTTTTTTCCTTCATGGATTGATTAGTCCATGGTGGATAACAGCACGCCTTCTCCAATTAATCCTGTAGCAGAAGAAATGGTGTGTACTGGGTAAAACACCACAGATAACTTGGGGAGATGAGGAAAAATATACATGTATTGATCATATGGGCCATTAAGAAGTGATATTATATTGAAAAACTTATTTAAAAAATAACTTGGATTTGTGTTAATGGGAGTGTCCTTTAGGAACAAGGTGTGGTGTTTTAGAGCATTTGAGGCTGAGCAAAGCGTGGGAGATTCTGCTTGTGTGAAAAAGTAGAAGACCCTGCCTGTGCAAGAGCCAAAAAGTTCAGAGCTAGTAAAAACAGTCTTATTCTCATGGTGTAGCATTAGCACCTACAGAGACCAGATATCGAGGGCATTGCAGATGAGGTAGAGTCTTTCATTTGCAAAGCCACCAGTGTGTACCCTGCCCAGCTCAGTGGGGATAAAAAAACCTGCTCAAATCTAGCATATGTCTGACTTCCATATGAGCCTGGTTGTCCCAGTTCCAGCTCCTATATTGCAATCTTACCAACATGCTCTGCACTAACTCGTAAACTCTTTGGAGCAGGGATTCTTTCTTACTATGTATTGAGCCAACACCTAGCACAACAGGACCCTGATCTGATAGTCTTCTAATCCAGTGAGAGTCTCTTCAGGACAGGCCAAAAAAAAAAAAAAAAAAAAGCAAAAACCAGAGTATTCAAAGCTGCACAAGTACTGGTGTCTCACACCACCATTTCAATGAAAAATGGCTCACCAGCTAGAGCCAATCTTATGGTTTAGGGGGAATTTTCTCATGATTTTTTGAACTTCTGGAACTGGCAATACTTTCCAGCAGAGTTCTGAACAGTGGTAAGGATGAGGCAATAGCTCTCTAGAGAACAAGAACTCCTGTGGTAAAGTAATCCCATCTGGGGACTGGACTAAACCTGCTTAAAAGACTTACAGTGGTGGCACGCCTCAAGGTGGATCCTAAAGCTGGCTGAACCCTGCTAACATCACTGAGGCTGCCACACAAAACAAAGGCAATTTTCCATTTTTATATGAGAAGTTTACCCTCTTGTTGAAGGCATCAACATTTTAAAAATGCAAGTATTGGCAATCACTCACTTTCCTTTATATAGGTATCACTGTTCAACTGCAACATGTAGCGTCATCCTCCGTACTGAAAATTAAAAATTTTTACTTCTTATTACTTTTGTTTAATAAACACATCAGGACTCCTTGAGCTAGCTTGGGATATTTATTCAAAATAAACAAAACCAGCCCCTGAATCCAAAAACATTAACTAATTTTGTGGAAAAGAGAGTTAGCATTCCAACAATACCATTAAAAATATAGCCAAAGGAGATTTTTTTTAAAAGGTGCTTGCAGTCCAATCCACAGAACACTTTACACCAGATAGAGTTTAGAGACTTTAAATTCTGGGCATCATGTGCCTTTAATCTGACTAAGTTATTAATTATTTTATAGTGCTTCCCCCCCCACTCCAAGATGCTGCATAATGTAAATCAGGTTTTGGTCTCTATTTTAACAGGGTACCATTTTGTTAAACATGGAAAGTTGAAAGCCTGCAGAGGGGTTGCCAAATTAAAACTAGAAAAACTGCTGAAGTAGTGTTTTCAGATGACTTTTGAACAGGGGCAAAGAGCAGCTATGGAAGATGTTCAGTAGGAACTAGTTACAGACAATAGGAACCACTGCAGTAACAGAACAAACTCCTGCCAACCCAAAGCAAGTGCCTTGGAGCACAGGCTTCCTGCTAGATATATACTAGGAGGGGTTCTCAAATGTACCTAAACAATTGCTGGCTTTAAATTTAAAACATTATATATATTTTCTCTGTTTTAAGCAACTCAGTGTAATGTAACAGGATTGGGCACCAGTTGTGCTGCTATTTTTTGCATTAGTAGAGAAGTTCCAAGAGCCTCATAAAGGCAACTGCATATTACTGGTGCAAAGTTACCGGCCTATGGATGCAGTCCATATATGTTTCTTATCTGAAAATGAAAATTCTGTTCCATGTCTTAACTGTATGGCTGACCATCAAAAGGACATGTTAAAAAAAAAACGCCAAAGTTCATAACTTCTTTCAAACTTTCCTTTAAGTGCAGGTATGAAAAGGCCTCCTTGGAACAGATGAACCCTAGCCAGCAACTAGACTTCTGTTTTCCCAGGTTTGGAAATGAGGCATTTGACAATGAGCAGGAATATCACCCAAGCATGTGTCAAAGGGAAAAACTGAGCTTAAAGGATCTATCAGGTAAGATAATTATGAAACAGCACATTGTTTCTCTATTTCACAGTTAGAAAAGATAACATATCTTGTACATGACTAGATAAAACCAGGAGGCATACCACATTTCAAGTCCTCAGAAAGGGCAAAGAGTGGTCATCAGTTTCCTCCTCTTCTGGATATAATCCAAACATATCAACAAATCTTAGTTATAAGGCCCAGCTTTGTGAAGGTATTTAGGCATTGTTGTGCTCAGTGATGCAACACCTAACTGACTTAGGAGCCCAAGTCTCATTTTCAGAAGAGATCTAGGCCCAGAGGAATCTAAATTTCAGAGTGTATAAAACCCTTCTGAAATTGAGATTTAGGCTCCTAAATCAGTTGGACATTGGAATTCTGAGTGCAGCAGCATCTAAACATCTTTAAAATCCTGGTCCTAAAGCAACAGCTCCAGTCACTTTTATGAAGTCTTAATGGGAAGTTCAGTAAGGCCAAAATGGCCACCTAGCCCTTTTCTGAAGCCAGCAGAAAATCATTTATGGCAACGAGTATAGTTTTAACTCCATATTGATACCTGAATCCAGATGAGAAACATCTACTGTAGTGCAAGTGAATCTGAAAAGCATTAAAGTAGTATTTCAAATTAAATAAGCAAGATGATCAGTGAGATACTGGTGTAAGAAATAAGTTTATACAAAACTACAGTTTAAGGATGTAGACTGCACATAAGCAGTGTACTGTAGTATCCAACTGAAACAGCAGTGGTCAAACAAAATACAACCATTTTTGCTGAAAGAATAACAGAGGGAAGGAAATCAAACTTTAATTTTCTACAGTTATTGTATGTAACAGATGGCATGAGTTTCATGAAAACAACAGAAATGATTCAGTCATATACTGGGTTTTCATCGTCAATGTTTTCATAATTATTTTCATTTAATTTCTTAGTTATAGTTTCAGACCCCATAATCTCATTTTTTCCCCTAGTTTGTGCTTTTTCTTTCCCAATTCTTTGTTCTTGCTGGTTCTTCGAAGAATTTCTTTTTAAGTCAGAGAATTTTGGTTCAAACCAATACAGGAGAAATAAAGCACTGACTTCTGTGTTTACTTGAGGAAAGAAAACAGTCTGTATAGTGCTGAAAGCAAATAGAGTAAATATATTGAAAAACTGAAGATTGTTGTAAAGATAATTATCCACATGGTAACACCTTCATCATTAAAGACAGATGCACATCCTAAAGAAGGGGTTATTCAATCAATTTTTTCCCTAGTTTACTTCACACATTACCACTAGAAACAAATTTACTGTAGTCTGGCATGAATACTCACCCACTCACCATTGACCACAAAGGGGAAAACCCACAACTAAACTGTTTCATACCTACTGTATGTAAACTGTTTTTATGCAGAAAAAGTCTCTGCTACTGACAGAAATATACTAAAAAGAATTTTAAGAGTCAGAATTGTTAAAATTACACACAGCTTTTTACTATCTGCAAAAAAATTGTTTTGTGTACATAGAGCTTATTCCTGGCAATATTTAAAATCCAGAATTAGCCAATTAATTAATTAACTGGCTCCAGTTTCAGAAAGCCAGCAATGAAATCTGTGCTTCACATTAACAGATAGGCACAAATATCAACTCTACCATGGGTTCCCAAACTTACTCAAAGCATGGGCCACATATCAGATCTAATCAACCACCTCCCATTTGAAATTGCACAGACAACTTCCCCATCCCATTCCATCTGTATAACACCCCTGTGTCAATTACAATTAATGGCATGGAAAAATACCTGAAAGCTTCAAACTAATTTTTAGCTGTCTTAATGATTCAGCAGGTGGAAACTGGAGCTCTTGTTTGTAGTCAATGAAAACTAGCTGATAATCAGGTCTGGATTATCTCAGGGGTTTTAGGGGCTAAAGGGAGGCCCTGCCGCCCCACTAAAATCCAGCCCTAGCCTGAGCACTACAGCTGAAGGCCCAGGTGCTGCAGCCTGACGGCATCCCTGGCTGGTCGGCCCCAGCAAGTTCCAGACTTGCTGGGGCAGACCAACAACTTAGGGGCGGGGAAGCAGCACTGCAAGCTGTGGCCTCTGTCCTGAGCAGGTGCTCCATGCCAGGCCCCAGGCCAAGCACCGCCCCACCCCGCCCCCATGGCAGGCCAGACCTTCCAAGGATCAAGCGTCAGCCCACCCATGGCCAGTCTGCAAGCTCTGGACCTCCCCCAAGCTGAGCGCCGCTCTACCCCCAAGTGGGGTGCCACCACAGTGGGGGGGAGCCACAAAAGTGAGGCGCTCCACCCCCCCACTTCCCCAGGACCCTTAATCCAGCCCTGCCAATAATATGATGGCTGGCAACTAGTTTCCTATTAGCTTACAGATAAATTCAAAAAGCCTTCCTATTAATCAATAAATCTGTATATAGGGGTTGGGGCCTAGAACCTGAGAAACTGCCATGACAAAGATCTACTACAGGGGCTAAAGCAAGAAGTCCAACCCTCAGTGCCTGGAGGTTGGTGGCAGGGTGTTTCTGGAGAACTCCAGAATTCCCTTCTCTTGTATGTCTTAAATAGCTCCTTTAAGGTAGAATTTTGTCCATAGGAATGGCAGGACTGTTACAGTTTTATTTATTCCTTTGATTTATGTTGAATGTATAAAGTAAGTTCTAACCCTGCTGTGTGACTTTTTGCACTTGCACCTTAGATATTCTGATGGGTTTGGAAGATCGAAGTATATATCTGTATCCACCTATTTATTCAGAAGCTGTATCAGATTTTTAGAACAATTTTAATTAAGTTAATTAACATTAGAGATGGATTGAATGAAAAACTCAAATTTGGATCTTGATCTGAATTTTGCAGCTCTACCCCAACCCCAAATGTACAGAATTAGAGTACTAAGAAAAAAGAGTGTACATTAGCCAGGGGACCTGTTATACCCTCTCTCAAGATTACAAAATTATTTCAGTGTTTTCCATGAAAGCCTGATATACAAACTTAAAATTATATACTACCATCTCCTTAGCCAGTAGCAGTATGTTTTTGGATTAAATCATACAGCAGCTGGAAACAAAACTGAGTATTTTTTTTAAACTTTATCAAGATTTAGGGTAAAACTTCCCACTAGCATATACACCGATGAAACTCCAACAAAATCAACTGAATTGCACCAGTCTACAGAGAGTTTGATGCTCAGGAGAGGGTAGATTATCAGCCTGAGATGACAGTTCAGGCAATTCCTTGCTTATTAAAAACCAATTAGAAATGTATTCTGTATTACAATGTTGCACTGTCTGACTTGCTGCAACAAAGAGCAAAAGAAAACTCCTGTGGTGGAAAGTGAAACCTTTGTGAAAAAAAGAAATCATGTACATTTATACTGTGAGATCACAATTTAATGCTCTCCTATATATTTTAGATGAAGTAACAGTATTGGCTCTTTTGGCAAATCTCTTATTATTTGAATATATTTTGTCAATACATTTTATTAGTTTTCAGAGTTTCAAAATAAATGTGAACAAGGCTGGTTCTGGCCCTCCTACAAGCAGCTTTGCAATGGCTCACTTCTGCAAAGTTATTTCTGCCATACTCAGAAAGCCAGGATCTTTTATAAAACCTCCACTCTGCTCTCAAAGGTTATATAAAGGTCAAGACTCATTTTATTCAGATGATCTTCTAACCGTGCAAAAAATGCCTCCAGACCAAAATGGCCTCTACACCTGCTGACCTGGAGAGACTCCACTGCCCTGCTGGCTACTCCCCATTTTGCTTCTCCCTACTCTGCTCTCCCCACCCCACCCCATCTTTGCATTTGCTGCCAAATGACATTTATGCAACTAAGTTTGCCCATTCCCCAGGGACAGAATCACAGACTGCACCTGTTTATGGGAGGGATGTTGAGGCTGCAATGTTTACCAAGAGCAACTCCTTACCATTGTAAAAGGCAGAACAAGTGCTTTCTTGGCCTGCTAAATGAGGGAAGACATTTTAGATATGCAGGTATCTGGAGAAGAAAGTCTTCCTGAGGAAGAAAACATTCCCTTCTCCACCCCCACCCATTTCATATGACAGATGCAGGGCTAGCCAGCTCTCATGGTCCAGGGGGGTACCCCTATTCGCTGATCAAGGGTGGAACACCTATTTCCAAATCCAACTAAGGCAAAAGGGTGAAATGTGGTTTGTGCCTACCCAGTCTGGAGAGACCAAGCATGAACGGGAGTCACACCCACCTAATGACTCCAGCCAGAGATAACTGATGAGGCTGACCCACACTGCAGCCAGCATGCACTGACCATAAAATGTACAGAGTCTAAAATTCATTAGATATACAGATTAAACAGCACTGGACAGCAAAGTCTCCCTACACAGCCTACAACTAGAGAGACACAAGAGAACTGAGTTAGCTACAAGAACATTTGGCAATTTTACAGTGCCTCTTATTTGAGGATCTCAAAAGTACTTTACAAAGTTGGATAAACAACCCCATTTTATATATATAGGGAAACTGAGACACAAGCATTGCAGTGATTTGGTCAAGGTCATAATCAAGGGACTATAGGAACAGTGACAGAGTTAGGAGCATAACCAGAGGTTTAGTCTACATGTAAAAATTAGGTTGCTGTAGCAACATTGGTCAGGGTGTGAAAAAAACCCAACCCAGATCAAACCAGCTGCATCGGCCTAGCCCTCAGGTGACAGAAGACTGCTTCTGTCAATGTAACTAATTTCGTTTGGGAAGGTGGTCCTACACCAGTGGAAAAAAAAATCCCAGTAATATAGGCTACATCTACTCTACAGATTTATGTCAGGACAACTAAACTGACACAGATATGCTGGCACAGCCTCTGTCATGTAGATAGCCCAAATAACCTATTTCCTAGTCCCTTACTCTAATCATTAGACAGACCATCCCTTGCACTTAATTCTTTATTTGTCCCATTGTGCCTAAGGCCTCCGAATATGCTGCATTGCAGGCAGCTCATTCAGACAGAAACAATACATAGATGCACACAGTATTACAAGTCATGGAAGTCTTGGGATACTGTCTTTGCAGACACTGTCATAATTTCAAAGTATTATATTTCTTACACCTGTCTCCTTCCTGATACAGAGGATCTGCACTTTGGTTGGGATTGTGGGTGTTAGGCGCCCAAATATCATGGAAATTTAATGCACTAGGCACTCAATACTCTAGAGTCCTTTGAAAAGCTCAGTCTTCACCTTTTTCAATAGTCTGGCTAAGAAGCAACGCTCAAACAGATAAATCCTCTTACTCATTAGCAAAGCTATACATTTTAATGTATGTTATTGCCCCTTCTATTTATAAGGCATCTGTGAAGCTGTGGTGCTTCAATGCTATTCTCGACCCACGTCATTAACAACATGTTCAATATTTTAATGGCAGGACTAATGCAACCTAGAGATTGAGTCAAATTCATCCCTGATGTAATTCCACTGACTTAATAGAGTAAGCCGAGTTTATCCATGGTGCACCATACCTGATGGTAGATTTAACAATCAAAAATACACACAGTCACCATAACTACAAAATTCCAATAAATATGAGAGAGTTTAATTCTCATCCACCCCAAGACTGAAATAGCAATTTGGTGGGAGGGGATAAATTAAGAGTAACTTGTTGATAAACTTTATTTCTATACTATGTTTCCACCTTTGGATTAAAACAATTTAGCTTCTGTGGTATCTGTATAGTAAAAAACAGTGTTTCCCAAATTATGGCGCATGCTCCTGACAGAGACAGAGACAGAGACAGAGAGAGTAGCTGGGTGTGGATGGGCCTGCAGACAAACTCCTGAACTGTTTTCCAAAGTCTCTGCATGTTTTTTTCGCTCAACAGTTTCTAGCCACCATGACTGCAGATGAAATCTGTCAAACATGACTGAGCCTGAGTTTGCAGAAAGTCTGAAATAACAGCTCTGTGGTGTGAACTGCCCCATTCCTTTCAATGGTGATTCTTTAAATGTCAACACACAACTATTTCACTGCTCAGCAAAGCATGCAAGAAAGGAGAGGTTCATTTTATGAAGTCCCACACCAGTGTTTTCTAAAAGGAAGGGACATAAGTTATCTGCATGCAGATGCAGAAGACGTGATTGTAGAGAGTGCATGACTGGTTTCCATCTTCTGAAAAGGGGCTAAGATTTCAAAAGATTAGGAACAATTGATATAAAATCCAGCCTAGTTTCTTAGCACAAAACCAAGAGTCCAAAATGATCAAGGGCCCAATTCAACTCCCAGTGACTTCGATGGGAGATAAACGGGGCCCTGACACACATAGGAGTTAGACAATAAGCCATCCAGCTCATGCACTGTTGGAATACTGCACTGTGCTACTAGCTAAAAGACAGACCTGAGAACAAAATGATGATCAAAAGCCCATGCCCAGTGATGCTCGGACAGACTGCGAAGGCAATGCTTCATGTTCTAGACTCCATGCTGCTGCCTAGATCTCAGTGCGGTTTTTGTGTCAGATGTGGGGGAAAAAAGCCTTCACCTATCATGCAGAATTAATAAATTCAAATCATAGCAGATGCCTTAAGGACAAAAATGAACTGCTGGCATCTAGGGTGGACAGACAGAGGGCCTTATTGCTTGTGCTGTTGTAAATAACACAAGACAATTTATAGCAAAAGGAAACAAGTATTTCATTTTCACTAAGTAGTCAAAATAATGATCAAGAAAACAAAGCAAATTCCACTAGCTATAGGATGTGAATTGGACCTTGTGAATAGGGTAGTAAGAGAGGGTTGAAACTGCCTAAAATCATTGAGTCTACTGTTTACTACACATAGTGCAGAACATCAGCAAACACTTTTCTTTGTTTGCAATCCAAATTTCTTAATCTCTAGTCACATCATTTTTATGCATGGAGAATACTGACTGATTTTTTTCCACCAATGCAATATTCTTTACCAACCTAATGGAATTATAAGTAGATTCAAAATCCATAGTACTACGTTCGTGTACACAGGCTCCGTATATAAACAAAACACTTATTTGATAATACGATATTCTCACTCAAAAAATTAATTGAAATTCCTTTAGTCTATATGCTGACAACTAAACAGGATAAGGTTTTTCCCACCTCAGGCTTTACTGTCTGGACAAAAAGCTATTAATATAAAAAGCTTTAGTGAATCTAAAGGGAAATACAAATAGCATATTGAGGCCCAAGGTCCAGGGAAGACTAGAGCAATTTACAAACCTGCCCAACCTGACATTAATCAGAGAGTCTAGTTTCTGTAAAGACAGGTTTTTTCTAGTCTAGAATCCATCACTGGAAAAAGAAGTCTAATATTATTTTTGTCCTTTTCATCGGCACTGTAAGAACATATCTAACTGTCAGACCAAGTTACATATGCAATACAAAATAAAAATGAGCAACACTTCATTGGGCCCATTCAAGTGGGTCAGCTGAACAAAATTCTATGGATAAACAATACTGAATACTTAATCTTTTAATCAGGCAAGAGTTAATCAGCCATAACTACCTAACATACCTGTACACAGACAAGACTCTAATGCTAATGCTGCCTGATCATTTTTAAAACATGAAAAATTCTCCATTTCCCATTCCTATGGACTCAAAGAGCAAATAAAAATATTAACTTAAGAATGCTGCTAAATACTTTGTAAAGTTTTCAAAATGTATTCCATCAACCTTAAACACTAAAACAAGCCAGTGTTTGATTTTAAAGAGACACTAGATGTTTGCAGTTACAAAAGAGTTCTTTCTTTTGTCAAGCTGCATTTTAACTTAATAAACAGAATAAATTAACTATGAGCTGAGATAATAAATAACTCATTGTCCTGCTACAGGCCTACATCAGATACTATATTTATATTAGTCTGTACAGTAGAAGGACATGCACAGACTTGTTTATGATTGGCAAGTCCAGTATTTCAGTAGCTACCATATCCTGCTATACTATTTTGATTGAAAATATGTTTTGCATACTAGTAACACTTCTTTTAATCTAAAAATGTCCATCCACTATACTCACAAATGGGGGGGGGGGGGGGGGGAAATAAAACAGTGAAGACTACACTGAAAGGTACTCAGGTAAATGTGTTAAATCCTTCAGGAGTTAAAAACACATTGACCTCCTAAAACACAAAACCTAGGAGAAAATACTCTTCTCAATAAGTGACAAGTTTAAGTTAGGCATCAAGATGGAATCTTGTCGTTTTAGCATTATTATCAAGAATAGCTTGTACAATACATTAACTCCCAGTACACTCCCCCTACCGTAAATTGCTCTAATTCTTGGGTTGGGAGCAGGGAAGGAGTGAGTTTCTAATGTAAGTACTATATGTATGCTACTTTTTTTTTTTTTTTTTTTTGCACAGCTACCTTATCCTTTCTGGTTAATACATATAACTGAATATCAACTAATCAAAGAAATCAGAAATTCAGGTGAAGGCTGCTTGGGAATTCACAGGATTTCTAATGTTAGATCTCCCTAGATAGGAAAACCAACACTTAAAGTAAGGTTTGAAAATTAAGTGCAATTTTATTACAAATAAGTTGTTTCACATATTGTATGTTTACAGAATAATATGCAAGGATTGATCTAGTCTGGAAGTGCTGCAGAAGTTTTAGAGCTATCAAGAAAGCAGTCAAAACAGTCAAGAAGTAAAGGTCATGTGTATGTGAAGGATGGCTAATCAACTATCCACTAATTCTACATGCCACATTGGGGGAGGAGACAACCACACTGTACTGGTGAAACCTCTGATGTTTCAAATACTTTGCACTAGCCTGTGCATCACCATTTGGTGAAGCTATTAAAATACTTTGCACAGAAAGTGGAGAAAAGTTATTTACTCAAACACTTTGCATATTTAAACCAAGCCATCTTTGAGTGTAATGTTATAAATACCAAAATCTCTCTTTAAAAAACGAGTTCTTATTAAAGGAGAGGTTTTACTTAGTAGCCATTTTGTCTTCAATTTGGACATGATACCTAATCTGAATGCAATGTAAACATGCTGGCTGAGAAGCTGATTTCCAAACACCATGTTGCTGAGAAGAGACAAAATGTAAAATATGTACCACAAAAACCTATTCTAAACCAGAATAAACTGAAGATAACACAATCTGAACACCCAGCTAATATTGTCTCTTTAAGTCATCTCATTGCACACAAGAACTAAACAAAAGGCTCTGTGTGTGGATTAAGGACACAGAATGTGATTTACTGTTAAATTGATTTTAAAAACCCTAGGAAATTAAACTACATACTACATCCCCCATAAAGATTGTTTAATATATGTGGACATTCTTTTAAAATTCGTATTAATTCAATATATCATAAAAGCTAACTACAATATGAGGCAGTATAAACACTGGGTCAGTGCATTGGATATTAGGCATCCATGGTACGGATAATGCAAAGATAAAAATTATTGTACATATAAAATTCTCAATTTTCAAAATATAACAAAAAGGCTTAATCTACATATTGCAGGTGCCAGGTCCTTGCAATACTTCACTGTCAAAAACAAGGCTTTTTTTTTTTTTTTTTTTAAATTTGCAGGACAAACTAAACTCCATTAACTTTTTTTTTCATTTGTTTTTAAAAACTAATATTAAATTCAGCAGAAAGTGGGTTTACTATAGGGTTGTTTTGTTTAAAATTTGTAACAAAAATTGGATTCTTGGAAAGGAATTTGCATCTTACCATACAAAGTTTAAGCCCAAATCACATTTAATTGCAAACCCATGGAAATAGAGCTTTATAATGGGAACACTGATACAATCTTTATTATAACATTTTGTACTTCTTGCTGCAGCAATACTTTGTATTATTGGGGAAGAAGACATTCATATATCAAAAAGAGCAGAAAACCATATTCAATTATTAAAAATACTTAAATAGGTGAGATTACATCCATCATTTTAACACACCCATACCATAATTACCACTATTTTTGATACAAATTAATGTAAATACAGATAAACAAACCATGGAATACATTTGACTATATATAATTCCTGGGGGGCAAAAATGCTGGTATCCTCTAAATAAAAGAAATACACTTTTGTGTGTGTCATAATATATATCATATGCACACATGTGTGCATGTTATATGTATTTCCAAAAGATGCAGTCTTCACAGGAAAAGTAGAACCACCACCTCTCCTGGACGGTTTATAATCTTGAATAAACAGAGCAAAAACGCCTAGGAGAGGTAACTAATCCCAGAGCTGAGCAGGTTTTTGCGTTGCCTATTAATATTCTTATGGACAATGGTCCCTCTGGCTGAAATTCACAATACGCTTCTTCCTCTGTGTGGTGGTGTGGGGAGGGGGGGGGGGTCCTCTGTCTGCAAAGCCAAGTAAACACATTTTCCATTTCCCATCCCCCACTCCTCAGATATACACACACACATCACCACCATCATGCAGTGCAAGTTATCTCCCAGCCTCCCTCCTTTTAAATGCACCAAGCGCCTCGATCCCTATGTTAAGCAAGTTGTTTTTGTGCAGCTCTAAGAAGCGTCTGGCGTGCATGGGGAGGGTTTCCAGAGGCGCATATTCAATAGCGATTTACCCCCCAAATGTCAAGGGCCCTGGGTGCGCGCAGCGGGCTCTGGAGAGGCACATGCAAGCTTGCGCGAGAGCCAGCCCCCGTGCGGCACGGCGCTGCCCCCCACCCGCCATGGAGGCTGCTCTCACCAGATGGAGTTCTTGATTTTGTGTTGCAGCGCGCTGGCTTCCGCCCCCTGCAGCCCGGGCACCAGAGCTGGCAAGGCCCCCCCTGGCGCGGGGGTGCCGGGGAGCTGCTGCTCCGGCGGCGGCTGGGGATCAGGTTGCTGCTCTTCTGCCATCATCGCCGGCGGGGCGGAGGGCGCGGGGCGGGCTCGGCCGGGAGAGGGAGCGGGCGGAGCGGCGCCGGAGACACTAGGCCTGCACCCCAGCCCTCGAGTGAGCCGCCTTTCCCGGCTGCCTGGGGCACATCACGGAGGAGAAGCCGCGCCGGGTCCGGCCGCTGCTACGCCGGAGGGTGGGGAGCCTTCCCGAGGGGAAGGCGCATCGCGACGCTCCCGCCGCCCCGCGCTGTGGGGCGGCCGCCGCCGCTCTCCCCCCGCCTGGTCCCGCTGCTGCGGCCCCGAGCGAGCAGCCAGCCCCGCACGGCGCAGTGCTGCAGCCGAGTGCCGCCGCCGGTCCTGCTGCTCGGCTCGCTCTGCCAGGAGGAGAAAGGAGGCAGGCAGCCCGTGCGCGCACCGCGCAGGCTCACTGCTGCCCTGTGCAGACAGCAACAACACGGCTCAGACAGGGGGAGGGAATCGCCAGGGCAGGGACCCAGGCAGCCGCGGGGGAGGGGGGCAAGTTGACTCCGCCGCGGCGTGCCGGCCTCAGCCAGGCCCCAGCACCACTGGGAGTGCGACTCCGGGCGGCGCTGCCCTTCATTCCGGCTGGCTGGGTCAGGGCTGTTTGTGCCAAGCGAAGGGCTGGGCACTCCCTCCACAGCGAGCCATCCAGCAGACCCCCATGCCATGGCACCAGGACGGCCTCTCACCTGCTGCCCAGGAGTCACACACGGCCCAGTGCCCCAGGGAACTAGTCTGCTCAGAAGGGCATGTGTTAAAAAGTGGGCCTGGTACACTGCGCCTCATGGATTAGCCAGATGCATAGATTACATTTTTCAAGGCTGGGATGTTTGGGTTTGTTTGGTTTTTTTGAGTCATTCATACAGGGCCACAGGTGTACATGGTATTTTACAAATAAAAGCATCAAAAGACTAGGCCTATGGAACACCAAACAGGTGCAGGGGTCTGCAAATTGCAGAGTTAGGGTCTAGGGCCCAGTCAGTAAATACATATTACCTAGCAATGTGTTTACTTACATGAACAGACCCATTACATTCAAAACTACTCACTGTAGGCACACCACCTGTTGGTTAGAATTCACAAACAATATTTAACAATAACTGAGATTGTGCTATCCATGCATACATAGGTAATTTAAATTATTACACTATGCAATAGCTATTATCTGAACTTTATGTTCTCCCTGATATTCAGTTATCAGCATACTACAGTCTATACAAAGATTCTCCAACATCAGACAATATGGGTTAATGTTTTTAAAACAGCACTTACAAATATAAGCCTCACAATACAGATTCAACAATGATGATTCTCTCTTGCCCTAGAATCATTTATGCACTCCTGTTGCATAAAGGCAGTGATCTCCCTACCCTACTTGAGTCTTGCCCCCAGTGTAGGGGATTTCCTATCTGGCTTAGAGCCACTGACACTGTTTCTGACATTATAGTAAGTGAACTCAAATACTATGAAAACATGTTGGTTTTGGAGGGGAGAAAATATAGGTAATGTTCATCCCTGGTGAATTTAATTCCTTCTGATATTGCTCCAGTGATTAAACTGTCACTTCAGATGCCTGCACACATATTGGCATCATATAGCCAAAAGAAGGCATCCAGCAACAAAAATGGAACTAGGTCCCATCTATTCTGTACAAGCTATCGTACTAAGGGGACTCAGGTATAACACCATGGTTCCCCTTTGTAGTTAAAACATGGCTCAGTACAAAGTTTGATTGGAACAAACCCTCTTCAAACTATATTTCCAAGATGTGCTTAAAGGCTTTGGTATATTGTTCAGGAAAATGTTTATACCACATTTAAGTCCCATTTATTACACAAGAACTAACTATATTTAAATTCTGTTAGTGGACCACTGTGTTGTAAGGACACCCCACTTCCCTTCCCAGAATCATAATTCTATTTAATTCCAGAGTGGATAAGCACAAGGACTTGGGAACTGGGCTGGACACTCATACCATATTTCATTCACAGAACAGGTCTGTGAGACCTAAAAGCCCATGGCCACACTCACACATCTCAAGGCTAAAAATCACCTTTTATTTTCTTAGCAAATTTCTAGCCTGTTTCATTGTGAAGAAAGTCTTGACATTGTGAAGTGTCTGTTAATGTTGAGTTTGTAATTATATATTTAAATATAAACACAATGGTGCCTATAGGCCCAGAGATCAGGGCCCTGTGGCCACGTGCCCTCTCAGCATGTCCCCTTATAGTGTGGCATCGTACGTCAGCGATTCTCCCTCTCTTTCCCTCCAGCTCAGCCACTGTTAAACAAAATGAATAAGCAATATCTGAAAGACTGAAGAAGCTCATGATTCTGGAATAGTTCTTTAAATGCACACCACACAAAATGATAAGTTTGTGGCAGGATGGGAAACCAGCAAGTAACATTTACCTGCTGCAATCTTTCAAGCCATAGGAAACTAGAAGTTAAAAGCTAATCAGTAAACATCACATTTATATATCATGCTAACTCAGAGGGTTGAAGAGTGTTCTGTTCCGGAGTGGAGGGCAGCAGGACCACTGTTTTTGAACATCTTTGCCTAGACATAGGCATCTAAGTCCATATTTACACAATTAAATTAGTAGCCTGGTTTTCAGAGGAGCTGAGTACTCATAATTTACTTTATAATATGTGAAAACTTCACATTCTCAACAAACTTTGAAAAATAAGGCTATATTTATTTATGTGCCACAGTAAAAATAACAAGGTCAGGTCTGAAAATGTTAGTCCAGATGCATACAATAGCTGGTAAATACTTACATTGTGAATATGTTTCAGGAAGAATCGGACTTGTGCTTTACTCAATTACAGAGACAAGGGCCAAGTTCTGCTCTCATTTACATCTGCAGAAAACAGGAATAATTCTACTTAAGTAGAAGTATAAACCCATACATAAGGATCAGTCTTGCTGACTAACACATGACAAAAACACTGGGCTTGATATCCCATTCCCTTTCATCCTTGGTAGCTATTTACCTCTGTGCAATATGAGTGTAAAACCCTAACCATAGCAGAAGGGCAGCTTTTTATAAGCACTTTGCACAGGTGTAAAAGACTCCTGGTAATATCTACTTGAGGAGGCCATAACTATCCATCATAGCTTTTAAAGGCATCTAAAGACATTTAAAGGCATTTCCTTGTCTGATGCATATATCAAGGCTTCTGGTCTGCACTGCGTAAAAAAATCTGGAAATATACTTCAAACCAGGTAACCTCAGAGGGTTTCATGGTTAGAACCAAACTGTCCAATTTCAGGACCCAGTTCTGCAAGCACTTAATTTTAAGCATGTGAGTAGTCCTGAAGGAATATTTGCAGGATTAGTGTCTTAATCTTTTCCACTCAATACAGTTATTTTAATCTTATATTTTGTAATATGATTTACAAATAGTATGAAATAGCAGACTGACAAACTTGATTCCTTTACGAATCTGTAAGAAAAATCCCCTTTTCACTATAGATCAGCCATTGCTCCCTAGTGTTCTGGTGGGGAAACTAATGCCTGCTTTGAAGAGAACAGCTTGATTTAGGCTTTGTCTGCAGTGGGATTTTCAGCACTAGTAGCTAGTCACTGCCATTTACTCTCCTAATGTAGATGTATGATACTAGCGAACACTACTGGTGTAGTTGCACTGATGCTAAAAACTTCATTGTAGACAAAGTCTTTTTTAACTTTAGGGCAGAAGGGATCATTAGTGGGTAAACTTCAAAAGGGTATGAGGAGGAAGCAAAAGGACAGAAAATTTTTGGAGGAAAAAGAGGACCAGATGACAGCTCTAGATGTTGGGTAAGAGCTAGCCATCAGCATTGCTTAGTTGATTTAAAAAAGCTTTAATTATGTTTATTTCCCCTGCTTTTCTGTAGCTTAAAATCTCACACAAACCCTCTCTGCAGGGAGAAGTTTGTGTTTAAAGATTACTACCTCTTTTCTAGTATTTTTCTCCTTAATGCCATTTTGGGGGAGGGGGGGGGGTTGTGATCTGAATGACTTCTGGTAGTTAAATTGAGGAATACAACATCTGATGCTTTAGAGGAGAAATGTATCCATCCTTGTTACACATAGTCAGATAACACCGAGTGATATGAGATTATATGTGCACTTGTGGTCACAAAGAGAACTGCCATCTCTCTTCTTGTGCAGGACCAAAGAAGGAATAGTGTGGACACAAGAGATGTAAGGCTTATAAATAAAGAAATTTTGCTCTCTTTACTCTGGAACAGGAACAAGACAAGAGCTGTTTAGAAACTTGGCTGTTTAGAAAAAGGCCCTTCAAAAAGCTTTAAACACTGCTTCAGTGAACTCAGTTTTAGTGCCTTTTTACTGCTTCCACCTGAGAATGACTGTTCATGCATCCCACCATCGTCCCCAAGGCATCTGCTACCCAGTTCTTCTCTTCCTAATTACTGTCATTCACATGTAGCACTCAGGTCAAGGGGATGTGATAGCTGATAGTTAACCTGACCAACTTTAATTGATATATCAGTACTTACATTTTCAATAAGGCCTGGAATGATTAAAAGGTCTGCCTCACCTGGAAAACTTTCAGGCTCATATGCCAAGAGCTGGAAAAAAACAGGGGACACTCAGACCAATTAGTATCATAGGGCTACTTAAATTCTAATGGCTCACAGCATTCCTGTATGACCAATACTCCCCTTCTCTGGATCCATCCCTCAATTGAAGGGGGGAAGGGGTGGATGAGTGCATTGCTAGTTGCCCTGGCAGTTGACAGCCAACCTGGAATATACCGATGAGATTAATATGGACCTTGCAGTGATGGATCAGACCCTCAGCTCTTCTCTCTAGGGCTGCGTCTACACTGGTAAATTAAGTCGACTTAAGCTTGCTTAAGTCGACTTAATTTACCCTGCGTCTAACACTACAGTTTCCTTAAGTCGACTTAAGCAAGCAAGCCTGGCATGCCCCTCCACAGGGCAGGGCAGAGCCTTGCCCATCCTGTCCCTATGCCCTGCCAGGGTCTCTGTCCCCCTTTGCCCCATTGTACCAAGGTACAATGGGGCAAAGACTGAGCCCCCTGGCATTGGGCAAGGTGTGCCCCCCCTGCCCTCCGTGGACCTGCCCTAGGTCCCCCTAAGCCCCTAGAAGTCATCCTAGGTGTCCAATGTGGACACTCTAGGTCGACTTTTTAAGTTCCCCTTTAAGTCGACTTTAATTTTAAGTGTAGACACACTAAGTCAACTTAAATTAACAAGTGTAGACATAGCCTAGGAAAGGAGAAGCATTTTCCATCACTCCCTATAGTTATGGAAAAAGTTCTCAGACACCATCCTCTCTGGCCTTGATTTTTTACTGCCTTCCAACTTATATTGTTATTCATACTTGTGAGAAGTGGGTGTAAGATGCTACCAAATAAGAATTTTACACTAACTTTGTACAGATTTAAATAACTGTTACTAGGGGCAGGGCAAATTCCAAAGGGGTAGGATTAGATGAGCTTCACTTGACCTAGGTTCTAGAATGTTGCTTTAAACCTTTTAATTCTGTAGGCTCTATCAATACCACAGCACAATAAATCTCTTGCACCATATATTTTGATTTTGGCTTGATTGTTCCATCTAAGAAACTTCTAGCTGTAGTGTTCTTAGAGCTCTACTTATCTGTCTTCACAGCTGGGAGAAGGCAATAGGAAAAAAAATATATTACCTACTACAATAGAAGACTTTCCAAAAGTGTAGAATGGGTCATGAGGGCATATTCCAAACTTGTCCTTGTACAAGCCTTAGGATAGATGGTCACTGGGAGAAAGGAACAGAAACCACAAGCTGATGCTGATATTGGAATGAATTTGGATTTAACCTAAGTGGTATCTCTCTGTTTTCAGTATTGTTGAATATTTTGTATTTATGCCCATGTTGCTGGAAGATGAAGCACTAGTTCTGCAAGGAGCTCCCCATGGTCAGAGTCCTGCACAAAGTCCTGTTTCCTTCAGCAGTTCTCCGTGCTTGTGCAGAGGCCTGCCTGTGCAGTGCTTCTTGCAGAATCAGAGCCTAGGATGGAAAAATAAAGGCTATGTCTACACTAGAAAAAGTTAGGTTGACTTTGTTAAGTTGACTTAATAAGGTCAACTAAGTCTTAAAGTCGACCTTATTAAGTCGACATAACAAAGTGGTTACCATAAACGGGGACTTAGTAAGTTGACCTAACTGCCCTTAAATCAACTTAATAAAGTTGATTTAAGGGTTAATCCACATCCACACTGTGCTTAAGTTGACCTAAGGAGTCGACTTAAGGGTTAGGTCAACCTAACTGGTGGTTCTTACTAAGTCGACCTAAGCTTTCATTAAGTCGATTTAAGGAATTTCTTAAGTCGACTTAATGAAAGTCCAGTGTGGACGGGGAGTAATTTAGGTCGATTTAAGGCTACTTAAGTCCACCTAAATTGCCAGTGTAGACATACCCCAAAACAGGTAGTGTGCATCATAGCTCAGCCTTTTCCTTGTCCCTCTCAGGTCCACCCTTCCAGAGCCCAGCAGTGGATTGGCAGGGCAAAAGGTCTGTGAGGAAAGATGAGAAGAAGGGTTTCTAACATGTGTCTACCCTCCACTTACTGTCACTAGTGCCCAGAGGAAAGAAATGGCCTTTTCTTTCTTCAGATAAAGGGGTTGGCATCTTCATATTGTGAATTTCTGATGGGCTCAATAGGCACTATCCTTATTTCCAATTCTGTTGCATCTTAGCATAGCACGATGAGACATCTCAAATCAAGCCTCAGTATACAACATGGTAAGATGTAAAATTCAAACAAACAGCAGAGAACCTCTAGGGACAGTCTCACCCCTACTTGAAACCCCAGATCCTGTGCCTCCTATCCCTATTGTTCCCCAGCAGTAGGAACCTCCCAAATAGATCTGTGGATTTAAATTCTGTTGGACCTACAGATCCCTGCCAGCCAGGACTTGGATATACAAATGAATGAGATGTGTCCTTAATCTTACACTGCTTGAAGGCATCTTGGAGAACTTCTGAACCTTGGAGCCCCTTTAGAAACTTCCTGCATTCCCTCTGATACATAAATGGGCTATCAATGACAACACTTGGCCCTTGATGTCTAATCTTGAAAGCAGGCAATAAAATTAATTTGTCAAGATTCCTGTTCTTGAAGAGGTTGCTCCCCAGGAAGGATGGTAAGAAAAATTTTACCAGCATGTTTTTGTTTGTCTTGTTTTGTGGCTCAAAAGCATGACTTTTGTAACACCCTAATATATTGCCAGGTCCCAGAACTGTTTGTACTGTCTCTATATGGTGGCCTTTTATCCCCAGTGCACCAGTGAAATGGCATGTCAGGAACAGCGAAGCTCAAACCACTCATTCAGCACCATTACCATTCTGTAACCATCTCTTTTCACAGATCCAACCCCCCCCTTGGTTAGCTCTTCAGCTCCTCTCCCTTCCTCGTATTCATCTTTATAACCCCCTCACCTGCTCCAATACACCTTCACAGTGTACTTCCTTTAGTAAAGTGTGCTACTCCTCAAGTCCGCCTGCCGCTATGGCTGTTTCACATGACTGACTCAATAGAACAGCCCTTCTAAAAGCCCACACTGCATCTTAGATGCAGCTTTGTTGATTACAACAGCCCTGTGTGCTAGCTACTTGCAGGAACTGCTTCATAGATGCCTAGTCAGGCCACAGCAGGCAACGTCTGGCTTCTACTCCATGACCATCTGCTAAAACCAGGCCTCCTTTGGAATTAATCCAACACAAAGTAAACAGATTTGACAGCCAGATTTCAAACAACAACATAACTGAGCAACATGGCTCTTTCCAATCTTGGTCTTTAAATTAAAGAAATTAGACTTCCTTGTAGATGGAATCCTTAAGGGATAGAAAGGCTTGTCTGAAGCCAGTGGGGCTCATTCTGATAGAGTCTTTACTATTCTCCTGGTCTGGGAGAAAGTCCAGAGTCTGTAGCACATCAGTGTAGAAGTTCTAATTAGATTCCTTCACCACATTAATTATTTTAAAGATTATTTTTCTGTGTTGAGATAAATGAGGAGGAAAAATGAAATAGCCATTAATCTTGGCTATCTTAACTTACAATATCTGTGGGGAATTTGATGTAGAAGTGGGAGAATTGTAAATGTTACTACTGTATGATTTTTAGATTATAGAAAAGAAAGATTCAGTGAAGTGTGAAGGATTTTTTTTTTTAAAAAAAAAGATTGCTCTGTCTTTTCAAATAGGTCAAGTTTTTGGCCTAGTGTCCTTGGAAGTGTCCCTTTAAGCTATCAGGCTTGACTCTCTATGATGGTGCCACTGCTGTTTACCTTAGCCACCTCTTTGCATAGATTTAGTTGGGAGGTACAGATGTTTGAATATAAGAATACCATCCAAAAGAGCATGGACACTTTTCAGATATTTTGAGCTGGTTTCTATGAACTATAAAATCCTGGAGACAGCCATGCTTTTGTGTTACTTATAGTCTGGTTCTTAAACAGATGCAACTTTCAATTATATCTCTGTCATCTTAAAAATAAGATGTTATGTCAGTAAAGATAACACCGCAACTTAAGTTTTGAGAGCCTTGTTAACTCTGCTGATGAAGAGGGTCAATCAGACTTATCCTTTGTTTATACTGAAAATACTGCATCAATCCTCATGGCTTGACTCAGCAGGACGGATTGAGCAGCCAGTGTAGACCAGCTCAATCAATCCCAGAAACACTCTCGGGTTGACTCAGTAACTCCACCGCTCAAGTGGAGTAATGTTGCATCGATGGGAGAGCCCTTCCAGTTGATGCAGCTGAGTGAAGACAGTGCAGTAAATAAGAGTAACTAAGTTGACAGGAGATACACATTCTGCGACATGTAGATTGTGTATATCCCATCGATTTAGCCCCGCAGTATAGACTAGGCCTTAGATATGTAAAGACGCAGAAGAGGCTAAGGTTGTTGTGTGTTTTCACTATTTAAATTAATAACAAAAAGCATATATAGTTTAAAAAAATATACAAAAAAAGAAGCTTTCCTAACTGTAAGTGTAGTTAAGCACTGAAACAAATTACCTAGAGAGGTTGTGAGATCTCTTGTCACTGGAGGTTTTTAAAAATAGGTTAGACAAACATTGTCAGGATTGTTCTAGATCAGTGGTTTTCAAACTTTTTTTCTTGGGACCCAGCTGAAAAAAATCATTTATGCCCACATCCCAACAATTACATCTTTGAGCAATGCATTCCAGTCTTTTGGCAGCGGACACAGGGGGCACCACGACCTGGTACCTGAGGGTCTGCAACCCAGTACTGGATCCCGACCCGTGGTTTGAAAACCACTGGTCTAAATAATGCTTAGTCCTGCCTCAATGCAGAGGACTGGACTAGATGACCTACTGAGGTCCCTTCCAGTCCTAAATTTCAATGACAGTGAAAATAAGATACAGTATTAACAATACAGTACTTGTGTGATCAAATCCATGCCACCTATCATACATCAGACTAAATGCTGCTGTCAGCTGTCAAAGCATAATGGTGTCTACAATTGTTATACTAAGGATAGATGTTCAGGATATGTAAATGGTCAGGAGGTGGTCCCAGCATGCAATATTAATGAATACAGAATAAATACCATCTGTTTGTACATGTAAATAGCAGCCTGGCACATAATAAATTTATGGATATAACCTAGCTCTGAAAGGGTAACTCACAGTATAACACAAGGCTCACCCCAGAAAATAGAAACATATAGGGCTCGATTGTGCCTGGCCTTAATACAATTGTATAAAGTGGTGGAGGAGGCCAGGAGCCTTTTCCCCACATTGCAGTTCCTGGAAAAAGGCAAGCACAGCCATAGGTCTTATGTTTGGAGGAATCCAAGGACTATTTCCTCTTAGCATTACCCAGGATGTAAGACAGTCTGCCTCATTCTTCCCTGGCATGGAGAGGGGAGTATTTCTCACTGCAGCTTCCTAAGATATGGTGCTAGGATGTTCCAAAGGGATTGTGTCTCTTGAGACATAATCCCTCTCAAATCTACCACTGGGCTAGAACCCACATTTTGTATCTGATCATACTTGTGTCCTGTGTTTAAGGGCCATTTGAATTGGTATACACATAGCCTGTTTGTTATTGATAACAAGGCTGGATAGGAAGAAGGCTTGTAGCTCACTTTGTGAACAGCAAACACAGGAAGAGTCATCCAGCCAGAGGCAGCTTTTGGGGTAGGCAAAGCAGGTGCACGCCTAGGGCCCCAAGCAGTAAGGGGCCCCATTGCCTGCTTTGCCTCCCCCCAAATCTGCATCTGCCTTGGTTGGCAGCAGGAGAAGGAGCTGGCCCTTGAGGCTGGGGCCAGCAGCAGGGACCTGGGGCCGGAGGAGGGGGAGCCGGAGTGGTGGGAAGTTGGGGCTGTGGGGGGGGGCAGGGCTGGGGCAGGCTAGTGGCAGGGAACCAGGGCCACAGAGGGGGGCCCCTGGGGGCCCCACAATGGGCCTTCGCCTAGGGCCCCCAATAGCCAAAGGCCGCCTCTGCATCCAACTCCCATTACACATTGTACAGCATACACATCACACCTTATGAAACAAGTATCTGTGCTTGTGAACCCAGTTTGACTGGGACATTGGTTTTCACAGTGGAAGCTCATGAACAAGACTGTTTACAAGCAGGAAGGGCCCTGGGAGGCCCTTTAACTGCCAGAAAAGAGAGGGGGCAGAGACTCAGATGAGGTCTAATGAGAGGTAGGGAAAAGAGGAACAATTGTACAGGGACCCCTGAGCTCAGGACACCCCCAGACATCTGTAATGGCTGTATTAATAAAGTAATAAATTAAAATGGGAGGAGGTAGGTCTGCAGCAAACTTGATGTGCCAGGGTCCCAAATTTGGGCCTGCTGTAGACTGTTCCCCAGACCCAGAAGTGGAGGTATTTGGTTAAACAAAGCCTACCTAAGTTTTAAGTAGGACAAGCTCATGCAGACTCTTATGTTAAAAACCCTTTTCTTGTTATGATTTGATTTCAACTGTTTAAATTAAACATTGCTTTTGTTTTTCAAAGCTGTTTTATGTCATTGTGTTCACACTGGTCACATCTCCCAAAAGGATATCTTGCATAGCAGCCAGGTCTAGATAGGCCTGTTGAGGTAAACAGGGTGCTATATTTCATGGATTTGGTCCACAGAGTGAGAGAATCAAGGGATTCCTTGTGCTTAGAGGCATGAAGGCTCAGGGCCTATCACCAGAAGGGTCTGCACTCATAGCAACTGAGAGAGGTCAAAGGTATAGATAGCCTTGTACTATGACAATGACAGACTTTTCTTCTGGATTAAGATTCACTGAGACCCAAATTTTCAAAAGTGGCCTCTGATATTTGTGCTCTGAAGTGCTCAACCTGGGGCATATTGGCCATATTTGCTGAGGACCTTAGGCACTTCAGAAAAGCAGGCCCAAGATGTTTTAAGTTGGTCATCCAGAAATGGAGGTACCTAAAATTAGACATAATTAAAATAAATATTAGGGCTCCAGGGCTAACCCCTGCATTTGTTGTTGACCCAAAACTGCCATGAAACTCATTGGGAATTTTGGGTGTACAAGAAATGGATGCCTGAGCTCTAATTGAGGTCTCTGATACCTTAGTTATAATTTTGCTAATACTGAGAAACACTATGGTGGTGATATAAAGCATGGTTGACTATGAGTGTCTCCAGTTAAAATGTGTATATTTCATGAAGCCATGCTGATGAATGAAAATTTAGAATAAAATAATATACTTATATAGTCGATTTTGTTGTTCAGGATTTTGAAGTTCTTTACAAACATTACCATCTTGCTAGACATTTACATGTTCTCATTATTATAGTGTATAGTCACCCAAATCTATCAAAATCACTTCACACACTAATAAATTCCAGCCATTTCTGTCTCAATTTAAAGGAACTATTCACATGAGTAGATGAAAAAGTTTTAAAGAGCTGATTCAATCTGCTTTCCCTTGTCTGAACAATGATATCCTTACCAATTTTTACTCAGGACTTTTAAGGATGAAGTAAACATTGAGGGTGCAATTCTGTCATCTTTAATAATGCTTGAGTAGTAAATCTAAAGTCTGCAAGTAGTCATTTGAAAGGTACTATTCAACATGAATGCAGGGTTGCAGAACCACAGACAGTAAAGACCTCAGGGATCAGCCTCATTTGTTTTTAGTTTGGATCTAGCTGAAAAAGTTAAGTTTTTTATTTACTGAATTTAAATTCATACAAAATTGCTAAGTTCAGAGAAGAATGAACATTACTTATCTCTTTCCACTGTAAAATATATCAATTCTGGGCTTACTTGGTGCTGATGCTTCCTGCTACCACACAAAGAATCTGAATTCAAGTCGTGAACTTGGTGCTCAATTTTCCAGGCATTCAGGAGTTGAATGCTGCATGGTTAGGAATAGATCACTAGAAGGAAAGGGAGATTTATGATGGTGTACCTCTCTCTGCTAGACTAAGGGCACAGGACTATTGCTTAGCCTGCTAGATGTGGCTCATAATCCATGGGGCTAAAGTCTTGCCATCTTCCCATCTAGGCACTGGATCCAGTTCAAAGTTAAAATTAGGCTACCAAGAAAAATACCAATGTAATCCCAATCCTACTGAAGTCAATAGCAAAACTCCCATTAGCTTCAATAGGAGCAGGAAGAAGGCCTGACATTCCATATGCATTTATGGTTCATACCAAATCCCACTAATCAATACAAAATTGACTGCAAGTTACCATATTATAACTCGGTACTACACAGAATCAACAATCTGGCTGTCATGAAGCCCTTAACGGTCCTTAAATGGATGAGAAAGAAATTCAGTTATCAACCTCTGTGCTCAATCACCACCTTATGTTCTTCATTATTTTGTGCCTAGTGCATTTTTAGCTGAATTGTTTTTCATTAAATATTACATATAAAATTCAGGAAAAGAGGTCGGATAACAGCTGCCAATTTATGTCCAAGATGAGTTCTGAGTATAGGAGAGAACTGGGTGGAGTATAATGGATAAGGCACTGGCCTTCACTCTATGGGATGTGTTTTAAAATTAGCTTTCCTGGAGCAGCTCAATTCAGATAATAAAAACAATTTCATGGTAGCACAATTTGATGCATTATGCCATCTCAGAAGAGTCAAAGATAATAATTTTGTTCTCATAAGTTATACATTTCAAAGCAATTTTTGTGGAGTTTTACTGCAAGAAATATTATTCCAATCCACTCTACAGACATAGAGATTACAAGTAGCGTTATTAGAGTTGTTTGGAGCCAGTGGTTACAGTAGATCAAAATTGGAGGGGGAGCAGGGCTTGATGTTATATGCTTATGTACACTGCATCATCTTGTGATGATGTGCTACAGTGAGAAAAGAGAATAGGAACACAAGGAGAGATCGAAAAGGAGTTCATGTCCCCTAGCCAGCCCTCACTCAAAGGAAAAAAGAACATGTTGGCACATAATGCAAAGCTGGAGAGGAGCACGATCCTGCTTTTCGACACTCTCTTTTGAACAGGATGGCAAATATTAATAAAACCGTGATTCTGTGTGAAGGTCTCCCCTCGAAAGTTTTGGAAAAGCACATGACATTTCCAAGATTTAAAGACATTGTAAAAATGTCTATGCATTATTTATCAATTTCTCCCTCTATGGGACTGGGATCTCCTGATGTCTATCCTATTCAAGGCAGGTTTTTATAATACCCATCCCTGTACTGCCCGAGCACCAAGTTCAGGATCTCCTTCTTCCACTCTTCCCCTGGTAGTGATAGAAAATCAAGTGGGAGGACAGACCTTGCTTCTGAGAAGAGGCAGGAAACTCCTTCTTGGGGTATTCCCTCTTACCCCTGTAAAATGCTGATGCTTTTCACTCATTGGCAGGAAATGTCAAAGCCACAAAAACTGCTCAGCCAGGCATCAGCTTTTCCAACTGCTCCCAAGAATTCCCTGCTTGCCAGGCTTACTTAAAAAAAAAAACAAGTAGAGTTGCCTCCAAAGGCAAGAAGAGAATGAGCTAGGGCAGCTCTCCTGCTTTTAGCCCTTATTTTAACCCCTGCACAGAGCTGGTCAAAAATTGTTTCAGTTAAAATTTTCACATAATATTTGTTTCCTTTTAAATATTAGCCTTTTTAAAAAAAATGAAACAAAAATCAAAACCCAAAACACTAGCAGAACTACAGATTAGGAATCTTCTTATACCTGTCTTGGACTATTACAAAAACCAAGGTTTTAGAGGCCAATTAGCCAAATGAGACATTACTTTGGAGGAATGATCCTCCTTTGCAGATGTCATGTTCAGAATGCACTCAGGAGGCAGCGTGGCTGGAGATAAAGCACAGCACTTTTATTAACATAATGAGCACCCAACCCAAACCGTGCCTATTCAAGTCTTCTAAAAACGCTTAGTTCATGCTGGGCATGCTCATCGGCTTGCTATCATGGTCACTCCCATGCTAGTAATTTGATACCTATTCTCACAGGCCCCATAATACAAGCCAAGCATAAAGAAATACGAACATTCACAGAAAATTCCTCAGCATTAAAACAGCAGGGTTACACTTTGCCAAACTAAGGGCAGGACACAGCAGCAAGGCATATATAAGAATACATGTTCAGCAAGCAACAGTATTATCAGAAAAGCAGAGAGAGGATTCAAACAACTTGTGCAACTCTGAAAAATTACTATGCAAATCGGAACTTCTCATACAACAAATCTGCCTCCTGTGGGTATTCAGAGTAGGAACAACTTGCTAGTTTGATTTCTATTAGCAGTATAGATCTAACACAGGTGTCGGACAGGGAGTTGGATCATATTTGGTTTTACACAGAATTGTTTGCTAATTTCCTACTGTAGGCCCAAATTCTGCCCTCATTGGTATCTTTCAACCCAATGCCAGATGATGCACAAGGATAACTGAGGGCAAATTCTGGAGTGGCACAGTTGCAGAATCTTTATAACTGGTGATTTACAAACCAGAAAGAAAACAGCTTGAGTCTCAGATGCCAAGGTTAATTTGCAGAGTAGGCAGTTAGAAAAAAATCCTTTTACATACATAGAGAGCATATGTGATCTGAAGACAGACACAGAGTACTTCATGATAAGTTTTTTACTGACTGAGGCTGCTCTGAAACTTGCAATTGCTGCATTTACTTCAGATCTTTATGATGTTCTACTAATTTTTTGTTCCCTATGAATTTTTTCTTTTTTATGTATATATGTGTCTCGAAAAGTACACTCTACAGTCGTAATACATAATAGTCTCTTGCTGGAGAATATTGCTTTTTCAATATCCTCTGACTATGTTTACAGCTGTACAATTATGTATTGTAATGTTAGTGATTGATGTGAGGTACTGCCAAAATGCTTCTCTGCCCATCTCCCACCTCCAAAAAAAAATAAATAAATAAAATCGTGGACCAGTTTACTTAGTGAAATTCTGAAAGTGGAGGTGAATACACGAAGAACAACGAGTCTAATAGAATCATGAAAAACAGTCCTCCCAATATGTGCATTATGCTGTTTCAGTTGATAGTTTTGTTTTGCTAACAGAGACCCATTCCTAATGGAACTAATACCCTGACGGTGAAATCATGGCCCCATTGAAGTCACTTTAAGTTTTGCCATTGACTTTACTAGGACCAGGGTTTTACCTTCAATATTTAGGCAAGTGATCTTACATACTGTATGTCAAAGAGATTATTCCATTAATACTTGTTTGAAAGTCAAAACAGGAGTCCGTGAAAAGACAGAGGAATCATGCTGAAACCTGTGATAGATGTTTTTGGATGGGAGATCAGGGCAGAACGGGGAGCAGAATGCTAGGCAGACTGAGTAGTGAGCCAACCAAATAAGCATGTGTGGACATGAGCAAAGGTTTATGGGTTGAAACAGATGTTTATTGTGTGCATTCTGTTATGCAAACAAGGGTAAGTCATTTAATGTATCTATTTAAAAAATAGTAAATAAAATAAAAATTAGTAAATCTCTGCTTATGACGATCATCTAGTCTGACTTCCTGTACAGTACAGGTCATCAGACTTCCCCCAAAATAATGCCTAGAGAATATTTTTTAGAAAAAATTCAATCTTGATTTAAAATTTTTCAGTAATGGAGAATCCACCATGGCTCTAGCTAAATTGTTCAATGGTTAAGTCCTCTCAACATTAAAAATGCATCCCTTATTTCCAGTTTAAATTTGCCTAGCTTCAACTTCCAGCCATTGAATCATGTTATACCTTTCTCTCCTTGATTAAAGAACTCATTATTAAATATTTATTCCCTATGTAGGTACTTATAGACTGTAATCAAGTCACCCCTTAACCTTCTCTTTGGTAAAATAAATGGACAAGGAGTTCAATCTATCACAATAAGTCATGTTTTCTAGTCCTTCAATGATTCTTATGGCTCTTCTCTGAACCTCTTCTCATTTATTAACATTCTTCTTGAATTATGAGCTCTAGAACTGGACAGAGTATTCTAGCAGCAATCATGCCAGTGCCAAATACAAGCAGTAAAATAATCTCGCTGCTCCTACTCAAGATTCCCGTTTATTCATTCCAGGATTGCATTAGCTCTTTTTGGCATATTTAGCTGATAGACTCATAGACTTTAAGGTCAGAAGGGACCAGTACGATCATCTAGTCTGACCTCCTGCAAAATGCAAGCCTCAAGACCTCACCCACCCACTCCTGCAATAGGCCACCAACCTATGACTGAGTTATTTACCTCCTTAAATCATGATTTAAGGACTTAAGATACAGAGAATTCACCAGTAGGTGAACCATGCCCTGTGCTACAGTGGAAGGCGAAAAACCCCCAGAGCCCAGGCCAATCAGCCCTGGGGGAAAATTCCTTCCCGACCCTAAATATGGCGATCAGTTAAACCCTGAGCACGTGGGCAAGTCTCAACAGCCAGTTATCCAAGAAACAATTCTCTGTAAGAACTCAGAATCCACCCCACGTACTCTCCCCTCTTAGGCCACTTGTAAATCCACCACACGTAGCCAAATATCAGTCAATTTCCAAAATAGGCTAATCATACCATCCCCTCCATAAATTTATCAAGCTCAGATTTGAAAGCAGTTATGGTTTTTGCCCCCACACTCCCCTTGGAAGGTTAGTCCAGAACTTTACACCTCTAATGGTTAGAAACCTGCGTCTAATTTCAAGCCTAAATTTCTTGATGGACAGTTTATAACCATTTGTTCTGGTGTCCACATTGGTGCTGTACTCAAATAATTCCTCTCCCTCCCTGATGTTAATCCCTCTGATGTATTTATAGAGAGCAATCATATCCCCCCTCAGCCTTCTTTTGGTTAAGCTAAACAAGCCAAGCTTCTTGAGTCTCCACTCATAAGGCAGGTTTTCCACTCCACAGACCATCCTTGTAGCCCTTCTCTGCACCTGTTCCAATTTGAATTAATCCTTTTTAAACATTGGGGACCAGAACTGCACACAGTATTCCAGATGGGGTCTCACCAGTGCCTTGTACAGCGGCACTAACACCTCCCTGTCTCTACTTGAAATACCTGTCCTGATACATCCTAGAACCGCATTAGCTTTTTTCACAGCCACATCACATTGGCGGCTCATAGTCATCCTATGATCAACCAGTATTCCCAGATCCTTCTCCTCCTCAGTCCGTTCCAACTGATGCGTCCCCAACTTATAGGAAAAATGCTTGCTGTTTGTCCCTAAATGCATGACCTTGCACTTCCCATTATTAAATTTCATCCTGTTCCTGATACTCCAGTTTACAAGGTGATCCAGATCTTTCTGTATGGTATCCCAATCCTTCTCTGTATTGGCAATACCTCCCAACTTGGTGTCATCCGCAAACTTTATTAGCACATTCCCGCTTTTTGTGCCAAGGTCAGTAACAAAAAGGTTGAACAAGATCGGTCCCAAGACAGATCCCTGAGGGACTCCACTGGTAACCTCCCTCTAGTTTGACAGTTCACCCTTCAGTATAACCCGCTGTAGTCTCCCTTTTAACCAGTTCCTTATCCACCTTACTATACTCATATTAATCCCCATCTTCTGTAACTTAACTAATAACTCCCTATGTGGAACTGTATCAAATGCCTTGCTGAAATCTAAGTAAATTAGGTCCACTGCATTCCCTTTATCTAAAAAATCTGTTATCCTTTCAAAAAAGGAGATCAAGTTGGTCTGGCAAGATCTCCCTTTTGTAAAGCCATGTTGTATTTTATCACAGTTACCGTTATCCTCTACAGCCTTAAGTACTTTCTCTTTCAAAATTTTCTCCAAGACTTTGCATACTACCGAGGTCAAACTAACAGACCGGTAGTTACCCGGATCATTTTTATTCCCTTTCTTGAAAATAGGAACTACATTAGCGATTCTCCAGTCATATGGTACAACCCCCGAATTTACAGATTCATTAAAAATCCTCGTTAAAGGGCTGGGATTTTTAATGAATCTGTAAATTTGGGGGGTTGATTATCCACTATGACCCACAAATCTTTTTCAGATTTCAAACTCACTGAATGTCAAACTCAGCTTCAAACTTTAAACCCTTATTATCAACTTAGCATTTTAACTGCTACCTAATAGAAGTCTCTTTTTATTGGGGGAGGGGAGGGCAATGGAGTTGTGTTTGTGGCTTTAAAGTGGGTGACAGATCAAGGAGGTAAGTGAGGTTCCAGTTCCTTCAGTGAAAGTGTATAACTCCTGCAGCATCTGAAACCAGACTGTCATGTTCTTTACTGCAAAGGATGGGTCAAAACAAGTATGAAACTAAAAGCGACTGCCATGTATGGGATGCTTCCGGGTTGCTGAGCAGAAAAACTGTCATGGTCATTAGCTAAGGAAAAGTATCTAAAAATGATAACACAACATTACTTTTTAAGAAGAGATGTGTAGCAGTTGCAGGGCCCGAAATATTGACACACAATTTTGACATCTCTGCTCAGCTGGCATCTCTAAGTCTTTTGTCAGCTGGTGAAATAATTGAAAACATCAGACCAAATGCTGCTTTCATTGACTCCAATGTAAACCTTGATACCCATTTTGAGCTCAAAGGCAAAAATTACATGTTTTTTTGTGGTCCGGGACTAAGAGGCAAGTTTAATGGTATAAACCCAAGCTATTTTTGAGTTTTAAAAGGACAAACTATGTATGAAAAAGAAAACATGGTTTTTTTTCCCCCATGCTTGTAAACCCAGACACAGCTGAACTGCGTTTCTTCAGATTCTCCACAAACATTCACTTTGAGCTGAGACTGAACACGAGATTAACCCGTGAATAAACATCTCAGTAGGAATTTTGACAATGTTATGAAGTGAGTGAAAGCCAAGTTTTCTAGCTGAATAGTCACTTCTGGCACTAGAGTCATAAGGTGGAAGACACCTCAGATATGGTTATCTTGACGATTATTTATATCTTAGTGTATTTCTGGTCAGCTTCAAGAAATTCAGATGCCTTTTAAAAAGGACAACAACTACTTAATATTTTGTGCTTACAGCAAAATCTCGGGAAACATGCATATTGTAATCCATACAAAAACAGTGATCTTGTCTCACTTCTAAGAAAAGATACAAATAGATCCTTGGAGTGAGAGCCCATACTACTAAAACTAAATTATTCCTACAGAATATTCCACATTACATTTGCTTGTGAAATCATAAAAATCTATTCTCTTCAAGGACAAGGACAGTGAGGGGGTTTCCTGAAAAATCTGTTTGTTCACTCATTTGCTAATTTTCCTAATTTCCAATGGGTGCCTATAACAGGTTTGCACTGGACCCTGCCACTGCCACAATCTGCTTTGTTGCAGTTTGCATTGTTCATTCACTCTGGTGGATGAAACTCTCCAGCACAGAAAGAGTTTTGTGCCTTGTCTACAACACACTTTCCCCCGTAATTTCACTCACATATGCACCCTCACTGCTTCAGATCATAAATGGTACCAAGTGTGGGAGTGCTAGTGTAGACTACCCACCAACAATACTGCCACAGTATCTGGACCCTGTTATACCATAGCTGGTGCTACTCCAAAGGGATAGTTTTATAACAATGCTTGTGGATTCAAGACCTTATGGTGATCTATGGCCTGTTTTGTTGGAAAGAAACTACAAGTAGTAAAACCAGCAGTCGGCTGAGTAAACCTGAACTCTTCCTGCCTCATCTTCCCTGGTAGAGTGGCCACTTCTGAGCTCCCCATTATCTCCCTCTCTCTCTCTCACCAGGAGTACATTTTCAGTTAATCTTAACATATGACAAACAATCGCCCAACATGCCTGGTGTACAGTGCTCTAAGACTTGCTGCAGCCTCATTTCATGTAGAAAATTCCCATTTTTCTAGAAATGACAGAGAGAGGAAGGTTGGGAGTTGCATTCAAGGGGCTTGTTGGAGCTAACACGATTTACTGATGATAAAAGCTCAAATTAATATGAACTAGTTAAACGGTTTAAATTTCCTTTCAGATAGGTAGCCAATCTTCAAATTCTCCTCAGTTATAACTGTAGAACTAGATATTACATTGCCTTAGATATAGACACTCTGGGTGCATCTACACTTACAAATTAAGTCGACTTAAGCTTGCTTAAGTCAACTTAATTTACTCTGCATCCACACTGGCATTTCCTTAAGTCAACTTAAGCAGCTGCTTAAGTCGACGTAAGGAAAATTTAAGTCGACTTTATTAAACCTCATTTTAAGTCGACTTTGCTGGCTTTAGAAAGTCGACTTAGCCAGTGTGGACATGGACTAGCCCTAAGTCTACTTTAAATCGACTTAGGGGGCTTTAGGGCTTCCCCACTGCCCTCCCTGCCAGGGTGGCTGACACAGCCACAGCCTGGCATGCCCCCCCACAGGGCAGGACAGAGCCCTGCCCACCCTGCCCCTATGCCCTGCCCCTATGCCCTGCCAGGGTCCCTGTCAGGCTCAGCCCCCATTCTACCCAGGTACAATGGGGCAAAGGCTGAGCCGCCTGGCACTTGGCAAGGGGTGTCCCCCTTGCCACCATGCACCTGTCCCAGGTCCACCTAGCCCCTACAAGTCGACCTAGGCGTCCGTGTGGATGCTCTAGGTCGATTTGGTAGGGTCCCCTCTAAGTCGACTTAAAGTCAACTTTGTTAAGTCAACTTAGCTAAATTGAGTTAAATTAACAAGTGTAGACATAGCCTCTATGCTGTTGTGTATTGTGCAGTCAAATAACTGGAATCCATTAAAACTATGCCCCATCTGTCTAATCACTGCCCCACAAAAATACAGTTTTACATGTGGTGAATGCCAAGGACAATCCACAGCTTCAATTCTCTGAGCATCAAAATCTGTTGTTTATTGCAGAACTGCAGCAATTTAAAATATCCAGTCAACACCACATTGCTAAATCTAGATAATAGAAATCCGGGAGAAATTTGAGCTAAATCTGTCTGGATTATGGTTGGGATTATCTGAATGCTAAATTACTGTATAGGTTTTACTCAGAAACAAGATAGTACAGGAAGATGGATGACTATGCAGATCATAATAAAACCCACCCTCCACAGATTTCTTTACGCACTGGGTAAACAATTCCTCTCTATTTATCAAGCATTCAGGATTGAATTAATGTTGTCATTTATTTGGTTGTTGATCGGCTGAGGAATATGTTTTAGCTTGAATAGCTCTGTTAGTACCAGAAAAGCAATAAGGGCTTTGTTTGTGTGTCCTTGTTTACAAGGCACACAGACAACATTAAATCGCTGCTTTTTTTGCATTACTGAATTAAAGAAAAATAACTGTTTTGTTTATGATCAGAAAAACACATTACACACAGGATATTTAAAGAAAAGATTTATTGCGACTGTCCCACTAAACCTTCTTCTTCACTTCCCCCCCCCCCCCACCCACCTTGTTTACACACAATTCTTTCCAGCTTTCTAAAGTAGTACAGCGAATGAACCTGGATTGACCTGACACACAGCATCTCTCAAACTTTCCCCTGGAATGATTCATGGATGTGTGAGCTGTGACTAAAAAAAGCAAAAAGATAAAATGCAGGGTACTCTGCAGGTTGACTGAATGAATTTTAAAGAGGTGATATTGTGAGTATAACTGTATCATTGCTGAGGCTTCCTTTCTCTGCCATGTCATGCCTATTACTTATTAATGTGTTTCTTTTTTTCATTAGTTTATTTTTCTTTGAAAATAAGAGTGAGTGGTGTTGATTCAGGAATTACTTCCATTTATTAGACAATTTATTTGGACACTACATTTATTCTTTTTTTTTTTTTTTTTTTAGTTACTGGTGAATTCAGCTAGAAAGCAGTTTGCATTCACGAAGAAGGAAGATGCAGGATATCAGGCTGATATCAGGACCATGAGCGCTTATTTTTTCAATTTAAATAGCATATGTAAATTTACATGCAAATTAAGGATGACCATCAGGCTCCTCTTAAATTGCCCATACACAAGTTTTGGGCACCTCAGCCTCAACCAAAGTATTTAGATGTGCCTGATGTTTTAAGAAGTCATGTAGTTCATAGCAGAAAACAAATAGAAAATGGATACAGAAAAATTGCTTTTTAAAGAAAAAATAAAGCCATGTATGCATGTCATAGGAGATTTTTATATTATTTTTCTAAAAAAGTGGTTCTCAAACTATTATTACAGCCCAGCAGTGGTTTTCAGAGAGAGCCCTTTATGCTGTTCTGTAGAAAAAAACTTTTGGCTCAGTCTATCCCAGCCTTTTTCCCTTTAGACATTGCTATTGCTAGTTTCCCTTTAATCTAGTAGGAACAGTGAAAATAAAAGGCTAGTGAAATCATGGCTATACGAAAAAAAAAAGTAGTAGAGGGTTAAGAGGAGAGGTGGGTTCAGGAGCCCAGTCATGTTGTATGTTGATGCCCCCTGCAACAGGTTTTGAGAGGACTCAACACCTGGCAGGGTCAGGCCCAAATAAAATCTCTGTCTGACAAAAATTATATGCAGACTAGAAAAGCTAGAAAAATCACATAAGAACATAATGTCCATATTGGATCAGACCAATGTATTCTGTCTTTTGACAGTGGCCAATGGCAGGTGCTTCAGAGGGAATGAACAGAACAGGTAACCCACCCCATTGTCCATTCCCAGCCTTTTGCGAACAGCAATCCTTGCCTATCTGGCTAATAGACCTATCATCTATGAATTTATCAAGTTCTTTTTTGAACCCCATTATAGTCTTGGCCTTTACAAAATCCTCTGAAAAGGAGTGTGAAGAAACACTTCCTTTTGTTTGTTTTAAACCTTCTGTCTATGAATTTCATTTGGTGACCCTTAGTTCTTGTGTTATGAGTAAATAACACTTTTATATTTACTTTCTCAACACCAGTCATGATTGTATAGACTTCTATCATGTCCCCCCTTAGTCTTCTCTTTTCCAAGCTGGAAAGTCCCCATCTTATTAATCTTGCCTCATATAAAAGCTTTACCCTACCCCTGGTCATTTTCGTTGCCCTTTTCTATATATTTTCAATTCCCATATATCGTTTTGGAGATGCAACGATCAGATCTGCATACATAAGGTCAATGAATATTTATTCACTAGTTGACTAGTTGGACTGTTGGGGTCCCTTGTTTCATTTTTGGAGTGCCTTCCAATTTTATGACAACCTCACTCATGGGAGATAAAGGAGAAGTAACAAAATAGGAAAGAATTCTGAATCTAAGTCCTTCTTGTTTTGAGAGATTCATAGGGCACAAAGAAGGCGCCATCATCCCTCTCTCTCCTCTTTGCATTTCCTTTGTGTTAAGCCCCATAAGTTTTCCCCCTTGGAGTACTGTCTGATGGAGGGATTTTTTTCAGTGTGTCCCTTTTGTGTGTCCCTCCAGCTGCCCAATGACACACCTGCTATGACAGATGCTCTGGTTTCATTCTTAACACATCCCAGATATTTTCATCTTCTTTTCTGGTTAACTTTAGAAGTAAAGGGGTTGTTGAACTCTCTGAAGAATCTTAGCATTTGTTATAAATCAATTCCATTTAATATTAGGGCCGCAGAATAAAAATGTTTATTTAAAAAAGTAAATCAGTCCGAAAGAGCACAAGAGGAGGCAGTGTAGCATGATACCTCACTGATGTAAAGGACGGATACTTTTTGGAGTAGAAATGTCCTATGAAAAAACTCTAAGGAATTAACAGATACAGATTAAATGTATATGATGTTTCGTGTTACTCACAGGAATGCCAGAAATGTTTTCCCTCCCCATTTATTACTTAAGAAATCTACTCCATTGCATCCCTTCTTGTCTGTAGTCCAACTCCAGACAAAGTAATTTAAATTATTCCATCTACAAAAGAAACTTAACCTTAAGAAAAGAAGTAAAACCAACTAGCAAGTCTTTTTTGGAAACAAAGATACGTCACAGCTGACATGAGCAATATCTCAGAAGTAGGAGTAGTACTTGCTAAAAAGGAAAATAAATAAAATCAAACCTGATTCAGCTAATCACTTCACTAATGCTTAACTTTAAGCATGTAAGTAGTCCAATCAAACTTTTTTACCTTGAGGAATCAGGGTCTCAGCTGCACTATGAATCTCCCAACAAAAATCAGATTCCTCACTCTGATCTTCGTAAAGCAATTGGCATAAAAGCATTTTGCAGAGAGAGAGTAGCAGGGGCTCACATATTATACATAGCTCATGCTTGCTTTTGTACAGGCCTGACATATTTTTATAGGAACATCCACAGTTGTTGCTGTCATAGAGGTAGACTTGTACATCTTTACTGGCATGAATTCAAATGTTATTCCATAAAAGGTTCAGCACTTGGAACCTACCAGGGTTAGTAGTTATCCCTTTCTAGATCTCCATTATGGCCAAGTGAAATGGTGGTTTCATTTCAAGTTCCACTTGGGCAACAAGCACAGAACAGAAAACAAAATAAATGGCACTCACTAGCATTAATTTACAACCTTGTTATTAATGTCAAGCAGTTGTGAAGAATGAATGTAAAAAGAACCATCATCTCCTCACTAGATGTAGTTTTTCTCACCCAGGCTACATTATCTCTGAAGTCAGTATAGCAAGAGTAAATAGAAGACCAAGTTTTCCAATGCCATTAACTTTTTAAATCCTCCACAAAATTTACTTTACAAGAATCTTTCCCATACTGAATATGACACATATCAGATATAATGGTAAAGCAAAATCATAGTGCAGCAGAGGAGAGGACAACAGAAATGGTGTATGTGAGCAAAACTCCTATATTTGATATTATCTGAGATTGCTACAGTCCTCTACCAAAAATTATGTTTTAATACAAGGATGTTCAAAGTGCTTTTTTTGTATTTAATACTGATTTCATATTACAATTTCCAATGATAAGTTACTCTTTTGATTATTAAACTAGAGTTAATTCAGAAGGAACACTATATTGAAGCCTCACATTCTCTCTCTACAACCAATGTCACAAATAATGTAACTTTTCAGCAAGATGGACTCTAAATAGCAAGTCTTGGGTATATTGATTGTGGTTAAATACATAAAACATTTTGGAGCAAATAAAATTAAAGAATTTTCTACAGTGAAGATAGCTTCTTTTCTGGCTGTATAAAATCAATTCTAGTTTCAGTTATTTTGTTTCAGTGCACATTTATAACTTACAAATGGATTCAGCCTGCTAAATATCACAATTTAGCTATTCTTATGTCTTTTGGGGAAGGTAAGAAGATAGGTGGGTGATAACAGGTATCACACCACAGAGGTGTGAACTCCATTCCCTAGGTGTAATGAAGAGGAATTTAGGATCTTATGGACAGCCTTAGTCAAGAGTTTCTTTGCTCAGTTTCAAAATCAATTTTTCATTAATAAAGATTGTAAATTAAATATACAATATGAATCAAATGAAACATTACAATTTTTTTTATAAACCAGAGCAACTATCATGCAATTGTTTAATATACTTATTTTGACAGTTACAGGAACACTTGTAACTTTTTTCTATTTCCTTAACTGTGACTAGCAAACCCTTCAAATTGTTAAACAGAGAAGGAATTTTACAATTCACCTACTGTTTTTCACTACTCAAGCTGTCTGCTGACATTTTTTTACTTTAGTTTGATAATGAACATTCACTTTTGCCTAAGCATTTCACTTTGTTTCTCAAACAAGATCTTGTAATGTTTGGGTCAGACACACCATAAGAGGATTATTCAACTCTAAATAAACAGGATAGCTCTTCTGTTTCTTCCCCATTTCCAGGAACATATTTATTATCATTATATATTTTTTGCAGGAGGTATGGGGGGATTTAAGTAAAACTTCCACTTTCAAGTTAAGCTTTTTGGGAACGTTCCTTTTATTTGGGATGGTCAAAAGCATAAAAACTGATTTATTCACGTTCCACACTAGATGTTTTTCTCTTCAGTTTATTTACTAAAGTTTTAGGCCTTAGAACTCACAAGTTTTATTTAAAAGTACTGTTAAATAAATTTGTTACCCTACCTTAAAAATGACTGCAGAGCTTTTTATCTGCTAAATACATCACGTCTATTGTTTGTCCCACAACAACTGATGCAAGGAATTCAGCTAGAGGAGAAAGAGGGAGGGGAGAAAAGCGATAAGGCAGAGGGAAATAAATTTTTAATTATTTTGCATGAAAATGTAAGTAATTAGTATCTTGATAGCTACACTTTTTACAAGGATTTGAGATCTTTGTTGTTTTGGGTTTTTTTAAATGCTATTCAGCTCACCTTTTATCATCTTCTGTAGTGGGTTTAGGATAGCTAGCGAGTTGCTAGAAGGGCTGAAACTATGCTAACATCCATGTTAAGGTTGTAATCATGCCCAGTGTACACAAGTTGTTTCCAAAAGCCTGAACAGTCTCAGCCTGACCTGAATTCTTATGCAGTAAATAAAAAACTCCTGTGCTTTCTCTGTCCAGGGCAGTCTGATTTCCAGGTTTCTTACTGAATGTTCTAGCTTGGTTCTAAATACTAATGAACAGATTTTCATAGGTGTGGGTTCACCCATAGTTCTCACTGACTAAGTGGGTGTGCAGTATATTTAAAAATTAGGCCATTTATTTTTAGAATTCAATTTTTCCCACTATGAACTGTTCAGCAGCTCTACTATGAAGTTTGATCTCTGGCAAAAGTTCCTCAGGGGCTGATTTTCACACCACCCATAAAAACACCATCACAACTGAGATTAGTTGATACCCTTGTCCCCAGTCTGAGACCTGATCTGTGTTAGAAAACTTGGGTAACTAAACAGACTTAAAAATCAACCTCATTACACTGGCACAGCCTCCTAATAGATATGCACTTAATCTGGTATAAATTATCTTGATGTGCTAGCAGTTCAAATATACTTATATGAATGGTTCACACAGATGTGTGTATACATGTTTGATTTTTTTTTTTTTTTTTTTAGGACTGATATATATCTATATTGTACTTAGCAATGAGGAAAAAATGAAAAAAGTATGCCAGTAGTTGGTAAATGTCAAGATCTAGTTTGCTTTTGGCAATAAAACAGCAAAATATTTTTAAAGATCCTATTTGTCACATAATTGATATTTGAAATATGTCATCACATACACACTATAGCAAATCCTAAGGAGACAGTATAAAAGTGTTTTTTTCAGAGAATCTGTTTGATAAGTAGCATGTACAGAACACACTTTTCTGGAAACAAGGAGGAATTACATAAAATGATGATATACCCGTGCAAGTAAAATATTGATGAATAGGGCCCAAAGGCTCTTGTGCTTTTAAAAAAACAAACAAACAAAAAAACGACTTCAGGAGTCTTTTTGGCACTGAGTACATGACCAATGTTCTAATTGCTATCTGTATTGATTATGAAGACAAATTTGAGCCAATAACTAAGGATGTGGGGAGAAGGGAAATTGTGGATAAATGTACACTTCAAATTTTGTCTAGGCTCACCTTAAAATGGTAGGGCCCTGTAACAGGCTGACAATATTTGATTGACAATCCCATCCTCTTAGAAGGATAAGATCCTGATGGAAACTATTAAGTGGGTTTTGGTCGCTTGTTGCTGTAGGTAGATCATTAACCCACCTTGATTTATGGGTTGTGGGAGAGACTCTACTACAAAGAAGAAAGGTGTGGAGTAAGGGGAATCCAACCAACCAAGCCTAGGGAAAAAGTCAACATGGAATTTGTATTGTTTTATTTTCAAGTGTTTTTATTAATAAAATGGACCCCCAGGAAAAGGATAGGTTTTGATTTCTTACAACTTGTGTGGACTATGCTTGAAGCAGGATGGGGAGACCACTTACTCATACAGGTGATTACATGTTCCAAAAGAGAAAACTAGCCGTCAAAGAGACTGATTTATGATTATGCACCCAAAATGACAGGCTTCATTTTGTTTGTTTGTTTTTTAAAAAGTCCCCTGTGGTATCCATTTCTAACACATTATTTAGACTCACGATAGTACAGGGAGATTCCTATTTTCAAAAAAAAAAAAATCATCATCATTTTATAGTTTTGGTGATGGGCTGGGAATACAATAATGGCATAGACCAGAACAACTTAAATGTAATCTAAATTAGAAAAGTATTATACACTTCATATGTTTGGGAGAAGATTTCCATCTTTAGTGAAGGTGATTCCCTCACTATAACATTGCCATATTTTTAAATTTTCTACAGTATCACAGAAACATACATGATGTTTTTATTAGACTTGCACTGAAGTTGGTGGCTGTTCTGTTACTTTTCCTTTGTAATTTGTTAAGACTACCAGACAACAGAACAACAGATAGCAGTTTTCATAATAAACTGATAATATTACAATGGCCACTTTTAGGAGGGGTTTGAAGAGTATTTGCCAGACCTTCTGATCCTTAGTAATCAGAGCAGAAGTGCCCAAAATCCCGAGATTAAAGGATTATACCTCAAGGAAGACTTGTGGTATTTGAAGAAAATGTGACTGATGCTCACCACTTATTTTTTAGTGCTGATGAGATTTAGTGTTTAAGGTCCTTTTCTATGCAGGCATAAAAGCTGCTGTAATCAGAGTATTACTAGAGAAACCTACTCTGGTTGGGGATTCAATATGTTTAAATTGTTGAGCCAAGGTTACTCTTTGGATTAGGTTAGAAAGGATGACAATGAAATAAGCCTAGATAGTGAAACAAACAAAGCAAACTGTTTTATGATTTTTAACATTACAGTTATATGTATAATGAAAATTTATGAAAAATAGAGAAACCTAAAACCTAAGTATATTGCAAGTCTACAGTTACTGTAAAGCAGTTTAAATATTTAAGTTTTACAACAAAAATTCCATATGATAACAGACTTATAGAAATTAGAGATGGAGGATACTCCAATAATGTTCTCCAAAATATAAATGCTTTGGCCGGTTTAAATTGAACTAGTACCTATATATTCACACACTGTATTTAAAAACTTGTCACAGAAGCAGCTAACATTGATCAGAGATTCTACAAGACAACAACAACAACAAAAACCACCCAAAATAAAACCCAACAATCCAAAACTGGGATATATTGATGGTGAACCATTTTATTCTAGTACATTGTAGCTAAGATCTAAAGGGACCTTGCAGAGTGCATTATCCAACTAGACACAGCAGGCAATTGTTTTACAAAGAAACTTATTCTTTGATTTTCTTAATATTTTAGGAGGCATTGTTATATGAAAAAACACCAAAACAAAAATAAATGTTAGCGTAAACCACAAGCATAACAGAGTGGTACTTTTTTAAGAGATATATGGGGAGGGTGAATAGGAATGATTTAGATTTAGTTCATTGCTACTAGGCAGATGTGCAATTAGCTCTTCTCCACACTCAGAAGTTTCTGGAATTGGGTGTGGTAGTTTTGAGTATGCTCCCTTTCCATTTTGCTTTAGACTTGGGCTCCATGAGGGCAAATAGTCAGGGTAGCTGCTTTGTAGAAGGCTACATGCACTGCGTGGGTTGGGAGAAGCACAATCTAGGAGCAGAGAGCAAGCTGTTTTGCCTAACTCTGAAGCATTTTGCCACAAATTAGTGGTATTGTTAACCTTCCAACTGGGAACCCTGGAAGTTTAATTATAGAATTGGGAGGGAACACTAATTTTTAAAATTTTAATTATATATTTAGAATGTTGCTTGATTTCAGCCAAATTGTTTTAGCTAAAATGTCTCAACCAGTATGATTTATCATTTCTCTTATTTGAATGTAATGATGGGGGAAAGAATTATATATATTCTGGTATTCTCAGTCTTGTATTTTTCTTGAAACAGGATTTTTTATTTAGCCATATACTTAACTGAGTGATTAATTAGTCACCTAACTAATGAAACTGAGATATCCACAAAGGAGGAGAAAGAATCTGCATGGACTTCATCTGAAGATTTATATAAGCAAGTGGAGAGAAGATGTTGTTGCAATGGTTTTAACTGAGCAGACTGTACAGAATCTGATGATCATACACTGGAAGTGGGAGTCAGGTGAACTCAACTTAAGTTTTTGGAACTCCGAGTTTCTTCTCATTGTATTTCAGTGAGGACTAATCTGTTTTAATTTTTCTTTCTTTATGTATGTATATAACTGAAGATAATGTGTGTGACATAAAGTAGCCATGTTATTTTGCAGAAATTACTCATTTTCTTTATGAAATTGATGCTTAGGAATTAAAATTAATTCCTTTTGTTCTTTCTGTACTTAACTGTGGGGAAACTGATCTGTGAGATTCTTGCTGAAAATGCTCGATGAAAGCATTTTCAGTCTCTGTAGGATTTTAATTGTTTTGGGGCAATATATGGGTAGGGATCTTTGTAGTTTCTGAAAACGTGTAACAGGTGGGAGACAATTTTATCTCTAACTAGGTCAATGAAAGGACCAACCTTCCTTCCTCTAAGGCAAGGCATTGTTATCTTCTCAAGGGAGATTGAAGGGAAGGAGAGTCTCTAGCTGTAAAGGTAGCATGTATAAAAAATGGGGCTAGGCAAATATTCATATACATATCAAGTGCTATACATTGTAGAAGAGGGTGCATAAATTGCTGCAAGTTAAGCATATATTCATCTGTTTTGTTAAATCTCAGAGGATTAGCTTAGTTCCATCTCTAATGATGGTTGGTGACACGCAATTTAGAAGGAACCTAGTTTGATTTTCAGATTCTAGGCTGCGTTTTATCATTTTCAACTGCAGATACTTATTTAGGAAGTCACTAGAATACAATAAGTACTGTGGTGTCCTACATTACCTTTAGAGCCACACTTAAAACTGAGAAGCCAAATCTTTCTGTCCACTACATATCACTTTCACATCTGATGGACATTGTTAATAGAAAAAATATTACACAACAGATGAATTATTAAAAATGTACAAAGACTGACAATATGCGACTGTCAGATTCTGCATATCTTTATGAAGAATCCACCCAAATACCAAGCTTGGTAAAAAACCCAGGAGTTATAAGCATCATAACATGTAACCAATGCATCTTTTTCAGCTTAATCAGAGACAAATATTGTATGCTTACATTCAGCAATCTTTTACAGGAAATTATACTAATACCATGTCCTGTTTGCACACTTTTCTGACCAGAAAATCTCCAGCTAGCTATATTGGTAGTGGTTATTTTAGTTGTCCTTTACATATATAATTACATTCTTCTTTTCTACAGGAACAGAAGACATGATGGGAACTAGACAATTTGTAAATTGTGTTTTTCCTAGTGCCATTTAATGTTGAGACACAAAACAATAAAAACATTTGGAAACTACAAATGTGGCCACACTAAAAGGAAGATCCTACAGATGGGCCCAAACCAAAATCCTGGATCAGAACATTCAGACTTTAAGTTGTTTAAAATCCAGATCTATTTTATGGCTTAGATCAGGGGTCGGCAACCCGCGGCTCCGGAGCCACATGCGGCTCTTCAGCCTCCCTGTTGTGGCTCCCTTCGGCCTTGTTCCCTGTAAGCGCAGACTCCTGCTGCGGCCGGGCTGGGGAGATTAAAATCTCCCGCCCTGAGCATGCTCAGACAGAGCGTGCTCAGGGTGGGAGCGGCCTGGCCCAGAAGCAGCTCTGCCGGCCGTCCCTGCAGCTGCGAGCCTCCGGCCAGGTAAGGGGGCTGGGAAGGGGCTGGAGGGAGGCCTGGAGAGGGGTGGAGGGGACAAGGAGACTGGCTGGGTTAGAGGCCTGGAGAGGGGTGGAGGGTCTCAGGTGCCAGGGTCTGCTCTGCCCTGCCGGGGTGGCCAGAGGCCTCGGCTTCTTTATTTCTTTCCCTTCTCTTCCCTGTCTTCCTTTCCCTCCTTTCTCTTCTTTGCCTTCCTTTCTCTTCTCTTCCCTGCCTTCCTTTCCCTCCTTTCTCTTCTTTGCCTTCCTTCCTGCTCCTCTTCCCTGCCTTCCTTTCCTTCCTTTCTCTTCTTTGCCTTCCTTCCTGCTCTTTCTTCTTTTCTTTCTTTCTTTTTTCTTTTTCTCCTCCTTCCTTCTTTTTTCTTTCTCTCCCTTCTTTTTTAAAAAGCTTTTTAAAAATTAATTTTAAATAAAAACCTTTCTAAAAATTAAATTTCAATTCAAAATTCATTCCAATTCAATTAATTAAACAAATAATAGTTTATAAGCTGTGTTATGTTTTGCGGCTCCAGACTACTTTTCTTTAGTGGAAGAGGGGGCAAAATGGCTCTTTTCATAGTAAAGGTTGCTGACCCCTGGCTTAGATCAAGCTCTAGAACAGTGGTTTTCAAATTTTTTCTTGGGACCTGCTGGGGGGAGGGGGAGAAACAAAACCACTTTTGCCCACGACTCAACAATTACCTCTTGGAGCAATGCATTCCAATCTTTTTGCAGTGGCAGCAGGGGGTGCTGTGACCCAGTATGTGAGGTTCTGCAACCCAGTACTGGATCTGGACCCTGAGTTTGAAAACCACTGCTCTAGAATATATAGCACTTTGATTTAAAGTAACAGTTCTTTTTTAAATACACAAATATTTGATTTTACACTTGTTTGATATTTGAACTTTGGTTTTTTTAAGTTCTTGAATGGAAAATGGGAGTCTGCTAACAAATGTTAGATAATTCTTGAGCACTGGCATGGTCTATTTAAAATGCTTCTTACATGAAGATAAATATTAGGATGAATTGCCTTAGCTTCCTGTGCATCTTGCTATTGGTCATTGGCTCTAATGTAAGCCTATTTTCTACCCAGTTACCAACTATGTATTAGACTCTATCACAACTGTTAAGGTCATTTCAGGTCATATTTATAGTGAAAAAGCTGTAACAGTGTAAAGAATCAAGATTTTTTTCACAGTGTCTTATTTCTGTTTCTACATATCTCTAGACAAATACCATTAAAGTTCACTTAGAAATATTTCTTTAAACACTTTCATCCTATCACATTATCTCAAAACATGGTTGGCTAAATTCTAAGCCTGCCGGAGACATTACTGAACAAATCCTTATTAAGGTCCACAGCAGGATTTATTTAGAATATACAAAGACTGTAGAATCTCTAACACTGAATATATTTCATTTATTGAAAGGTATTCTGTGTCAGGTGCTCTAAAGAAAAAGATCCTTGATTAAAATATTTAAGAAATCATTTGCAAGTGAATAATTACTCATTTTTGCTTATTATCAGTCAGCTACAAGCTAGATGAAGCACCAAGGGCTCTAATCTCATTTTACAATACATATACATAACCCCCACTGCCAATATTGCTTCAGCATCTAACTTACTTGAGTGAGATGCTACCAGACCTAGCTACCTTCATCTTTCTTTGGCATTTCTTATATATCTATTCCTCTGTTAAACTTTCAAAATAATTTCCTAAGAAATATGTCCATACGCTAGAAAAAAATTAGTTTCTCTTATAAAGAAGCAAAAACTATAGCTTTTATCTGAGCATGGTCTTTGTTTAGGCTGTAGTCCTGTCAAGTTTTTCTCCACCCCTGAGATCCCCACTTCCCTCCTACTCTTGTAATTTCTAGTCTAGCTCTAAAAACCTTACTTTAACCAGGATATTTTAATCTCAAATCAGTCTCTTTACTCTTGCCTCTCTATCCAGTTACTTAGATTTTAAGAACATCCTCTCCTTCCCTCATTCCACCAGTTTGCATTAATATAGCGCTTCTTCTCTTTTGATGCCCACTCTTTTCTTCCACAAATGGCTATAATCTACTAACTCCTAGGATGACCATATTCCCTCCCCCCAACACCCTGTCAATTTAAATGAGTTTTTTTCTTTTCATCTCAATACCCAACTTTAATCCTAGGCAATTTGAGTGTCTATGTCCATGACCATCTACTTCTGTGCTGTCTGCTATAATCTCATTTGGTTCCCTCATCTTTCCCTTTTGAAAAGGAAGAGCTGCTGAGGTGGTTTGGAAAGGTGCACATGGAGAGAGAGCTGCTGGATTTTCCATAGTTTTGATCCGTTAGTGCTTCAGCTGTGGAAGAAGGAAAACGGCAGTTATCTTCACTGGACACAAATGTTCAATATTAGTTCCCAAGGGGTATTCTTGTTAGTCTAGTTCAGCAAAAAAAACAAGCAAGGAGTCCTGAGGCACTTTTAAAGACTAACCTTTATTTCTGGCATGAGCTTTTGGGAGAGAATTTTTTCTCCCACGAAAGCTCATGCCATAAATAAATGTCAAATTCCAAAGGGGTAGCCGTGTTAGTCTATTGTACAAAGACAACAGAGTCCTGTGGCACTTTTAAAGACTAACACATTTATTTATCGCATGAGCTTTTGTGGGAGAAAATCCCACTCTGTAACTTTCTTATCTCCAAAGCGTCTGACGAAGTGGGATTTTCTCCCACGAAAGCTCATGTGATAAATAAATCTGTTAGTCTTTAAAAGTGCCACAGGACTCTGTTGCATAAATAAATGTGTTCGCCTTTAAAAGCGCCCCAGGACGCCTTGTTTGTTTTTCAAGATTAGCTACCCTACTGTATTGCCATTCCAATGCAAATCTTTAGAGCCAGATAAAAACCCAGCAGATTCAATTATTTTCCTGGCAAACCCAATTAAAAACCCCACCCAGGTGGCAGCCCCAGGCGGCGGGTGCCAGGGGATACCTGCAGGGGGCGGCATCGCTGCGGGATGGCGCAGTCCGTCTCCTTGTCCCGCCGCACTGAGGGGCCGGGGCAGCGGGGAGGCGGCCGGGGAAGGGGCGGGCAATCAGCCAGGCATCCCATGGGCCCCAACCCGCTCTACGGGGCCGGGGGACCAGCAATGGTCCTGCCCTGGGGAACCAGGAACCGGCCCCCGGGAGCGGGGCTGGGATCCAGTCACAGACCCGCCCTCCTGCGTCGCGAGCCGGCCTCGGGCCGCCGGCCCCAATCCCGCCACCGCCCCCCGGGCCCCGGTTGCCTAGTGACAGCGACGCCACGCAGCCGCTCAGCAGGGACAAAATGGCGACCGGCGGCGGCGGGACCCGGCGAAGCACAGCCGGGGTGAGGAGCGGGGGAACCTGGGCCGCGGGTTTCTATGGGAGGCAGGGCGCTGAGGCTGGACCCGACCCCGGGGCGGCCATCCCGGCGGGGAGTTAAGGGGATTGGGGGGAACAAGCCCACCGGGGCTGTGGCGGGGGCTGGGCCGGTGAGGCGGCCGCACACACGGGTTGGGGGGTGTGAAGCGGGGCAGGCCCGGGGCAGTCACTGAGGGCTGCGGGGCGGCCGGGAGGGGGGTGTCTGGGTGGCTCGGACCCAGGAAGGCTGGGGATCTGTCA
>ML685765.1:12624719-12749790 GCA_007922175.1 Pelusios castaneus | reverse complement strand
CTGGGTGGCTCGGACCCAGGAAGGCTGGGGATCTGTCAGGTGTGGGGCGGCCGGGAGGGGGGCTGTCTGGGTGGCTCAGACCCAAGGAAGGCTGGGGATCTGTCAGGTGTGGGGTGGCTGGGGGTGGACTGGAGCTGTGGGGATGTCTGGGAGATTACTTGGGTCACACCCGCGTGTGGGTGGTGGTGGTAGGTGTAGTGTGGAAGGTCAGACCTAGGGGTGGCTGGGCAGATGAGGGATTTGACAGGGGAAATCCAGGAGGGCTGTTACCTGCTGCAGTGGCCTGATCTCTGTGGTGATCCAGTGTGCTAAGGTGGGTGCCTTGTCCTCCTGCCCGGCTCTCTGCAGGGGCGGAAACCCCACAGCATCTTGTCACATCCAGCTACACCAAAGACGACTTCGAAGCATGGAGACTTCCTGGCAAAGGAGGAGGAGTACAAGTAAGGGCAGAGCTGTCAGGCAGAGTGGAGGGATGCTCTCTTGATCCTACTTCCTATAAATGACTGTGCTCAGAACTAGTGTGATTAAATTGGACTTTAAGTAAATTCTCCAACACTTTCAGCATGGTGGTTAGGTTTTTTTAGGGGGACTCCAGCAATCTTTGTTGGATGGCCTCAGGCTCTTAACAAAACCCACGTTCAATTCAGAGCTACCTAAATCCACAGGCCTAACTTCCCTTACCAAACAGTTATGGCAGAAGTATTAAGAGTAACATTTTCAGCAGAATATCTTAGCTGGGCAGAAATGATGGTTCTTGGTAACTACTATTCTGACGCCTTGATTTCCCTCTTCCTATTGGCACCTGACACCAAAGGCTACATATTAAACATTTGCACTGTACTAGGCCTCACTGGAGGTAGGTTAAGTTAGGAGTTTGACATCCCTCTTTATCTTTTAAAAAGCTGCACCTTGAACTCACCTTTAGTAAAATGACAAGATGACTTTAGAAAATAAAAGCCCCTTTAAATGGCTCAAAATTTTGTTTGGAAAAAGTTAAAATTGCTATTAACTTTTTTCAGTTTGAGATTCCTAGCTGAGGGGTAGAAACCAGTCCTCCTTCAATAAACTCCTACTAGTCTGCTTTTCTTTCCCCATATCTGTTAAGGATGTATAATGATGTAGCTGGTAAGAGAACTTTATATTGCATCAAAAAGATTACATTAAAAGAACATTGAAATTGAAAAGTGTGAAGAAGCACTCAAAAGTTAGAAAATTCTAGAATTAAAATTGCTCAAGCAACCTTAATTCACCCCTTCGCCCCCTTGTGCATATGCATGATGATACAATTATTAATCACATATTATTTCCACAAGACCCCTGAATTATTGCCCATCTCTGCTACTAGATCTACCTATATAGATGTTAATTAAAAATGTTAAGTGGTCTCTGAAAAAACAGAAGTGTCTTCTACACATACAAAGTTGTATTAGAACAAGTTGTATCATCTGGCCTTGAGTTGCAACTTCAAAAGCTTTTTAACTTTGCTGCAACAATTAACATAATTATTAGTCTTGTCCTAAAAGGAAAGTCTAGCAGCACAATTAACTGGAATGTTTTGCATTGTGTGGTTTTGGGGTTTGCTTTTATTTTTTTTTAAGGGGAGGAATACACTTTAAAATAATCTGTTTAAATTGTGTTCAACAGAGCATTACATTTTCTGCTGCAGAAAAGTTCAATTGGTTGGAATAAGAGCACTGCAAAAAAAATTTCCTTCAGATGTGCAGAAGTGAAATAAGTTGAACTTTAAAAAAAAAAAAAGGTATTGTTTTAATTGTAGGCGAGTATTACTCTGGGTGTGGCTTAGGAAGTAAAAATGTATGTAAAAGGCAGATTGCATATCTGACCTCAGTCTACTAACACAGAAATAGGTAAGATATCACCACTACCCAATACAAAGAAACTTAAGTATTTAATTCTGCTTTATAGAAGTCATTATTCAAAGCTCGTGGCTGCAGTGATTCCATTTAATTTTTTTTTATTTCCTTTAAAGTCTTCAGCTAAACTTAATGACAAACCTATCTTATTGTCTTAGGCGACTGAATGCAGAATTAGAAGCAAAAACAGCAGAGTTGGTGCGTCAGGCTGAAGAAGTAATAGTGAGTAAACGAGGCTACATTACCTAATGCAAAGTCATGCGCAAAGGGTTAAGTCCTGAAAAAAAAACAAAACTCTTCTGTGGCCATGAAGCTTACATGGGGAAGCTGGACACAAGTCATCTGTTTCTGCAGAACTTCAGCTTTTTATTTTTTTTTAAATTAAAAAAATCCCTCAACACAAATCGAATATGAACTGTTATACTGCTAGCTTCTGAGTCTGCTAGAGCTGGGGGGTGTCTTTGTGGTTGCTTAGAGAGTGTTTCTAAGCTACAATAAAGCAAAATCGAAAGGATTAATTTTAAAGTTAATTTGTCCCCATTTTTTTGTTTTTTTTTTTGTTAAAGGTTTGTAAAAAGCCCCAAACCAACAGAGGCGTATCTACAACACTCTTCCAGGGAAAACAAGAAAAAAGTCCACATATTAAATAAATGTTCTGTTTCAGATACTGAAACCTAGCCATTGCAGCAGTGATACTTTACAGTGCAATTAATTATAAATAAGTGAATCTGACTTGATTTGCATTGTCCAAGTTGAGGGAAAAAACAAAATAAATAGCATAATTAGTAATGTAGTTAGTAAAAAAAATTTTTTTTAAAAGCAAACTTTCTGAACTGAGTATTCCTTTAATAAGGCAGCCACCAGGATCAGAGCCAGGCAGACTCAGGACTGGTAACAGACAATATTCTTGTTTGCAGCAAAAGAGAATCACAAAATCTCAACCTTAAGAAGGTGAAATCAGGCCTAAACAGCAAATAGGTGTATTCCCTCTACAGAGGGCAGTACTGCAAACCATCTAAAAAAGAGAAAAAGCTAGCCAAATTCAGAAATCCCTAGTTCTTGAATCCACTGTAGCTATTATTGGAATCACCAATCTTCACATCTCCCAGGTACTTCCTATGCCAGTAGTTCACCTGCGCACTGGCAAGCTGAGCCTAGCTGTTTAATTTCTGAAAAGAAGTATTCACAGAGTGCTGTCTGTTTTTTCTTTCTTCAGAAGAGTCAGCAAAATGGACGTATTCCTTTATGTGGTCTGGGTAAAGCTCAACCATCCCAAAGCAGCCTACAGTAGCTCATGTTGTAGAATTTATCTGAGAAAACTAGAATTAAGACCCAGGAGATGATGTATATGAAAGTTGTTCCTAGCAACAGGAATCTGATCCTCAAAAGATTCCTCAGAGCAGCAGAAATTAGATGGTCCTGGACTAGGCAGCCTTGTGTTGGTTCAGTAAACTGATACTACTTTTGACTAGTAAGTTCTCTGTGTATAGCTCAGTCTCACCTTGTGTATACTGCTTTCAAACAATTCCAAACTTGCAGGTAACATTTTTCCAAGTACATAGGACACAAAGCAAGAATACAAATATATATATATATAAAGGGAAGAAAAATACCACTTGATTTACAAGTTCTAAATAGCTCTGGCTAAACTGATGTCTTAAATAAAACATTGACACTTTTTTAAAAAAAATGGCTAGAATTGAGAGAATGGAAATATTTTCAATTAGAAAAAGACACTTTCTTTTGCATGACTTAGAAAATAAGAAATCTGTTCCATCTCCTGTGCATTGTTGTGTGTTTTACAACACGTGCATAGAAGGCAGGGTACACCTACAGTTTTTCCAAGTGGTTTTAATACAGATGGAAAGACTTCATATGAGCAAATGTTAAATAAATACCTGCTTTGGAGGTACAATTGAGACTGTCAATGATATTTTTTGGATTCACTTTTGCTCCCAGGAGGATTTGAGAGAGATAAATTATTCTACTTAGTACCTGTTTGTCTCTCACAAGCATGGAAAGCTACAGTACTGTTTAATTTTGTGATCCTTGCTAACTATCAGTTGTATGGTATCAATAATATTTTCCTGTAATGGAAAAAACTTTCTTGTCTTATTAAAGAGAGATCAACAAGAGATACTATCCATGCCAGTTTCAACACAGATTAAATTGTGTGAAGAAGATGACAAGCAATTGAGGTAAATAGTTTATGCTCCCAAAATATGATTAATTGTCTAGTTCAGTTTCTCAACCTTTTAAGTTGCCCCTCCAGGCCTCCTCGCCTCTGGACTGCTGCCCTGGAGCTTTCTCTTCTGGGTGCTTTTCTGGATTCCTTAGCTCCCAATGGCTGCACTGGGAGCTCTCCAGGGTGCTAGCTCTCTCTGCCAGCAAGAGAACCTGCTCCCTAGGCTGCCCAGGCCAGACTGAACTCTCTGCCTTGCTGCTCCTGGCTTTATATTGGTTCCTGACCTCTGATTGGCTGCTTCCTCCAGTCAGTTAACCTCTTCCCGGCCATAGTGTAGCCACTGCTCCACTACACTGTCCTTAGGGGAAGAGGTGGAGATGAGCAAATGAGAGGGGAGTCCTCAAGGGGAGGAAAGAGGTGGAGCAGGGGTGGGGACTCAGGAAGAGGTGGAATGGGGGCAGGGTCCAGACTCTGGTGGCTCTGTCCTGCTTCTAAGCAGCTTCTGGCACTTTCACATAACTCTTATCAAATGGAAGACTCACATGCTGCTTCTGGATGGAGCTTTTTCTCAGTCTCCCCACTACCAGAAACTTTCCTTGCTGGGGTAGTCTTTTCCTGCAGACAGAAAAGGCTCCAGCAGCAGAGAGGCAGTGAGACACTACACTGCTAAAAATATCAGTGCATGACTTAGGCAAGTAAAGAACATGTAGCATAAGTACTCACCTGCATACCCGCAAACTTCAGGTGTGCTTTTACTGTACTTACCTAAACCATTCCCCACACACCCCCAACCAATGTAGCTATGTCATCACAGTTTCTACTGTAGTTCCAGTTACACTGGCAAAAATTCCTTTTACCAATATAGCTTACTTTGTTCAGGGAACTGGTTTAAGCTTCATCAACACAAGAATTCTTTTGCCTCAATAAGATGCCTTTCCACTGGAAGGGAGGTTGCCAGTGTAGCTTTACCAGTAACTCTATTTCAGCAAACCCCTTCCAGTATATAAACAAGGCCTGAGTGCTTCCTCTCTTCTCGCTCTGATTTAGAGCTATGTGGTCATCAATCAAATCACTAGCTCCGACAAATTGGTTTCCCAATCATAGCTCGATATTTGAAGTAGTTTGACACTGAGTATAAACGATCCCTTTAAGATCAGCAGCAACATAAACTTATTCCAAAGGGGTAGCCATGTTAGTCTGTTGCAGAAAAACAAAGTCCTGTGGCACTTTTAAAGACTAACAGATTTATTTATCGCATGAACTTTCGTGGGAGAAAATCCCACTTTGTCAGATGCTTTGAAGATGGGAAACTTACAGAATGGGAGGAAATTAAATGCAGGGATGTGTATGACATAGGATCAGGTCATGCTGTAACAGCAAATCAAAGTAGATGTTAGGATTCAAACAGTGCTGTTCCCGAGTGTTTGAATCCTAACATCTATTTTGATTTGCTGTTACAGCCTGACCTGATCCTATGTCATGCACTTCCCTGCATTTAGTTTCCTCCCATTCTGTAAGTTTCACATCTTCAAAGCATCTGACAAAGTGGGATTTTCTCCCATGAAAGCTCATGCGATATATAAATCTGTTAGTCTTTAAAAGTGCTGCAGGACAACATAAACTTGGAATCTTAGTTTGGAGGGGTTGATAGACCATCTCCAATTTATCTTAAATCCTGCCATTATTTCTAGTGACACTCCTATATAACAAACATATTCGCATCTGACTGACGGAAAAAACAGTAAAGTTACTTGTAAACTTTGTAGTTAGCTGATACACATATATGGAGCCAAAACATGTGCTGTAGTGTATATAATGTGTGCTGTTGTAATGATACAAATTCCACAGGGAGCCAGCTGGATACCTCTCTGTTTGGAGCTCTGGAGTGTACATTTTCAGTGCTAGAGGCTTGTAGGCTGTACCTTTGTTGATGTAATTAGCTGAGAACAGGCTAAGCCTTTACTACTGTGAGTTTCTTTGGAATGTGTTACTTTGAGTTATCTAAAGGCTAGTCTACATTTACAGTGGCACAGATGTATTGGTAGGTACAGCCATGCTGCTGTAGGAGGGCTTGTGTAGCCACATTACTTCAGCGGGATAGAGCTCTCCTGCCGATGTAATAAAACTACCCAAATGATTGATGGAGCTGTGTCAGCAGGAAAGTGCCTCCTGCTGACGTAATGTGGCTACACAAGCGCTTATGATGACAAAACTTGTGTCACTCAGGGAGGCTTTTTCTTCATATCCCTAAATAAAAAATTATGCCAGTGTAAGTGCTAGTGTAGACTAGGCCTTATACACACCAATCGCCATGGTGCCCAGCAGTTTAGCTATAGCATTTTCAAGAGCACTATGGTTGTTTTTTAGCATTCGAAGTAGTACATTTATATTGCTCAATTATCAGGGTGCTGCTTCTCACTAACAGTAGTTTCCCCCAGCCTCAACCCACTTCTAATCTCTGGAGAGTCTGTGGAGCAGTGTGAGAGACAGCGAAGGAGTGATAGGAGTGACAACGAAGGAGTGACTTAAGTTGACCTAACTTACTCCCCGTCCACACTGGGCTTTCCTTAAGTTGACTTAAGCTGTTTCTTGCCTGTCTTGCAAGGCTGGCTCTCCCCCGGACAAGCCGCGAGCGGCTTCCCGGTCTCGAGGTGAGCCAGCCCTGCGTGGCTGGCTCTCCCTGGGGGAAGCTGCGGCTCCCTTAGTCTGGCTCTCGCTCAACCTATCCAGTCGACTTAGAGAGTCTAGTGTAGACTCTCTAAGTCGACTTAATAGGGTCAACTTAAAGTTGACTTAAGAAAGTAGACCTAACTTTCTAAGTGTAGAGATAGCCTCGGGGATTAATCACGCTCACTGCCCTGCAGTGCTCTTATGCCTGGCCCCTTTAAGAAAATAAATGTTTCCAAGTGTAGATGTTTGTATGAGTCAGCAAGGCTAGAACTGAGTTGATATCCTGTGCGCACAAGGAAGCGAACATTCACTGTTTAATAGAGTTTCTTCCACTCTTCTAGTAGATAATGTTATAGGTAAATGGGCCAGTGAGTATTTGAAAAACATGTGCTTGCATAGCAATTTATACAACTCAGATTCCAAGAAAGAGCAAACATACACAACCATTTAAAGCACATGTCAGAATAACACTAGTAAATTCAGAATGCTGCAGTTTCATCTAGTATTAGCTGCACTTTTTAAACCTTTGCCTGCTTTCCTAAACAGCTAATTTCCTCTTGTTGAACTGGGTCTCGATTTGACTCAAATGCAGATTGAAATTGCCACAGTGAACTCAAAGGAACTCTTTTGTGTCAGCCATCCTATTTTAATATCTCAAGGATTCTTTTTATATAGCTAGCACAATACGCAACCCAGCACAATGCTGAAGTATTTTGACTTCTCTCAATATTTTCAGAATTAGCAGATCCTAAAGTAGAAATTTAAAATAGTGATAGATGAAGGCAAAAAACCAAACCCACCCTCCTCGGTGCAGTGGGAAGAACATTAGAAAGAATTTTTCTATTGTTACTGGAAGGTGTAAATTTCATCCTCTGTGCAGATATTTAAATCTCAAGATTTTAATCCTAATACTAATCTAGTATTTGCTTTATAATTTTATTATTATGTAGAGTTTGTTACCATATCCAGTTAATCACATAATGACAGACAGCTAAAAGGTGACAATTTTTAAGTGTTTATCTGCAAATGCTAGAAGTTGATATACTAAATTTCAGTGCCTCTTAGTAAATAAGGATATTGATATAATAGGCATCACAGAAACTTGCTGGAATGAAGATAATCAATGGGACACAGTAATACCAGGGAATAAAACACATCAGGACAGAATAGCCTGTACCCGTGGGGGACTGGCAATATATGTGAAAGAAAGCATAGAGTTAAAAATTGTACCAGAGAATCTCTATAGATAGTAATTTCATGCTTGAATAATAGAATATAGCAGTAGGGATAGACTACTAACCACCTGACAAAGATGGTGGTAGTGATTATAAAATGCTCAGGAAGATTAGAGAAGCCAAAAAAATAAACTCAATGGGGATTTCATCTATCTCAAATATATTGACAGGGTATGTGTCACTTCAGGACAGGACGCAGAGGTACAGTTTTTGATACCTTGTCTTAAATGACTGCTTCTTGGAGCTAGTCCTGGAGCCCACAAAAGAGGAGAGGCGATTCTTGATATAATACTAAAAGGGAATATAGGATTTGATCCAAAAGGTGAATATAGCTGAACTGCTTGGTAATAGTGAGTATAATGTAATAAAATTTAATATCCCTGTCATGGCTGCATGTGTTCTGTAATTAGACATAGCCTAAAAGGGATTGGGGAAAGAAGTAGAGCCCCAATCAGGAATCTCTAACATATAGTTAACTTGTCAAGTACATAAATAATTGAAAAGCTTTTAAGGCAATCACTGTTTTTGTGTCCAGTGAACTTTTAGATAAAAAAAGGATAAAACTCTAAATTGCAGTAAAATAATTAAAAGCCATTGATAGCAATTAGAAGCTAGAAGGTATGCAAACTAGGTAATTGGATGAGCATCTGTTGCCCTTCAAAATGGGTTGTCTTTAACTTATCATATAAAAATATTTTTAAGTATGTGGCTTTTATTGGCAGAGGAATGCATGTTATAATTTGAAAAATGAAGGTAACATAAATGGTAAAAAGGGGCAGACAGCACTAAAAGAGCATTTAAGAGAGGCTCTTTTCTTTTCTGGTAGGTGTGGGTGTGTGTTGGTTGAGATATAGAAATAAGAGTGACAGAACCAAGATGAAAAACCTGGTTAAAATTGGCAAACAGTTAAATAATGGGCAGTTGAGTTTAATAAAAAAAGATAGAGAAGCAAAAAAATCCTCATTGGTGTTTTAAAGCAAATGTTTAATATAGTTAAAGGGACACTAAAGTGAGGTAGGTCTCAAGACCAGTCTGAAGTATTTTATAGCATAGTCTTTTTTCATCTAAGTTATTAATATTTTGCGCTGAGAAACAAGCTCTGGTATTTGTGCTAAAGGATCAGCTTTTGTTTACACTTTCACTCTTCAGGGCATGGCCAGGCGGCGGGGAGGGGGTGAGGGGAAGAAGGGAGGGGGATTGGGTGTGTGTGCTTGGACAGCCGTGCTATAGGCTTTGAATAGGATTAATGAATACAAAGGATTCACTCATGCATGCACACCTCATGTTTATGTGCAGGAAAGTGATTGTAAACATTAACTGCTATTTTGATATGTCCATCAGTTTAAGTTCTTATTTATGAACCTTTTCAGGCTTAACACTTTGTACAAATCATTTGAAATATAAAATTCATCTTCATTTCTTGAGGATCTTAAAAGTAGGGTGACAGGCAAACACGGGGAAGTGAACAGCTCCTTTAAAATTAAATGGAGTCGAACACTTCAGCAAAAACAGAATTTTTGGTTAGAATGCCTGAGTACAGAGGTGTGAGGAACAAATTTGCATGCTGATGAAAGGGATGCTCTTTCTTTCCTCAGAACAGCAGTGTTGCATTTGCATATATCTGTAAGCAATATGTAATGGAGTGTTTTGTCAGCAGCCATGGAAGAGGGCGTTAATCCTACCCTTCCCTCGGTGATTGTAGCTAACCAATAGGATGGGAATATCAGGAAAATAGGGTAGGAAGACTATCCTCTGTCTGTTGCCATCCACCGTCTGTAATCATTTGATACTAGCAGCACAAATAGCCCACTGGAATAGCCAGATTACAATTTTAAAAAAAAAATCTTAGTCAGAGAACATGTTCGGAAGGACTTTTGAGTTTCTTGAATTAACAGTATGTAGAACATTGTGCAGATAAAATTTTTGTGTTTGTGAATAGGGAGGTTTGAATGTGAGTGTAGTTCCCATTGTTAAAGTAGGGTGAGCATAGAAATTTATTACAGTCTGGATTAGAGATAGCCAAATAGATCTGGACAAAATAAGAACAGTCCAAACCAAGGCGTTCTTTCTGAACCTCAAAATAAAAGTTTAGGGAGTGCAGCTAACTTTGGCCTAAAATTTAAGTATTGTGAAAACCAACTGAACTATTCACTTGTTTAAAACATTGATAATCATTTTTAAACAATCTACTCCAGTGACTGAAATGCAAATATTGCAGCCCCAGGAACCTGGAAGTAAAACTGACTTAGTTGATTTTCATTGTCCATGTGGACGTAAATGAAAGAAATAAGAAGTGGAATAGTGAAAAGTAAACTGGATTTAAAAAAAAAAAAAAAAATTTGATTACTAACAAGTTCTACAACATAATAAGCTCACTGTTTAACTTTCTTTATAAATTTGTATTTAATATGCTCTACATAAGAATGGATGACTCATGACTCAGAAAAGAATCCATTTTCCTTTTCCAAAGCTACATTTCTCTGGTATATACTAAAAATCTTAAAACAAAAAACAAACAAAAATCCCAAACAACCCCACCCCCCAACTTTGATTTGTCAATAAAATAAACTATCATTCTGAACCCAAGGGGAAGATACGTTGTCCAAAAAGACTTTTTATAGTCCTTTTATGGCCACACTAACCTTTCTGAGTCTGTTTCTCTGGCTATAATATGTTTATAATTTCTGTATAGGTTTTAATTAATCTGAAAATTATTTTCAGATCTTTTGATGAAAGGCATTATTAAAAGAGAGATTTAAATACCACATACCTTTTTTATATTTTTAGCACAAGAACTGAACTTTAAGAGTGAAGGCTCAAACTTTTAGGATTCTGCTAAGCATTGTAGTTCACCGTAGTCAACATTGATCTTGCTGGCATTCCAAATCCTGCAGAATAAACTGCAGACAGATGGTATCTTAAGAAAGGTCTTTTTTCTTGAGGGGAAAAATAAAAGTCTTATTTTCTTCTAAAATGTGTAAATTGGACACCAGTCTTTGGCTTGCAGAATTTTGCTTGTGTTCCAAGAGCTCTGATTATTATGTGTTCAGCTGCACTACATTTTTACTACAAGTATTATGGCATGAGACATAACCCTCCTCTATTTGATACAGCTTCGGATAGAAGATAAATGGTTTTTGTGGAGCGAATGGATACATCTCAACATGGACTATATATTTGCAACAACAATCTATTTTACCCCCTACCCCCACCCTAAAACAACCCTCCAAACCTACAAGTGTTTCAGCAGTAACCAATAAGAAATTGCCTTTTTCTTGAACATTTAGGGGTAGTTTATGACCCTGATAAGCATCCCTGATCAGCCACAGCTTGGTGCTCTTAATTATAGTGTCTACTGCTAGGAAGGTTTGGCTCAGGGCAAGCCCTCTAGAGTCAGCAGCCCATGTAATTTGAAATTTCAGGAGCAAGTATAAGGCAAGCAACCTTAGTTAGTCACAAGGGAGAAACTTGGTCCATGTGGATGAATTGGAGAAAGTCCAGAGAAGAGCAACAAAAATGATTAAAGGTCTGGAATACTCAATTTATGAAGGAATATTGAAAGAACTAGGCTTGTTTAGTCTGCAAAAGAGGAGACAGAGGGGACATAACAGTTTTCAAGTACCTAAAAGGTTGTTACAAGAAGGACGGAGAAAAATTATTCTTCTTAACTGCTGATGATAGGACAAGAAGCCATGGTTTTAAATTTACCTTGAGGTTTACATTGAACATTAGGAAAAAAAATTCTCACTATCCAGGATGATTAATCACTGGAATAAGCTGCCTAGGAAGGTTGTGGAATGTCCATCATTGGAAATTTTTAAAAGCAGGTTAGACAAACACCTGTCAGGGACGGTTTAAGCTAGTACTTGGTTCTGTCATGAGTGCAGGGGACTGGATTTGATGACCTCTCATGGTCTCTTCCAGTTCTATGATTCTATGTGTAAGTCCAGAATGGTATTTGGTAGGACACCTCTGACAGTCAGCTTTCAGCAGGTGCAAGTTTTAAAGCCAGTTAAGGGTGGAATGAAAGAAAGAAAGAAAAAGATGCAGAGGTAAGAAAATGTATCTATGTTTTTAATCCCAGGTAGTAAGTGGCAGCATTTGTGCCTGAAAACATTAGTTAAAAAAAGCATTTTAGGGCCAGCATTTGGGGTCTCTATTTTTGCCTATAACAGTCAGGGAGTGCCTTGAAGACCAGGTGCTGTGTTTCTAAGCATAATTTAGGGTTTGTCCATTTAAGAGCAGGGAACACTGGAAATGTCTGTGGAAGGAATTGTTTGGAGTTATGTGACTGAGGGAGTTAGGCAGCCAGCTAAGAGTATACAAGAAAGAGCCTGTGGTTCCCTGGAAAAGATGGAAAGAAGTATGACCTAAGGTTGGATTTGTCAGAGCAGATGGCAAGAGAGCTGGGAAAACAGAGGATGGTGGAAGAGGGTTAGAAGGAGGCATGTGAGAGACTTAGATCTTTCTTTGGAAACTGATATTACCAAAAGGAAGTAGCCTGGACAAGATGGTGTGGATGGCCATTCATATCTGATCATTTTACCCAACTGGAAGCCAAGGGATTTATCCACTTCTTTCCCTTGGTGGTCCTCTGAATCTCAGCACTGTTGGTTTCCTGAGATGAGTTAGCCATTGGGCTAAATCACCTCCTCTGATAAAAGCCTCCTCTGCTTCTGGAGCAGATAAAACCAGTCTAATGGACACAAAACCGTATTCCAGACATACTCAAAATACATAGATCTTCCCATGATTGCTCCAGGTCCACATACAAAGAGCACACAAAGTCTTCAGTCAAATTGAGATGAAATCCCTTTTCTAAACTCCTATTACAATCAGCAGTCCTTTTGCCCTGTGGGTGGAGGGCTGTAGAAAGGGGAGGGGGGCTTTTCTCCACCTTTGCTGGAAATCCTGGCCGGGCCCGCCAAGTGTCAACTTCTCACCAAGCTATTTTATCCAGGTCATTTACTTCTGATTGTACCCATCCTCCCTCAGGGTCTTTTGCAGTCCTGGCGGTAGGCACCTCACACATTTCCTCAGAGTTCTGTTCAACCAGCTTTCCTGGCTGTCTTGTCAACCCTGTTACCATGCAAATACCAAGTGTAGGTGATACCTCCACTCCTTACTATAGTTTTGATAAGTCACATGACCACCATCAATCCACCCCTCCCTCATCCTCCCCTGTTAGTAGTGCTGTTTGCTAACAAACCACTTCAACAGAGGCTGAGAATAGCATCACCACATTTTTTGTTATTTGCACAAACAACTACCTTTAAATAGATGTACTATACCCAGAGCATCATGTGTAAGTGGGATACATCTAACTATCTGTTTTGCTTTCACTGAGATACATTGAGAACTTAATATACCTTAACATGATAAAGGATTTGACTTTCGTTCACTGATCTACTTTTAATCTTGAACTTTTTATCTGTTTCATTGAAGATGTTGAAGTCCTAAACCAACGCTATTTATTCAATTAAAAGAAAAATACTTTTTGTAAAAAAAAGCAATTGGTATGTTTTCTTCAATCTTACTATTACTTACTGTTTTGGTTTGAGGTATGTAAAATGTCAGAACCAGCAAAATAAAGAGCACAGTTCATTTAGGAATATATTTTTTAAAGTATTTGTTTTACTTTGAGTTTACAAAACATTTTACTGTAGTTTATATATATATATTTTTTTTTTCTTTTTTTTTTTGGCAGAGATGTGCTTTCTCCTGAAGTGCCAATCCTTATGCATTCGCATATTAAGGTACTGAAATCTGTAAATTTTGCTCTTTCATGTAATTACCAGATAAATATGTCTGCCTGTCTGGAAACTGTACTGAGAAGCACATATTGTAGGAGAAAAATCTCTGGGATGTTTAGAGCAAGAGTCTGGGAGACAGGACTCCTGAGGTCTATTTTAACAAATTATTATGCTACTGACTTGCTATGTGACCTTATATTAGTCACTTTGGCCTGGTCTGCACTCAAAAATAAGGTCGGATTAACTATGTCACTCAGGATTGTGAAAAATCCATGTCCCCAGAGCAGTGCAGTTAAGCAGATCCAACCTCCAGTATAGACGGCGCTTGGTCAATGGAAGAATTCTGCCATCAACATGCCTAGTGCCTCTTGGGGAAGTGCCTGTGCTGACAGGAGGGGTTATCCTGTTAGCATAGTTAGTGTCTACACGGAAGAGCGACTGTGGTGCAGCTGTGCTTTCTCATTACATCAAGTGATTTTCACCTCTCTCAAGCTTCCAACCTTCTTGTATGTTGTTCCACATTGTTTGAATCTAAACCACTTGTTTGATTTGCTGAAATAGTCTGACCTGAACCTGTCACTCACACTTAAGTGGATTTATTTTTTTCCCCCCTCACATACTGTAAGTTTTCCATTTTCCAGCATGTGACAAAGTGGGATTTCTCCCATGAAAGCTCATGCGATAAATAAATTTGTTAGTCTTTAAAAGTACCATAGGGCTCCTTGTTTGTTTAGAAGGAGTGGTAAACGCTATGAACATCAATGTCTTCTTTTAACTTGAGACTGCATTCATGATTTAAGATGGTGTGTGGTGAATTAAACTTGAGGTGGATAGCTAGAATAACCTTGCTTATTTAGTTGTAGTGTATTAGCAGTGTTTGTATATTAATGGCTGCATAACAGTTGTCCCTTACTTGTGCATACTCAAGACTGCATGTGCAAATCAACTGTGTGTAAAAATAAATAGGTATTTACTCATTTATATATGCAAATGTCAATTTTGCACATGCAGTAGTAAATTTGCAAATTAGGCAAAACATTGTTTTACTTTCCTAAGTGTTCCAGGCTTTGAAAATCAGACTATTTAAAATATTCCTTTTGAAGCCAGGAAAATGGAAAAATAGTTTTGCTAGAAAAGTGTTGCAGTTTTTAGTAGTCAGAATCATATTTATGATTATCTTTTTCCTAGAAACAAAACAAGCCATCTAGTTCCTTGTCTACAGCTCAGAACAAACCACATTCTGGAAGTAAGGGAAAGAGAACAACTTTAAGGTACTTTATACACTGCATTGTATTTAGAATCTATACTCTGGTAATGAAATGAGAATAATTTTAGTTGATGGTTATATATTGACCAGAGCTCAAACATTTATACAAATACACTTTTTGCCAGAAACGTTTTACAGTTTACCTAAGCCTACATCTGTTTTATGTTCACCTGCATAAAGCAACTTGAAATCATTAATGAACATCTGTAATTAACACCACAGAAACTAAACTGGCTTTTCACAAAATGAGAACAAAGGATTTGTCAAGGCTGTGATTTAAACTCTGTCTCAATGAATGAGGAATAAACAGATCTCTACTAGTGGTCATGTTTTGGAAAGCATCCTACTAGAGGTATGTGAAATGAATGTGCTTGAACAGAGCACATTTGGCATTATTGGAATTGATAAAGGGGAAGAATAAGGCCCTGGGTCCCAAAGGCATCTATCCACATATTTTTTAGTGTGTCCATTTCAGTGGTATCTGACTTCAAGATTCACCAAGATGTCAGACAAGAGGCAAAATTTGTAGGGTCTTTTAATATTGTGAAAAGCTTTGATTTGACACTCAGTGGGACAGGTAGACAGTGGATTCAGTGGGAATGTATCCTCAATAGGCCTAGGCTTTGGAACTCAGTACTGGAGGAGATTAAAATGCTCACAAATTTCACAGCAAAATGCAATGCTCATTTTTTTCAAATTTAGCTGTCCTATAATCACAATAAAACCACAAAAAAAAAAAAAAAAGCAAAAAGGGGGTAAGAATTAAAAATGGAAAAACAAATAAAATTTGTCTCAGCTATCTTGATGGAGGTAGGGAGGAAATTAGTTCACTAGCCCTATTTTCTTTATGAAGTGCTGATGAGATGTTATAAAACTTAGAAAGGGAGTATAGTGAGGTTCACATGGATCCCATAGGCATAGGAGGCAGGGCCATGGCTCAGTAGTCTGAGCCTTGGGATGGCCTTGCCAAGTAATTTGAAGGCCTCATGTCAGAGTTACAGTCCATCATCTCCTGGTGCTCCCAAGGTTCCCTCAGTCATGTGAAGGGGGGAAGGATAGGGGTACCAAGGCCCTCTCACTCCACCAGATCCCGGTCCAAGGAGTGAGGAAGATCTCAGTTCCTTCTGGTTGGTACAGTAAACCAACTTCCCCATGGCCACCTCCTTTCTCTGTTTGTTCTCGTTTCAGTTTGGATCATGACCGTGGCACTTAGCTTCCCTCTCAGCAGAGGATTGCTCCCACAGTCTCAAAAGTTCAAACAGTCTATTGGTTCTTCTCAGCTCATTTCCACTGTCCACTTGCTCCTTCTTATCAGGAAGAAGGGTGGGGTAGGGAAAGTAAAAGGGGGTCACAAGCTATTGGCTTCTTAGGTAGGTCCTACCCACAGTCCAGATTCTTGACCTGTAGAGCCGTCTGTCCTAGAAGCTACAGCACTGCTATTTGCTTACAGTCAGTTTCTCCTTCACTTTTCCAATCCTTCCCTGTCAGTCTCCTTTTAAGTAGGCCTTCCATTTGGAGCATTCTCTGCAGCTGCTATGGGGTGGGGCCTTCTTGTCCCAGTTCTGTTCCATTGTTCCTTTACTCAGTGAGGGATCTATAAACCTCATTACAGGGAGGCAGGTGATATTTCAACACCAGGAGAAGGGCTAATAGCATTTTTGATACAATGGAAGTGGGAACAGAGTGAGGAAGATATCTCACTAAGGGATGAGGTGATAAATTTTAGCCACATGTATAACAGTGGAAGGATCTTTGGTAGAGTTAGGTGAAACTGCAAGATTTAGCAAGAGTCACTGGTGTGAGGGGGGAAAGAGGGAAAAGTTGAAGATGACACCAAGATTGTGTGCTTAAGAGAAGGATAGCAGAGTTGTCAGGAATAGGAGAGCAGAGAGAGATTAAAAAAGGAGATTAGCAACTCAGGGCAAGTCTATACTGACAGTGGCAAAGTCGCCGCTGTCCACGTGATCGTCAGTTTTCAATTGCGGCGTCTGTATAGACACACTCAATCGAAAACAACTGGAGCGGTAACACCTGCTCCATAACTGCATTGACACCATGACGACCAGATGCCATTTCCAGTCGGTTTAGTGTTAGTGTGTAGTGAGGGTTTTAGAAGTCGGCGGGAGATACGCAAGGTATTTTACGTACCTTGCGTATCTCCCGTTGACTGCTGCTGAAAACAGTGGCTAGAGGAGACTAGGGCTTAATCTGGTGCGGGGGATGGTGACGGACAGAATTTGAGACAGCAGATGTGAAATAGAACCAGAAGTTGGAATCCAGGCAAGAGAAATGGATTTGGAAATCTGAATGTAAGACTCAGAGCAGATCAAGGTCACCAAAGAAGTAGTGAATGAGTAGGACAGAATTCTGAAGAATGCCAAATGCTTGTGAGAAGAGAATACATAGAGTGGCCAGAAGAGACACCAGAGAAGAGGTCAGAAAGGTTGGAGGGGAAACAAGGGAAAACAGAGTTGAAGAAGCCTAGAGAGGGGAGAATGATCAACAGTGTCTAAGGCAGAAGACCAATGAAGATAGAGAAGTGTTCCTTTTGATTTAGCTAGTTTTGTAAATTTAAATATCTTATTAGAACTTTCTCTTTCTAGGCTAAATAAACAAAGTTATTTAAGGTATTGAAGACATATGTCACTAAGAAGAGGGATGTTTCTCTGCACACAATATGGCTGTCGCACAAAATTTGAATCAAATGATTTTTTCTTCCTTCTCCACTGACTTAAATATGAAATGATAGGTGTGAAGAAGGCCAATGTAAAAATCTTCATAGCAATACATGATATTTGTTGCTACCGGTTTGAATTTACTGAAGTTTTTTTGGTAAAGAGAGCAAATGCTTGGCATTGATATCTTTTGTGCTAATGTAAAAGATAAAAGGTATAAGTAGACTGTAAAGTTACAATAGCTAAATGGATTTTTACACTTATAAATGACTGACAAGTATGTTTGTAGTATATTTAGAATATCATGACAAACTGAGAAACTTTGTTATGGAATTTTAGTGCAAAACTAAGAAGCACTGATGTACAAGCTGCTGCTGATGTTGCAATCCCAGAGGACTTCACAGATTTTTCTCTTTCAAAGACAATTAGCAAAATAGAAGGAAAGCTGGAAGCAGGAGACTTACCTGAAAGTCAAGATGATGATTTTATTCCAAATGTAGGAAATGAAATTGGAGCAGGTAGGTTCTCCCCTATAAGTATGAATTATCTTATCCCTGCTTTCTTACTGTTAGACATGATCTTCTGAAAATCCCTGTAATTTGTGATTTCTGTGTAGATTATAGGAAAAAGTTCTCAAACTCTTAAATTATGTCCAGATTTTTTGCTTTGGGGAGTAGGTGAGGAGACCAAGATGGGACTTTTTTCTTTGTGTATTCCCAGGATAACAGAAGTTGTCAATAATTGTACAAATAAGCATGGAAAAATCGGGTTGGTGTCACACTCGATTGGAAACATCTTACCCTTGTTTAGTACCTGTCCTTTCTGGAAAGAGGACATGTGAGTTATACATCACAAAATTGTGACTTTAGATCTGAGCATAATGTTTTATTAACTTCATTGGGAGTTACAAATATCTACCCGAGATAAGGATTTGGTCTTAAGCTTGTATTTACATAAGATAAAAATCTTTGCACAGCCTTTGTTTCATCAGATCCATGCTATGACTGTTGGGTAGGTAGAATCATAGGGTTGGAAGGGCCCTCATGAGGTCATCTAGTCCAACCCCCTGCTAAAAGCAGGACCACTCCTACTAAATCATCCCAGCCAGGGTTTTGTCTAACCAGACCTTAAATGTTCCAAAGATGGAGATTCTACCACATCCCTAGGTAACCATTCCAATGCTTCACCACCCTCCTAGGGTACATCTAAACTGGATGCGCTGTTAAGTCGACTTAACCAAGATCAACTTTAAGTCTACTTAAAGTCAACTTTGTTAAGTCGACTTAGAGACTCCAAAGCTCTGTGTCCACACTGGCAAGTGCTAGGTTGACAGAGGAGTGGCCAGGAACTCTGCAAGGGGACCTAGAGGCTAATTAGGTTGATTTAAGGGCTAGTCCCCGTCTACACTGGCTTAAGTCGATTTAATAAGGTCAATTTAAGCCTTAGGTTGACCTTCAGAGGTGGTGTTAAGTCAACTTAAGGAAGCGCTTAAGTCGTCTTAATAAGCACCCAGTGTTGGTGCAGCGGTCTGTAGGTCGACTTAACCGTCCTTAAGTTGACCTAAGACTCCACTGTGGACGTACCCCTAGTGAGAAAGATTTTCCTGATATCCAACCTCGATCTCCCCAGCTGCAACTTGAAACCATTGCTCCTTGTTCTGCCTTCTGTTACTACTGAGAACAGCCTAGCTCCCTCTTCTTTGGAGCACCCCTTCAAGTAGTTGAAGGTTGCTATCAAATCGCCCCTCAGTCTTCTCTTCTGCAGACTAAGTAAGCCTAGTTCCTTCAGTCTGTCCTCATAAGTCATGTGCCCCAGCCCCCTAATAATTTTCGTTGCCCTCCACTGGACTCTTTCTAATTTGTCAACATCCTTTCTGTAGTGGGGAGCCCAAAACTGGACACACTATTCCAGATGCAGCCTCACCAGTGCCAAATAGAGGGAAATAATCACATCCCTTGATCTGCTGGCAACACTCCTACTGATGCAGCCCAATATGCCATTGGCCTTTTTGGCAACAGGGTGGTGTGACGCCAATTTTTGGTGACACACCTCCATGCTCTTCGCAACACACACAAGTGTCGTGACACAGTGGTTGAGAACTGCTGTTCTAGATCCTCTTTCACTCCAAATGGTGTTTTTACACTGAACCTAGACATGACTAGAATGTGAAAAGGGATTGTAGCATTTTGTCAGAAAGCTAAAGGTATTATTCCTCTATGGCTTTTTGGCTGTGCTATGATACAAACTGGTAGAGTTATAGCTGGTTTATATGGTGTCTGTTCTAGCATGCAATCATCTCTCATGGGCACCTCCTGCCCTCTCGGTGTGATCCTGCCCTCTTTCTTTTTTTCTGGGTACCTCCTGTAGGTTGTTGACTTTGGCAGGCAGGTCTCTGGTGGCTCAGCCCACTGGCTAAGTCACACACAGTCTGAAATGGGCAAACCCCTTCCAGGGTGATAAAGGTCAAAAAGGACTATCGCTTTGACTTGTTGGTGTCTGTAGCCCTGTCTCTGAGCACAGTTTTCAGCCCTTCTGGGCTAGCTTCACGCCTCTTACATCCTGTTATGGAGCACAATATGCATGGCTTTCTCCTAGAGACTCTTTGTCCTTAGCAGTTTCCTGGTGTCCCAGCTCTCCAGTCCTTTCTTGGGGGTGGATGGTAACCAAGAGTACACCAGACAGTCTGTCTGCCCCTGTAGGGTCTTCAGCCCCATTCCTGAGCCCTCTAAATTCTAGTTCTTTGCTTGGACTACAAAGCAAAACTTGTCCTCTTTTGGGGGCTTTGGGCACTTCTTTAGTGACCAGTGGGGAACTTGAGCCTACCCACTACTCCAGTTTCCAACCTAGGGACCCTCTAAACAGCAGCCACATACCATTGCCTCTAGTTCATTTCCTCTGTTCCCTGGTCTTTTTCCCATCTAGGCCCTTTCTCTTCTCACTTACCTCAGGGTTGAAGTTCCCAACTCCTCTTCTTCCTCACTGAATGTCAGTGGCACTAAATCCTATTTTCTGGTTCTCCCTTGAGCTCCAGTACAAAGTACCCTTCCTTGCTCCTCTAGTCCAGATAAGCAACTGAGCTGTTTAGGCCTTGCAGCGCCTTTTAACTGAGCCTGCTACACTCTCATTGGCTGCTTACTGCAGCCTTTCTAGGTGGACCTAGAGTACCCGTCCTCACTGCCCCTTTCCTGGGTGGGTGGTTGTAGTATGATGAGACCTCCAGCAGGGGGCCTCAAAGGACTTGGATAGAGCATCACATAGTCCCGAAGTGTGAAGTTGTAAGTTGATTTGATTGTGCAAATGCTATGATGTTGGTGTCCAACTATGCAGTGACAACAATCAGTACTTGACAGAGGATTTACGGGTAGAAGTTGCTTGATCTTTGGCCTTCTGTGACTTTTATGAACTACTTTGGGAAAAACCTGTCAAGGAGAATTCATGTGAAACTCTGATTGTTTTGTGACTGATTTCTCAGTTAAATGTAAGTGTGATATGGAGAATATTAGAACTATCTGCTATATGAATTCAGGGTGGTGAAAGAAAGAAATTCAGTGTTTGGTGATGGGAACAGGGCATCTTGAGCTAACACCACATGGTTATCTAGCCTAAGAGAGTTATGGACTGAACGCTATGTTTGAGCATTTGAGATAATCAGATCTGCACTGCAGGCAGAAAAGGAGCTTGGTCTGATGTCTGCTTCTGAGATCATCCACCGACAGTTGGAATACCTGCCTGAATCATAGAATCATAGAATAATAGGGTTGGAAGGGACCTCACGAGGTCATCTAGTCCAACCCCCTGTTAAAAAGTAGGACCACTCCCCCTAAATCACCCCAGCCAGGGTTTTGTCTAACCGAGCCTTAAAAATCTTCAAAGATGGAGATTCTACCACCTCCCTAGATAGCCCATTCCAATGCTTCACCACCCTCCAAGTGAGAAAGTTTTTCCTAATATCCAACCTTGACCTCCCCAGCTGTAATTTGAAACCATTGCTCCTTGTTCTGTCCTCTGCTACCATTGAGAACAGCCTAGCTCCCTCCTCTTTGGAGCAACCCTTCAAGTAGTTGAAGGTTGCTATCAAATCTCCCCTCAGTCTTCTCTTCTGTAGACTAAATAAGCCTAGTTCCTTCAGTCTCTCCTCATAAGTCATGTGCCCCAGCCCCCTAATCATTTTTGTTGCCCTCCGCTGGACTCTTTCTAATTTGTCCACATCCTTTCTGTAGTGGGGAGCCCAAAACTGGACACAGTATTCCAGATGTGGCCTGACCAGTGTTGAATAGAGGGGAATTATCACACCCCTCGATCTGCTGGCAATATTCCTACTGATGCAGCCTAATATGCCACTGGCCTTTTTCGCAACAAGGGCACACTGTTGGCTCATATTCATCTTCCCGTCCACCATAACCCCCAGGTCCTTTTCTACAGTGCTGCTACTTAGCCGATCGGTCCCCAGCCTGTAGCAGTGCATGAGATTTTTCCGTCCTAAGTGCAGGACTTTGCACTTGTCTTTGTTGAACCTCATGAGGTTTCTTTCGGCCCAGTGTTCCAATTTGTCCAAGTCTCCCTGGATCCTGTCCCTGCCCTCCAGAGTATCTACCATTCCCCTCAACTTGGTGTCATCCGCAAACTTACTAAGCATGCAGTCTATTCCATCATCAAGATCATTAATGAAGATGTTGAATAAAACCGGCCCCAGGACCGACCCCTGGGGCACTCCACTCGTTACCGGTTGCCAACCAGACATCGAGCCATTGATTCCTACCCGGTAAGCCCGTTGATCTAACCAGTTTTCGATCCACCTTATGGTCCACTTGTCCAACCCATACTTCCTTAACTTGCCGATGAGAATGCTGTGGGAAACTGTATCAAAAGCCTTGCTAAAGTCAAGGTATACCACGTCAACGGCTCTTCCCGCATCCACAAATCCAGTCATCTCATCATAGAAGGAAATCAGGTTGGTCAGGCACGATTTGCCCTTGGTGAATCCATTTTGACTGTTCCTGATCACTCTGTTTTCCTCCAAGTGTTTCAGGATGGATTCCTTGAGGACCTGCTCCATGATTTTCCCAGGGACTGAGGTGAGGCTGACCGGTCTGTAGTTCCCCGGATCCTCCTTTTTCCCTTTCTTAAAGATAGGTACTATATTTGCCTTTTTCCAATCCTCCGGGACCACCCCCGTTTGCCACAAGTTCTCAAAGATAATGGCCAGCGGCTCTGCAATCACTTCCGCCAACTCCCTCAGCACCCTTGGATGCAGTTTATCCAGTCCCATGGACTTGTGCACATCCAATTTCATTAAGTGTTCCCTAACCTGACTTTCCATCACCAAGGGCCCTCTTCTCTACATTCCGCGTTACCCCGTGTAGTAGCCTGGGAGCTGGCCCTCCCTGTGAAGACTGAAGTAAAATAAGCATTGAGTACTTCAGCCTTTTCCGCATCATCCTCCACGAGGATGCCTGTCCCATTCAGTAAGGGACCTACACCACCTCTGATCCTTTTCTTGTTGCTGATATACTTATAGAACCCCTTTCTGTTATCCTTCACATATCTTGCTAGCTGCAACTCCAATTGTCCTTTGGCCTTTCTGATTTTATCCCTGCAGTCCCGAGCAATATCTTTATACGCCTCTCTTGTCATCTGTCCAAGCTTGCACTTCTTGTAAGCTTCCCTTTTATGTTTCAGTTCCCCACAGAGTTCCCTGCTAAGCCATGCTGGTCACCGTCCACATTTGCTGTTCTTTCTGCACATCAGAATGTTATCTTCCTGTGCCTTTAACCAGGTTTCTTTAAAATACAGCAAGCTGTCTTGGACACCTTTCCTTTTCAGATCAGTCTCCCATGGGACCCTGCCCATCAGCTCCCTAAGGGAGCCAAAATCTGCTTTTCTGAAGTCCAGGGTGTGTGTTCTGCTTCTTTCTTTCCTTCCATTGATCAGGATCCTGAACTCTACCATCTCATGGTCGCTGCTGCCCAGGTTGCCATTTACTTCTACTTCCCCAATCAATTCTTTTCTGTTTGTGAGTAATAGGTCTAGAGGTGCAAGGCCCCTAGTTGGTTCCTCCAGCATTTGTACTAGGAAGTTGTCCTCAATATTCTCCAAAAACTTCCTGGATTGCCTGTGCACTGAATGTCTCAGGGACACCAGAATTTTACCATTAATGTTCTAAATAGGCCTCTACTGAGGGAGTCATTGGTGACAGGCAGAGAGAAGCTGCTGGTTTCACAGTTAAATGAATTATCCATTGACCCAAAAGTCCCACATAACAGAGAGGTAGTGAGCTTCTCAATTCTGTCAGCTAGAATAGTGGCCATGAAGGTGCTATGCCATGTGCACTGTCTTGCCTGTGGCTTGAGGTGTCAGTTTCACCCATCTAGGCCCACAAAGTTACCTTGACTAAAGCCAGTCACTTGAGTTTTAAGCAGGGATGGGTGAATTTCTCTGTAACTGAACAAAAAGCCTCAGCACTTACTGCTTGAAATTTCTATTTGTGAGAACTAGATGGCTCAAGGGTAGTGTTACACAGAGCCATTTGCCTCTAGGTTGCTATTTAAAGTCCAGGCAAAATTGCTAGAAGTAACTATCCAGCAGCCATTGCCTTAACCTCTGTGAAATGATTTGGTGACTCCCAATTCAGTTCCATGTCACAGAAACCACTCTCACAGTTGGTGTTATTTGTACAAGAACAAATAACTTAGATGAAATGTTTAGTTTCAAATTAGTTTTTTTATAACTGTATTAAAACCATATGTATAATGTATTTTGTAAACAAGTCTACAGATGACAACAATTTGTTCCTAACTTGATCCAGTTTGACTCAAAGTAAATAAATATCACAGTCATAGTTCAGAGAGTTATTTATAAGTAAAGTTATTAAATACAATTATTTAAATTCACAGAAGCCCAGATCAGATTTCTTAAGGCAAAGCTGCGTGTTACGCAGGAGGAGCTGGATAGTTTAGTACGTGAATGTAGTAAAAAGGTAAGTATTGAATGTTCTTGTTTAATAGTGATTGAATAAGGTTCCCCCTTCCATTTAACGTTGTTAATTAAGCTATAATAGGATCCACAGGGGATACTTTTGATGCTACCGCTTGAATTATTAGAGAGTAAGGGATTTACATAACTTAACTTTTTCTCTTTATGAACCGAGAGTTTAGAATAGTGGGCTTTTTTGTGTGTGTTTCATTCATAATTTAATTTTTGGCCTAAAGATTTAAAAGTATAATTTTAAGAAAATTCAAATAAAATTTAAAACCATCATATTCTATGTGATCAAGTTTATAAACAAGGAACAGAGTGGTTTTTTTCCAGGAGTGGGAGGCAAGCTTGGTCTCTTAAAAGTTTTCTGAATGTGCCTTGATTTTTAAAAAAAAGTCTGTTGACTTGTCTGTGTTAGCATTGATTTATGATTGTAAAACACAATATTGAAGGTATTTGTACTCTAGAGGAGAAATGGTTTCTAAATCATGAAATTATTTAATATAGAAACAAAAATAGGATATGTAAATGCAACTGTTACTATATACCAATAGATTTTAAAATACACCTGAATTTGGGTACATGAGGTCTCTAAGAATATGAGCTGTCTGTAGCTCAAAAATAGATAACCTCACTAAAAGTTGGGAAGTGATTATTTTTTGTAACTGGGTTGAAAATTCATTGTATCCATTCTTCTTTCTCCTTAGTGACCAGATTTTTCAAAGATTTTATATATATTCTCACAAATATGTTGTTATTCTGAATTTATGTAGAGCCTCTGCATGGCTTTATTATATACATTCTAACTAATGATGTCTATCACAGTACTGTAATCTTCAGTGCCTTGAACCTTAAATTACTGAAGTTTCATTTAAAGCATATTTCTAATATAACAGATTGTTTAAACAAAATTCAGTTGATAGAAAGTGAAAATGTATTGAAGTACTAAGTGCTGAATTTAAGATTTAAAAAAAAAAAATATTTTTTTGTTTCCTTGGCCAAACTAGATTGTGAATTGCATGATGAGCTAACAGGTATTGCTTATGAGAGAGATGATGCTTTAAAATTTTATAATTTAAGATGAGTGATCACAAAAATATCTGAAAAAAACCTTTTACTAATAACTCCATATTAAGTTGTAGAAAAATGCTTTCTCATCATAACACTTCCTTAAATTATTGTTTTCAAGTTTACTAATTGTTGACTGACAGGATGATGAGAATCTGAATTTAAACTCTCGGATTAAAGAAATTGAGGAAGAACGTGCTAGACTCCAGCGAACAGTCAATACTCAACAGTTTCAAATTGAAAAGTACAAAACGCTGTCAGAGGAAGCTAACAGGAAAAGTGAAGGGCTACAACAACAGCTCAGTGCAGTAGAAAAGGTAATGCAGCCATTCATTTCCTCAGCCTGACAAATTTGAAGGAAAAAATATGAAATCACCACAAGTGGATCCTTTACCTGAAATGTTTTACAGTTAACATACTGACTTATGCTTATACGATGCTTTACATTTTGATTTAAAGAGACTCTCCAGTTAACCCATTTAAAAAAAAAGTAGTTTTAGGTTTTGTCCCAGAGTCCCCCTCATAGACTTAAGGTTTTACAGTAACATTTACCTATACTCTTTTTCCTCATTCTTGTGTAGAGCATCCCTAGAGGCAGATGACACTGGCTGAGTCTACACTGATGGTGGCAAATTCGCCGCCATCAGTCCGCTCTTCTCGGTTCAATTGAGCGGTCAGTCAAGATGCACTCAATCAATCTGGAATTTGACTTAGTAACTCCAGCCCCATAAGCACAGTAGCGCTAAGTCGAACTTACGCCATTTGCGTTCTACTTAGCACAGTGTGTACAGCGGAGTTACTAAGTCGAACGGAGATACGCAAGGTATTTTACGTCAGATGCTTTTAATTTCCTCCCATTCTGTAAGTTTCCCATCTTCAAAGCGTCTGACGAAGTGGGATTTTCTCCCATGAAAGCTCTTGCGATAAATAAATCTGTTAGTCTTTAAAAGTGCCACAGGACTCTGTTTGTTTCCCTTTAAAACCAATCAAAATTAAATTAACCTGGCTCCGAGTACAAGCCACATATGCAGAGTTATGAAGTGCCTGGTTATAGCAGATGGCCCACATACACAGCTTTGTTTGTTTGGAATGTAAACTAGGGGCAGCATGTGGTTTTTTTCTTTAATTATTTCAGAGCTAGAAAGTTGATTTTAAAAATCAAACATATCTGAATAACCTAAAAATGATTCAATGAAAAGTAAAACAACTTACAGCTTAAACCAAGTGTCTTATCTCAAACTATACTGTAACAATTATTAAACATACTTTTATTCTATACTTATATGTTAATTGATGTAGCATTGGCATTTTTAAACTACTAAATGGAGAATTTGAAAAAGCCTTTTTTTGTGCAAGTACTTCAAACCAAACAAAACCCAAAATGGTTTTGGGCTTTGCAGATCAATTGAATAAGTGTGTAGTCATCCTGACCATTGATTCTGTCAGGAATGAGAATATTCAGTTTTTGGAGGAAAATGAAGTGTAGTAGCAATAATTGTCTATGGGATTAGCTGGCAAAGAAGGAAAAAGCCTGGATGCCTTATATATTTAAAATGTGTATGCTATGTAAGTATCTGACTAGTTGTTTGATTCTCTTAAATTTACAAGTATGATCTTTAATATTTTTCCTGATGTGAAAAAGTTAGGGAATTTGTATTTCTATCTTTAATCATAAGCTTAGTTTTAACTACCAGTAAAGATGGGTGTAAAGAATCACTCATTATAAATTGTTACAGCTCTTACAGACTCAGTCTTTTGATTTTGAAAGCTATTTGTTCTTTGGCAAAGTTTGTAGTATATTACTCAAAACTCTTTTTTAATTAAATAGAGGTGAATGGTAGGGATGTTTCACAAAATCTGGCTGAATATCATAAGCTGAATCTGCACTGCAGTGATCATAGATATTCAAGACTGACATCTTTGGACTCTAGAGAGAATCTATACATGTGTTGGGATAGCATAAGTTTAACCTCTCTTTTATTTGTGTACTTTTGGCATTGTCGGGGGCTACTCCCTCCCACGGGCCCATAGATGGGGAAAGTCTGAGGGCACAAACCGGGAGGGTGTCTCCACGACTCACAGAATCTGTGTCCTGTCCTCTGAATTCAGGATAACACGGTTTAGCGGCCGGAGACCATGCACTCCCTGGGAGTCAGGATAACACAGTCTAGCGGCCGGAGACCATGCGCTCCCTGGGGGTCAGGGCAGCCCCGCCTAGCAGCTGGAGTCCATGCACTCCCTGGGGGGTCAGGGCAGCCCATCCTAGCGGCCGGAGTCCATTATGGAGGCACCGACTCCGGTGAACCACTACCTTGGGTAGGGGGGCTCAGGCCCACCCACTCCACTGAGCCCCAGCCGAGGGCCCTATCAGTATCAGGGGTACAACATCAAACCAGTGGGGATCCACACTGCAATACACTGACCTGAGGGTGCACCACAACTGTCCCCCCCCTTCTAAGACCCCATGGCTGCTTCCTACCTAAGTCGTCGGTGATCTGTCTCTATGTCAGGGGCTCCAGACTAACTCTTCCTGTGGCTGGCACCAGTCATTCTCCTTCAGGGTCATCGGGGCCTGTGAGTCCCTGGGCCTCTGCCTCTGGACAGTCTTCCAGCAGTGGCTTCTCCCTTCCACCATCGACATATCCACGCCTGCTCTGTAGCGGGGGCTGGTACGACTCCTCTGCACAAGCTCCCTGCGTGCATCCTTCCTCCACACCCGCCAGCACAGACTGAACTGAGTCACTTCCTTTTATAGGGGAACAGCAGGCTGAGCATGCCCAGCAAGGCTTAAGGGGCGGGGCCTTATCTACCCATACGGTCTGCTGGGTTCCTGCAGTGCAGGGCAGGGCTGCCTGTCACAGGCATCATTTCTCCAAAGTACAACTTGTAAATTGCTAATCTTCTCAGAACCCTTAGCATGTGAAGAGCTGAACCTCTAAAAAGTGTACTGTATATTTTTGTCTTTTTGTATCTTTTTCTACATCCCAAACTTATCATTCGATTCATGCGTGCATGGTGGGTGTCCCTTGACATTGTCTGGATGAGTTTTAAAAGTTGTTTTAAAAGCCAGCTAACCTTTGTATGGTTGGTGATATCACTTAAGCCATACAGACATTAGGCTGTGATGGAGATTTTCTTGGACCTGCTTAGCTCCACAACTTTTGAGGGTTTTTTCCCCTTCTAACCCCACCCACTGCTCTAGCATCTGAATACACGCAAAGACTCAACGGCTGGTTTCTATCCTCTGTGCTACTATATCTCACCTGAAATAATTTTAGCGTTCTTCTTGTTTGTCCTGTTGTAGAGAGGATGGTATTAAACTTCAAGGGGCTCCTACATTCTTCCCTGGAACAGACACAAGAGTTGAATTCCACCGCTTCCCACATCCCTGCAACTATCCCTTCCTCACATATCTTGCACACTTTAATTCTCGACAAGTGAAATCTGTACTCCTAGGGAGAATGAGTGGTGTGCATACAGGGCAGGGAAGCTAGACATTTCTGAGTTCTGACTCTTTTTCCATTTCCTTTGTGCAAATCGTTTTTCTCTGCATCTATAAAGGGATTGATAATTGTTGTGAACCTCTCAGGGCTATTGTGAGGATTAACTGTTTGTAAGGCACTCTACGAATGCATCTACACTTGTAAATTAAGTCGACTTAAGCTTGCTTAAGTCGACTTAATTTACTCTGCGTCTACACTACACTTTCCCTAAGTTGACTTAAGCAAGCTGCTTAAGTCGACTTAAGGAAAAGTAAGTTGACTTTATAAAACCTCGTTTTAAGTCAACTTTTGGCTTAAGTCGACTTTGCGTTTCCCTTAGCGGTCTTTCAGCATGCTCCCTGCCAGGGTGGGTGACACAGGGAGAGCCTGGCATGCCCTCTCCACGGGGCAGGGCAGAGCCCTGTCCACCCTGCCCCTATGCCCTGCCAGTGTCCCTGTCCCTCTTTGCCCCATTGTACCCAGGTACAATGGGGCAAAGGCTGAGCCCCCTGGGAGTTGCCAAGGGGTGCCCCCCCGCCACCATGGACCAGTCCAAGGTCCCCTTAACCCCTACAAGTCAACCTAGGTGTCCAGTGTGGACACTCTAGGTCGACTTTGTAGGGTCCCCCCAAAGTCGATTTAAAATTTAAGTGTAGACATGCTAAGTCGACTTAACAACTTTGTTAACGACTTTAAGTCAACTGAGCTAAGTCAACTTAAATTAACAAGTGTAGACATAGCCTACATGTTTATTGGTATCTGCTTAGAGGGGAGAGAATTCATGTGCAGCAGAACCACTGAATCATTGACATTAAGTATCTCCTTACACGTGTAAACATTTTTATCGAATTGAGATGCTACCAAACACATCAGGACAGTGAAGAAAAGGAAGAAATGTGAGACCTTTAGTTTGCCAACACTATCGGTTGAATTGCAGGAAAACTAGAATTTCTTTGGGTCCCAGGGTACTTCTGGCAGCACTGTGCACACGCATGCACGTACACATGCAATTATATACAGTGCCCTAGCCTTTAAGAAGGTGACCCAAAAAGAAAAGACCCAATGAAAAGTGGATATAAGCAGGGTGAGTTGGACCCTATCTCACTTTAGCCAAACTCCAAAAGTTCAGTGGACTTTAGCTTCTGATTCTAACCCACTGCTGTTGAACTTCACAGTGTGATACAGCTTCATATGAAACAGACTTAGCAAGTTTTGCCAGAAATACCTCAGGGAAGTATGTTATGTAGGACAAGAATGTAACTTTATCTCCTACTCATGAGAGAGATTCAAGGATCTAAGTTTTTGTGGGTTTTCCCCCCAAATATTGGTTCTGTCTGTTGTGAACGTGGCTTTTGTGCTGTCACTTTTGAGAGTGATCTGCTGGTGTGTAGTTTTGAAATCAGTATGTGTGCGTTTCCCTTAGCGGTCTTTCAGCATGCTCAGCTGATTTAGTCTTTCAGCATTACTATTGGCCACCTTCAGCTGTAAGAGCAAATGGAGAGAGTGCCTCTCTGCAGTTACTTTTAACAAAAGTGTTCAGTGAAGAATAATATTTTTTGGAAGTTAAACTACATTAGGCTACACTAACCAAAAGAAATTAAACACAGTAATGTTTCCCTTCTCCCAGGTACTTATTTGGGAAACATAATTCATTGGTTAAAATAGTTTATGAAGGATTTGCAAATAGCCTGGTTACTTAGAAAATAAGGTTCAATTTATTTTGTAGTATTAGTTGACAATATATGAAAACACGATACAACCTCACGGAAGGATCTGCAAAAATCTCTCTGCATTCTGTTACTCTATGGAATCAATGTCAAACACAGCCTTAAAAGAGTGTTTTTAACCATCTTTTTGTTATATGATTAGATTATCCTATTAACTTAGACCGTGCCAGTTATATATTCGTTTGTGCTGCCAAGTGCTGAAATGCTGTTCCAAAGGTTTGAGTTTCATTTTAATGTGCAATGGAGTATATGGCATTGAAGACCAAGACAAGCAAACTGACTTTATTCCAAGTTCCACCATCTTAGTAAAAGAGACAAGAGGATGATGCTATGAAGAGAAACAGACTGTGGTCTTTGTTTTACTTCCTGAATATACATTTCATTCTCCTGCTGTCAGACCTGAAAATGTGTATACCATCCTGCCATAAAAGAAGTGAATCCACCTCAGGCTCGTGTAGGGCCTGGTCACTGACACACCATAGCCACGTCATTTGGCCAAAATCTTGGGGGAAACAGTAGAATCTAGGTGGTTTAGTCAGACACATTTGTTTAGATTTTCCATCTTCCTCTTCTCTGGGTCCAATTTGGGGAAGTCAGGATCTTTCCAATATACATATGATCCAGCTACACTAGTGCTAGCTTTCTAACACAAATGGCACACATTTTAAAAAAACAAAACCAAAAACCCAACACCTCGTTTCAACAGGGTTAGTATCAGAAGTAGGAGAAAGTAGAACAATACCCAAAAGAGAGAAATTCAGGGAGAAGGCGTAAAAGAAAAGAAAGTAATGTTTGATTTTTAAATGTGATCTTTTGGTTATATCATTTAGCCCTTGCCTAGGCTATGTCTACACTAGCAATTTAGGTCGACTTAAGGAGGCTTAAGTCGACCTAAATTACTCCCTGTCTGGTGTAGACAGGGAGTAATTTAGGTCGACTTAATGAAATTCCTTAAGTCGACTTAATGAAAGCTTATGTCGACTTAATAAGACCCACCCATTAGGTCGACTTAAGCCTTAAGTCGACTTAAGGACGGTGTGGATGTGGAGTAACCCGTAAGTCAACTTTATTAAGTCGACTTACGGGTGGTTAGGTCGACTTAAAGTGGACTACGTTGACTAAAAGTTAAGTCAACTTAGTTCACTTTGTTAAATCGACTTACAAATGTCGACCGTATTAAGTCAACCTAACAAAGTCGACGTAACTTTTTCTAGTGTAGACATAGCACTACATATTAATTTCCAAAACCTGACTCTGCTTTTCTAGAGCCATCTTGTCTTTCATGTGAATGACAAGAGTTGCCATTTCGTCTTATAGGCTTGTCTCCTCCTGCTTTGTTTTACTGTTAGTTTCATCCCTTGAGCTCTTTATCTCATTACTATGTTCTACATAACGCCACCTTTGCCATCTCCCCTCACCTTCTCCCCACTCACACCACTATCAAATAGTAACGCCAGAAGGGAGATGCAGTTCCAGTGTCTGTCTTCTAGACTAGATGGTACACCAAGTTGTCCTGAGGACATTGAATTGTTGCAACATTGATTTAGTGTCACTGGTGCAATCCTCTGCTTTCATTGATGTTTGCCTTAATATTCAAATAGAAGATTTTGGAGCCAAATACTAGAAAGGGATCTGTTTCTAGGAGAAGGGATAAAAACAATGTGAGAGAGAATTCCAAACTATAGAAGTAGATGATACAAAGTCTGATTTCACTGCAAGGCCAAACAGTATCAAAAAGGCTTTTGTGTTGGGCGTGACGACTCAGTGATGTACCATTATCCGACACATTTTCTTTTTATTTATTTATTTAGGAACTAGAGAATCTAAAGCGCATGCAAAAGCAGGCATCTACCACTCAGAGTGCTACTGAAGTACGCTTAAATAGGGCTCTTGAAGAAACAGAAAGATATAAAATGGAGCTGAATAAATTGAAGCAAAGCAATAAGGTAAAGTGACTTAAACATGGGTTAGAAATATAATCCCCTATTAAAAAATCCTTTAAAAAAATTTAAAAAACAAAGCCAAAACCCCACAAGGGCTTGATCATATAATGATTGAGCACCCTCAAATCATTGATAGCAATAGGTGTTTCGAGGGTGTTTTGTGTCTCATGGACAATTCCAAAGCTGGAGAAAGGTACTAAGGCTATTAGAATACTGCAGCAAATCAGCTGAAGGCCTGGACAAGAATTCTGGCTGTTTAGAAAATGTTGCAACCCCTGCTGCAAGCTGTCATATATATTGTTTACACACAAGTTTATGCATTTTTTCCCTATCTGCTTGAGCCTGGTCATGATTAGAAACGGACAGGGACAATACATTTCACTTGCAAGCAAAATAACTAATTTGGCAAAAATTGACCCTGTGACTGCAAAGCATGCCTCACATACCCATCCACCCGCCACAGGGGTACCAGTATTAAATCCTGCTGCCTTCGTAGTTCAGTAGAGAGTTAGCAGCTAGGTGTGGAGGCTGGTTTGTTTGGTAAGGGTAAATCAAAAGTTTTGTTAAAGGAATAGTTTTGATTTAATCTCCTTTTGTTCTTCTGAAATATCATAGATTGCTGGTATTTTTTCTTTTGTTACTGCCCATTCCCCAGATAACAGATTATTTTTGTCCTCCTTTAGGATATAGCCAGCCAAGAGCACAAAAAACTTGAAGAATTAAAATCAGCAAACAAGAGACTAGAAAAACAAAGAGGGGAGCTAATGACAGGTTTCAAGAAACAGTTAAAGCTAATCGATATTCTGAAGAGACAAAAGGTGAGTCTCAATCTGTAAGGTATATAGTGAGTTTTGCACACTTCAGGTTACAAACTGGAATTATCACAGTTACCATAAGTATTTTCCTGATTTGTGAACTAACAGTTCTGTATCCCCACAGTCTCCAGGCAGTGGTCTGTTTGGGCAAGGTGGGTGGTTAAGGTTTGCTGCAATTATGGGGGTACAGGTAGCACTGCTGGCTTTCTCCTTTACCAAAACATCCTGAAAACTGGATAGATCCTCTCTTCCATTGAGTATCTTGGCTTTTTCTCCCTGAACTGGAATGTGCTTAGTGCTGCTGAAAGCTGTGTTGAGCAGTCCTAAGATCAATGGCTTCTTGGTCCACTGAACAAATACAGTTTAGATAGGAGCAGCTTCCTCATGCTGTCCTGTCAATGCAGGGAATTCTTCTTAGCTTGGAAATTATGTAAAATAGAGTTTAGACATGTCAGCAATTACAGGAAGATGGCCTTTCAGTACTAACATGTTACCTTGGCTTAATGCAATGTTGTCCTGGTCTTCATGAGCTATTTTGGAAAATTTGTGGTCTTTTACAGATAACTTTGGCTATGTTTAGCCTACTAATCTATGAACTGCAAGTTGATTTTGTAAAGCATTTAGATGTGTTGCACTCACAGGGTAAGTTAGGTTCAATCATCCATACAGTATTTGTATGCCAAATTTGGAGTACAATAGGTGAAAGTAGCCTTCAGGTCAAGATGTGCCACCACCTTAGGAGTGAGAGAGAAGACATAAGGGAAGGGAGTTGTAACCTGCAGCAGTCAAGTTGCTTGGTGTTCATAATGGTTCCCTTAAGGGTACCTGTGGTTAGCTCACTAGATTTAAAGGATAAGGTCCTAGGGTTACGTCTACTCTGGCAACTTAGGTCAACTTTAGGACGCTTAAGTCATCCTACACAAAGCCGCGTCCACAATGGGCTTTTATTAAGTCGACTTAATAACACCACCTCTGAAGGTCGACTTAAGCCTTAAGTCGACTTCTTAAATCGACTTAAAGCCAGTGTGGACAGCTATGTCCACTGTTAAGTCGACAAAGTGTAGCCACTCTGTTAAGTTGACTTAAACAAGGTCGACTTTAAGTCGACTTAACTTTACAAGTGTGGACGTAGCCCTAGAGGAGAACAGTTGGGAAAAGGCCATATGTATAAAAAGGGATTTGGACGGAAGACATCTTTAGCTTTCCATAGCTGGAGGCTGGTGTTATATTCTTGGTTTGAATTGATATGTTTATGTATTAAAAATTTAGATCCCTTTTGGACATCAGCTGCTTCTTGTGCTAAATGTTTGTCATATCCCACTAGTCTAGTTCCTTAAGAACACACAGTTATGCTGAAGAAAACTTTCCTGTCAACAGAAAAAAAATGGGATGAGATTATTTTGCAATCTTAAAAATTAAAATCTAGGACAATATAATTTTCTCCTTTAAAAAAAACAATTTAAAGGGTGGAAATGATAAAGATTTTAACCTCTATATGATCTCAAGCTTGCTGTCATTATATGGCATCAGAGGGTTTTTACAGGCTTCAGTATCTGCTGCCCACTTGAGTGGTAAGTAGGTTGTTCTGTCAGGATGGAGTGTGAAAATGTTTGGTCCTTATTTTCATGTGTTTACCACCATTTTCCCCCTCTAAACCACCTTGCTAGGAGTTTAAGTAACTATACGTTTTGGTTATGAGAGGACACCATCTCTAAACTATAGAGATGTTGGGAGTTCATGTAATATGCATTCTGATAGTCTAGTGTACTATCGTAAGTCGGTGCTACTGAAAACTCCAGAGACTGACAGAACCTCTTCAACGGCTCAAGGCACTAACCTTGTTTAACTAGTGTTTAGGCGCCAGCTGTCTCTAAGGCAGACTGTGATGTGTACACCTTTACTTTAGTATCTTTTAAAAGAAAACAGATAGAATAGCAGCAAATTCTTCTGTTCTGAACACTTGTAAATATTTTTAAAAGCCACAAGGGTGTCAGAGAAATACGTATAAGGAAAAGACTTAAGCATACGTATAAGGAAAATCACTATTACCAAAAAGTACAAGTTTTAGCTACCGCTTGCCCCCCATTCCACTTTTTGGGATACTCAACAGGAGAAGCCAAAATCCCTCCATTGGTACAACACATACAAAAAGAGAAATCACAATTTCTTACATTTAAGAAAAAACAAAACAGAACTATTTCATGTTCCACTTCTATCTGCATTACATTTCCCCTATCAAGTAATCTTCTCTTTTATCCCTAATTGTGTTTATGTTAATCTTTTACAGATGCATATTGAAGCTGCTAAGATGCTCTCTTTTACTGAAGAAGAGTTCATGAAAGCTCTTGAATGGGGAAATTCATGAATGAGTGTTCACAGTTTCTCTTTGAAAATCAGGGCTGATTGTATGCTGTTTTGAAAGTATTAATACTTACCACATATGTCCAAATGGAGAATTTTACATTAATCCTGGTAAAATTGATCAAGTTTGAATATGGTAAATGTTTTAATGTGAGATTTATAGTTTGGTGTTGCAATATACCTTGAAATGTTTTCAAGCACTGTAGGTAAGTGGCTAACTGGTCTACAGTCCCATTAGCTGTAGCGGGTTAGGCATGCAGTACAGAGAAAAGACTCCATTGTATACATGTCTGTTTTGATTACCAATTTTTTGTTTTCTTACTGATTGTGTGAAACTGTACTTGAGATGTAGAATGCTTCTGTCCAAATAAAAGGCAATATTTATACATCTCAGAAAACTGAGTTGACACTTCAAAAACCTCATTAATTGGGAGGAAAAAACTTCTGATCCATTTTGCAACTTGGACAAAAGAATGATCAGTTTATTTGTAAAAATAAAGGTATGGGAAGCACGTAGGGATAATGTTTGGTGTCCGTCCCTCCTTATCTTTCTAGTCTTAGCTGGAGTGGAACAGTGAATACTGTAGTGGACACTGGTCATCTTAATTTTATAAAAGAGAAGTCCTCACTCCATGTAATGTTCCCAGTCCTATAGTGTTATCTTTTCCCATGTTAAGTGCATGTGGCTGTGCAAATGCTGGATGAAAGTAATGGTAATTCTTAGCATCATTCATTTAATGTTGTGTCACTTTGAAGGTAACATACAGCCCCTGCTGCTGTACGAATCTGTCAAAACTGAGTCCTAAAAGTTTCCATAGATCAGCAAAATCAGTGATGTGACATTTTTGTTAAATAACAAACTTTTTGCTTAATTTAACTTTGTCTCAACACAAATCTGCCATGTTGTGTCAAGGGACCATCTGTAAGTGTAGTAATAACTCTCTCATTCTTGTTCATGCTTTGATAGAAATAAACTAAGATTTTTACCTATTCCTTAGTGACAAAGTACACCTGTGCAGAATAAGGGAATATGGGTTTTTTAAATCAATCATGTATTTATTTGGTTAACCTGGTTAATAATATCCTGCTGACCATAAGGCGTTAAATCAGAGGAGGCTGTTGGCAGGGGTGGACATGGCAATTCAGGGGCCCAGAGCAAAAGTCAAAGATGGGACCCCCACTTCACGGGGGGAAGGGGAGAGGGGCCCGTCCTTGAATTTTGCCCTGCCAGACCCCTGCCCCCAACAGGACTACAGTCCCCGTTGGCCTCACGGAGCTCCCCCAACCCCCTATCACCCTAGCGGAGCCCTGCCAGACCCTCTGCTGGGCTCCCTGATCCCCCACCAGGCCCCCCATATCTTTCTCCCTGGCCCCAGCTGGGGGATGCTGCCAGCCCCCCTACCCTCACTGTGGGATGCTGCCAGGCTCCCCCAGTCCCCATGCTCCCCAGCCCCCGCCTTGGGATGTTGTTGGCCCCCTCCCTCACTGTGGGACGCAGCCAGGCCTCTATGCTCCCCAGTCCTGGCTGGGCTCCCCAGCCTCTGCTGCGATGCCCTGGCTTCGCCTCCGCCCACCTCCCTGCTGGACACCCTCCCGACTCCCCAGCCCATAAAGGCCTCCATAACCTACCCCCCCAACTACCTACCTGCTGCTCTGGCTCCTGCCCTGGTAGAACGTGCGCCAGCAGCAGGCGAGAGATTTAAAACAGTGGTGGCGTGGGGACTGGCGGCCCCAGCACAGGAGGGCCCGGGGCAGTTGCCTGCACTTCCAAAGAGAGAAGGGTTTACAGGTTCCAATGTGAATTAAGCTAAACCCAATTAAGGCCATCTTAATTCTGAATAAGTGTCAACAAAAGATTTTAATGCAGTTTAATCACTTTGGTTTCATACCTTTAGTTAATTCAGATTAATTGTTCTGAGTGTCCCACTGTAGACAAAGCCCTAAACTGCTAAGACTGCATAATTCTACCCAAAGAGGAATGAAGGTAGTGAAATTTGTCCCCAAATGGGTGCACTCAGGAGGAGATAAAAGGATTTTCAACACCCTTTATTCTGTATTGTCACAACGCTCTTTCATAAGTTAAGACATTTCCTAATGTAACTGCAGTTCCTATCAGGCATCAGTTTCTGAAGTGAATTACCTCAACTAGTCCACTTTATCATACATGCACTGTTCTAGTAGAGAAATCATTTATTGCTCCAAATTGTAACTATAATGTTAACTTAAAATGTATAGCTCTTGTAACTGTTTAGAAAAATCTGAGTACTAAAGATATCCTTTCTCATGACATTAAACAGGACATTGAACTGCTACCAGCACGGAGAAATGATCAAACATCAGATGACTTCTAGTAGTATGTAACCACACAAATTCAGGGGAATTTCAGTTATCTTCTGAATACACGTCATCTTTTCTCGTCTGATAAGCCTTCCTAAACTCCTCACCAAGCATGTTAACATCTTCTTCATCTTTGAGTATTCCCTGCAATTAAGGAGAAAGAGGCAAATGTGCATGTTATTTAGCACCTGTAAATCTGGAACAAGACTATATCTTATATGTATATACAAGACACAGTAGTACGCAGTATCTGTGGTGCTATTGTGAACTTTGGAAATAAAAAATGAATGGGTAGGGTGTTTCTCTTGTAAAGAAACATAACTGTTTCAGAGGTTTGAATTGAACCCGCATTAAAGAGACACTGGTCAGGTCATGGCTGACCACAAACTTAGGTTCTGTTAAAGGTAATTATTTTACAAATTAAGAACCATAATTGGAATTTGAAAAAAAAAAATGTCCACTCAACTATTTGCAACCACAATGGAGAACCATTATGTTAGTGCAGATGACCTGAGAGCAAAACAAAACAACCCCTCTAACTAGTTTCCAGTGCCCAGCCGGGAAAAAAGTAAGTACTAGGGCACAAAATATAACTTACACCTGCATTTTATCAGTTTAATGCAGTTTAATTTTTTTAATTACTTATGCATCTTGCTAACGTGCACAACTGGCAAGTAAAACTCTCTATTGCAACTATTTCTGGAGGAGAATGGCAGAAGAATTCCACATATCTTAAGGTCAGAAAGTTAAATTTTAAGAAGTCTTCCTTTCATAGTACCCACTTCAGGACTATCCAGGATGTGTAAACAACACAGTAGATGAAGCTGAACCACCCACTCAAAGAATGAAGGAAAGGAATTAAATGAATTAAAGAATGGGGGACATGCATTGAACACGATAAGAAACACAAGTATTCAGTGTCAGTTAATGAAAACACAAGACTCATCTGGCACATCTTGATATAACAACAGCAACATTGGTGAAGGGTTAGGTGAAAATTCAACCTTCTGAGGTTTCCAATTCACACCTGTGTGGTGTAAATTAGAAAACAATGAATAAAAGGGGAGACATCACATTTGACAGGATATCTGCATATTTAGAAATATTTCTGTAAAACCTTTATTTCTTCAAGTATCAAATTAACCTCTTCACTGTTGGACTTCCATGTCCCTGCGTCCATTCTGAGTACAAGCCTTCTGAACATATGTGTAGATGGAGACACTCATAATAATTCTACTTATTTTCAACTACATTCAACAGTTGATTCATTCAAAGCAATCCTCCTTACATTCTGAACTTGTAGACTGCTAGAATGAGGTTTGAGTTTCCTGGAAGCACATTAGTGAGTAATTAGTTTCACTACCACAGATAAAGGGTCTAATTGCTATGGAGACAGGGCCAGATTCACTGTTGGGATCCATTCCCTGTAGAGCTTTCCAGCTGCAGAAAGCATCCTTAAGGGTCAGTTCTCCAACTTATTTGATCAGGCCTTTCCTTCTATGTGTCTACACCTTTCCCAAGTATAGCTCTGAAGGCAGCACCATGCCAGCCACAGCACAGAAGTAAGAAAGGTAATGTAAAAATTGATAGTCATCAATATCGCTGCTACCTTACTTGTGCTCTGCTGCTGACAGCCAGAGCCCCATAGCTTCCCTGTGAGGGATTCTGCTGGGGGGAAGGCCTGAGTCTGGACGGCAGGCTCCGGCTGTCTTCTTTCTCCCCACCTCCCCGTTGTGCTCAGCCATTCCGCATGAGCCCCGGCCACCTTCGGCAGACAGCCAGAGCTCTTTAAACATACCACCCTCAGTTTGTGCCTCGCTTGGGAAGCCTGCCCCATAGTTTGAGAACCTCCAACTACAGCCAACATCCTGCCATAGCATAGGGCAGTGGTTTTCTATTTTTTTTCCTCAGGACCCAGTTGAAAAAAAATCATGCCCATTACCCAATAATTACATATTTGAGCAATGCATTCCTGTCTTTTGGCGGCAGCAGCGAGGGGTCCCATGACCCAGTAGCTGAGGGTCTGTGACGTAGTATAGGTCCCAACCCGTGATTTGAAAACCACTGGAGGAGGGAGAAATATGGCTGAATGTACTGCACATCAACCATTCTCTGCTTCCCAACGACCAGAGAGATCATGAGAAGTGGAGTGTGGGTTAGCACAACTTTCAGGCTGCCTTAGCTTATGCCAAGAGCTGGGCAGCTTTCCTTCCCCAAAACCAAAATGACTCTTTGCTCTTTGCATGCCCCTCATGCAGCCCTGCACTCAATGCAGCAATGTGGCCTCAATATATTGAAACAAATTTACAGGAATTATCTTTGAAGTAAAATAGAGAAAACAGATTTATGGGATGAACATTTAAAGTATGAGTGGAAAATGTCTATAATTCACTTACTCTAGGAAGATACCCCAATAATTTAGATGCATGTTCTTTAAGAAGTTTCTGTCTCTCTTCTTCAACAATTGCATGAATATTTCCTTTCCTTCTCTCTTCCAAGTGCCTTTCTTCAAGTTCACGCTCCTACAGAAAGCAACGTATTCATTACCCTTTTATTTCTATTTTATGAAAGTTAATTTCAATTAAATATATAAAGTCATAAAGAAGGACTCTCAATAGGGCAAACAAAGAAAGGGTTTCCACTTAATTGCTCAGCTTCTACATCAGCTGTGTCAAACATGTGGCCCACGGGTCAAATGTAGCCCACAAAACTCTTCCATTCGGCCCATGACTGCGTTCAGCAGGCCCGCACTCTCTCCCTAACAGAGAGAGTGATCTTGCATACCCAGTGCTCTGCAATGCCGTGAGAGTGTCAGGTCTCATGACATCACAGAGTGCTGTGTATGCGGGACTGCGCTCTGCGAGACCACACTCTCTACGGCTCTCTCCGGTAGGGAGAGTGTGGTCTCGCACACACAGCACTCTGCACTGCCATCAGAGCGCCGTACATATTCTCTGGGTGTGAATTAAAGTAATAACTTCCCCCTTAGATTTTACTATAGAAATAAGATTCACTTAATCAATTCAGATTGTTTTACTCCACATTTCCAATTTATTTATAGAACATTTAGACTGCTTACATTCCCCTTCTTTGAGTGTGAGCCTAGTTCGTGAATGTTAACATGAATCTGTTTATCACTGCTTCCTTTCCTGTGCAATGGTTCCTTTGGAAAGTGATGCCTACATCTCAAAAGGGAATTTCCTGATTTCAACTTTAAAAACAAGTTCTTCGAACTAAGCCATATTTTTAAGACTACAGCATGAATAAGTTGACCTCAAATAGCACACTAAACCCGTTGTAGCAAGTAGAGATACTAGCATGGACTCCTGCAGAGTCTGTTGACTTCAAGAGACTTTCCTGTGTATATAGAGGTCCAGGATAATGGACCTACTATTCGTGATTTCGTAGGGCTGGTCCTGCTTTGAGGTCCCTCCCAACCCTAATATTCTGATTTTACTTGCTGGATCAGCACCTTACATTAATCAAATCATTGTAAGTTTAGCCAAAATTAGTCATGAGGTGACTTTTCTCCCTGCAAAACAAAAAGCCAAAAGAATTCCCTATTGCTTAATTAGGGAGATGGAAAGGAAGGCAGCAATACTAACAAAGTGCTGCAAATAGTCTCTTATTTTAATTAGTTCCAGCTTGTCTTGAAATATAGAGGGAGGGAAATAGAGAATCCTTACTTTGTCTGCAAGGAACTGCTTGTGACGCTCTTCAATAAGTTTTTCCACTGCCTTCCTGTGCTCGAGCTGTTTCATTCTTCGTTTATGAGCATTCATCTGTTCAATGCGATCATCCTCTGCAAACTTGGCTAACATCTTTTGTCTGAAGGCCTCCTCCTCTTCTTGCAAAGCTTGTAGTACTATCTTCTTGAAGGCTAATTGTGCTTCATATGTTTGCCTCAACTCTAGACGCTGTCTGATTCTCTTTTCCATTTCAGCCTAGAGAGGAAAGCCAATAAAATGCTAATATAGTGCAATTATTGTGAACCGTATCAGTACTTGCATCTACTCCCACTCACATCCTTGATCACTTGCATCCAGCTAAGCACCGACCTCAGGAATCCTGTCAACCAGTCTATCCTTAAACCCGTTGGGGGTGGCTCACAAGTATCTGAATTGAAATAAATGGTGTATTACTGGCACCTACAAGATTCTCCCATCCTCCAAAAGGGTTTTTACACTAAGGTTTGCACTTGTTTGTCAGGGCTATCATTCCTAAACCAGCATAGATGGTACTATGTAAAAAGTGTACAGCATAACTATACAGTGAAGGATAAGTGCCATTAAATGCAGGGCCTCCAACACCTTATTTAACCACAATAAACATGACAATGGAATAGCCAGCAAAGAAGTTGATCCCTTTTGCTATTTTGTGATATTCCATTTTAGAAACAGTATCCGGGATAATCGTCTCTGGAACAATCTTTTAGATCACTTATTGAACGCTGTCTTTCCAAATAAATGCACTTCAAAATTATGGAGAAGTGATAGACACTTCCTAAGACTGCAGTGGTGTTTCTATCCCTATTGTTATATGCCCCCTCTCTATCCACAAAAGAATCTAAAACTGATAGGTTTGGTCTGGGGCAAATATAACATTTTTCTACCAGATCTGTAGTGAACTGAACAAGAGACTCCTGAAGGGCACCATGACTAATTTTCTGTTAAGAACTCAGTCTGGGGTGGGTTTTTTTGTTTTGTTTTTTGCACTACCATGTAACAAATGGAGTCTGGCTCACACTATTTTTGATCTAGGGCACAAGTCCAAAGTCTAGTTGATTAAACTTGAATAATCAAGTTATTGACATTTTAAGGAGAATGGGTCATTAGCACCAACAAGCTTTATATGGGACTTATAAGAATGTTTGAGAACTTTCATTTTTTTTAAAAAAGGCCCCAGCTTTCTTCCATGAAAAGATAAACCTCAAAGTCAACGGCAAAAAGATTTTTCCCCCCACCGAAACAAGTTAGTGGAAAAACTGTTTGTAATTTAGGACACTTTTTAACGAAAGGCAATGGTCACTACAGTTAGAAACTAACACTCTTTTGCCAGATCCTAATTTGATAATTGAAATTATATCCACTTTCCATTAAATTTATCCAGTGCCTCTCATGCTAATCCCCCAATTCTTCAAGATGCAGGATGCTTGTTGAGGCACTTCAGAAACTGCAATAGACTCACTGAGAACTCTCAAAACCACTCCCCAACCACCAGCAGCCATATTAGAGTTGGCAGATCCAAACAACCTTAAATAGGGATGCCAGCCCATGAACAATGCTAAAGGGGAATTGCTGGGGGAGAATCCTATTAGGTGGGTGGTAGAAGGGTGGTACTTGGCTCCAGAAGAGAATTCTAAGACTCGCAGGAAGCAGTAACTAGGAGACCTGCTCACAAGCTTCCTAGAATATGTCTACACTACAGCTGGGAGTGAGCCCTCCAGCCCAAGTTAGCATGAGTCTCTCGACTCAAGCTTTGAGGCTCTCTCCCAGCTGCAATGCAGACATGTCCCTAGAGCGTTCCAGAGGTATTACCCAGGTGGGGTATTACTAGTCATTTCCCAAGCTTGACAATCCTGTAAAAGGATTGCGGGAAAAGAAAAAAGGAATACTCGAGAGGTACTGTCCTCCACTTCCACCTTACTCTCCCCATTATCCACTGCACCTCAATTTCCACAGCAGTGGAGTTCATCTCCTGTGGATATGAGAAGAGTGAGGTTCCATTACTGAAAACTTCAAAATCAGCTTACTGCCACATTCCTGCTCTCCCCAGTATCACATTATGACTATATCAAATATTAATACACATTTATAAAAATGACTTTAAATTAACATTAAAGTGGCAAGTATGTATCAATAGCTTAATGATAAAATCCTTACAAGGATGTTGAACAACTAATCCTTTAAAAAAGCCAAGAAATTCAGCATTATAATTAAATATACAAGAAATTCAAAGCCCTTGAACATATGGAAATTCATATTAAAGGTGACTAAACTGCCTTAAATACTTTTTACCATCTTATACTTGGAACCCAGCTTTCAAATGGAATAAATATTAACCTGTACATCTTGTTGTTTGCAAGACAGCAGCTGCCAAAGTCATTGATGGCATAGAAAAATGCAAGATGGCAATCTAATCATTTTTAATACAATCACTAGAACTACCACTTTTATGGATGTTGTTCGAATTCTTTCACGATCAAACTTTTCTAAGCATTGGTCCTGCATTAGCAATCAAAAAGAGTACAGCCACCTCAATTCCAACCATTTTTCTTTGTAAAATACTTTATTACTGTATATACACTACTAAATATTTTTTCTGCACTTCTTTCAAACTAGCCCTCATCAGTTCTCTCAATTCTCTGCAAGAATTATGGCAACATTATCATCTTTTTCTTCCTATTCACACAGGTTTATCTGTGCCTGAACTATTAAGGTAACGCCAAATACCATTTTAAGGAGCCCACTGCACCAATGGCACTAGATACCTGTGCACAACTCCCACTGGAACTTTGTGGGAGAAAACCCACGTGCGTATCTAACAGGAAAATCTGATCCAGGAAAAAATATTGTACTTTATATTTATTGCTTTAGCCACTTTCCAACACCTACCATCTCCTTTCTTCTATCTGCTTCAGCTTGTTCCTCGAGATACAGCTCTTGTCGCACTTGTTCAAGATCTTCACGTTCTTGTTGTTCTCTTTCCAGATTCTGTGCAATCTATTAAAACAAGAATAAAGAAAAGATTTTCAATGACATATCAGACATCATACATTCTATGAGATTTCAAAGTTTTTGGTAGCTATTCTAATACCATATTCTGGAGCTTTTGTTTTCTTTCCTCACTCGCTTGAGCTTTAGCCATCCGATCTTCTTCTCTTTGTTGCTGTATGTTGGCAAACTCCATGATTTTCCTATTTTCTTCTTCCATTTCTTCACGCTTCTTTCTCCTCCAAATAGCTTGTTCTTTTTTAAATTCTTCTATGTATCTCTGAGTTGCTCTCATCTTCTCTAACTTGAGTTGTCTTTCCCTAGATCAAGGTACAAAAATGTAAACACAAATAAATCTTCTAAAAATTATACTTTAACCTTAATTATTAATATGCTCTCTTGTAACTAACTTGTCCCCTCAGGGAAAGAAAAGTGGGTACCTGGAGTGCCACTGACCCTCCTAATTTTCTGTTACTGTACTCCCATCTAAAAGATGATCCCATGCCATATATATCATTCTTCAAGTGGTTTAAGGCTATACACAGTTATTCTCCTGAACTTTGGCACCTGTGCTCCTTCCATATGCCAACAGGGTACACTTTAATATCACCGGCCAAACTTTATTTTGAAGTTGTGAACTCCAGGAAAATTACTTTCAGAGCTGAAATGTTTCAGGCAGCAGAATCTGTTTTCTTCCTGATTAACTTACATCAGCCACCCAGAATACAACTTCCTTCCCCTAGTGATCCCCGTGAGCCAAGCTGCCACATACAACAACCTGACTGGATAGAGGCATCTGTCAGATAGGCATGTGCGACCATGAAAGGCTGATATCAGTGTTATGCAGTCATTTCAGGGGTACAGGGAATCAAGGAAGTACTTGAAATAAGATGCAGACTTCATAGCTAGCCAGCAACTGCAGAGGCTGAGTTGAAAGACAGAAATACTTATGCCCATATTCAGAAAACGTGCTTAAATCCATTCCTGGTTAGGAAAATACGTAAGGATCTGCTTACCTTAAAGCATGAGCTTAAGCAACTTTCCTGGCTAGAGATGCTCTCCTAAATTGGGGCCTCATTTTGTGAAGTAAACATGCACAAACTGGGTCATATTATATGTGATCAGATGAACATTTCTGGTAAAAAATACAAAATCAAAAGCAACTAACGTTTGGTCTTCCTCATAGATCTTCCTTACGATTTCATCAATCATGAGTTTTTCTTTTAGGAACTCTTCATAAGCATTCTGCTTCTTTTTTTCTTGTTCCTCAAGCTGTTTCTCCAGCTCCTGCTGATAATATATTTTCTCCTTGTTTCGCCTCAGTTCTGCAGAATTCTCTTCCATTATCACCCTTTCCTGCTCCTCCTTCATCTTTTGGGCTATTTCAGCATCACGTTTCTGTTGTTAAAGACATTGTAAGATTTTTCCCTCATCTCTCATAATCTTGAATGAAAAGTTATAACGTATCTAAAAAGCAATCTTATAGTATCACAAAAATGAAGTCAATGTTTTCACCCTGAAAGATGACCTATATATTGTAGAGTACCAATGTCTATTTAAATAAGAAGTGGGGCAAGAGCATTCCTATTACCTCAACACCTAAAACAAGATATGCATGTAATACTATGCAGAACACCTCTTGAGGCCCAGCTACTCATGACCTCTGAAAGGTCACTGGAATAGGATGGCTTAGCTCTGCAGAACATCTTTAATAAAAAATGTTTTCTTTCTAGCAAAATACATCAAAAGAATAAAAGTACTTGCTCAGAATGACCTGCCTGTTTATCAGCATTATCACACACATCAACAGCATCCATGACTGTTTTCTGAAATTCTTTAAATATACAATAAATAGCAATAAAATTTCCACCAATGTATTTCGGAGGTTAAAGTCCTAACATCACTATGCCAACCACCTGGTGTGAAAATGCACCGCTGCTCTTTGCTATAGCTTAATTCTGGCACGGGACCACACTGCAAAAGACAAGACTCAGTTAAATGTCTAAAATAATTTTTTATTTTATTTCACCATGTAATTTAATTAACTACTGCTCTGATTGCTGCTATAAACTAAGCTTCTCTGTCATGGTCATACACGATCAACTAATTAGCCTTCCATAACAAAAACAGATCTACAACAAATTATTAGACCCTTAACACTAACAACATTTTAGATAAATCAGCTTCGTAATTAGACTAACTTTGGGGAGACATTTTCAGTATAGTTGCTGATTTTCAGTGTTTGCTGAGAATGTGGATGAACCTGCTCCTACTTAACTGAAAGGCAAAACTCACATTGATTTGACATTTGGATCAGGCTCTTATTTTCTGTGCAACACAATGAATATTCAGCCTATTAACCCAATTTTTAAAATATTTACAAGCCTGCATATGTGATCTGCTGGGTAATAGAGATCAATAGCCATGAGAGGAGTGAAGACTTTCACCATATACAGAAGTTTAAATTCTAGCTTTGTTACAGTAACTAGTCTAGACACCAAAATAATTCCTGTCATCATGTAAAAATAAATATATTTTAGTCACTGGTGTTTATGCTATCAAAACTCAACAGCATCGTTTCTACCGTATAAGAGTTTGCAAATTGTCAAATGCAGAGTATGGTGTCTCTTGAATATGTCCACCAGCTAGCAGCAGACAGCTTAGGCTGCAGAGAGGCAAAAAAGTTTTATATGACTTCAGTTCAAGAAAGAATCCTTATTCACAAGTGTACTTATTGCCTTTAATGGAACTTAAAAGCATGTGCTTTAAAAAGTGCCTTTCTTGAACTGGGACCTAAGGGTGCACCTACACTTGTAAATTAAGTTGACTTAAGCTTGCTTAAGTCGACTTATTTTACTCTGCGTCTACACTACACTTTCTAAAACCTCCTTTTAAGTTGACTTTCTGCTTAAGTCGACTTTCTAGAGTTGACTTAAGCCAGTGTAGACATGGAGTACCTCTAAGTCGACTCTAAGTCGACTTAGGGGCCTCCAGGGCTTTCCCACTGCCCTCCCTGCCAGGGTAGCGGGCACAGGGAGAGCCTGGCATGTCCCCCCAAAGGGGAGGGCAGAGCCCTGCCCACCCTGCCCCTATGCCCTACGAAGGTACAATGGAGCAAAGGCTGAGCCCCCTGGCACTTGGCAAGGGGTCCCCCTCCCTGCCACCGTGGACCTGTCCCAGGTCCACCTAGCATCTACAAGTCGACCTAGGCATCCAGTGTGGACGCTCAAAGTCGACTTAAAATTTAAGTGTGGACATGCTAAGTTGACTTAACAAAGCTAAGTCGACTTAAATTAACAAGTGTAGACATAGCCTAAGAGTTTTCCCAGAAAGTTGAACATGCAATTAATTCCTCTTTACTGGAATTCAACTCCCAATTTCTTCTGGAAATCGTTTCATGTTTTTGTTATAAAAGAACAAAAATCAAAAGTCTTTAATACTATTCCATTTTCTTCAAGGATCTGAAGTTATTTAACACATTAAATGGACCTTTGTCTAGATATATAGTGAAAGAAAAAGAAATTACCATTTTCTCATATCTGATAGCTTCTTTCTCTGCAATCTGGGCAGCTCTTTCTTTATTCAAATAAGCAGATTTCAGTTTCTTCTCTAACTCTCGAAGTTCAAGACTGCAAAATTCATTTTTTTTGTCAATAAGAAAGAGAAAAATTAAGTTAATTGAGTTGCAGGGATATAAATTGCATGGAAAATTTGGCCTATTACATAATATTTCAATTAGAGACCAGAATGGTGGAGAGTTGAAATGATATAAGCGGTGGACCATCAGCTGAACTCAAAACTGAACTATGGGTCTAGAATGGTTTTGAAATAAAACTGAATTGAGAACTGTACATTTTTTTCAATTGTATTTATGATAACCTACACAATATACAAATGGTGAACTACTAAAACAACTGCCACTTCATTTTATTATTGCGGTTTCTACTTACTTAACTGGACTAAGTGTCCAGTATTAAAGGACACCAGCAATAAATTAACCTACTAAGAACTGTAAAAAGAAATCATGTAATTGGACACCTCTTTAGATGTGCATAGTAGTTAACAGATATTTAGTTAAAATCAGAAAAAATTAAAATAGGTACCTTTCATCTGTGTGATGAGGTGAACAGATGTGTCAATGAGCACATATGTCAATGCAACAGTGTTATGCAAATGAAGCTATTATCAATGTAAGTCGGTGGGAAAATGATAAAGATAAAGGACATTTTCAAATTCACAAAAAAAATAGCACAGAAAAAGAATACTGAAGAAACATAGGGAAGGTGGAAAGAAAATGGAGAGTTGATGAGAAATAAATGAAGACTTTCCAGGAAAGAGAGAAGAAGCCTATGCTCGAAGGTGGTGAGAACAGGAAAGAAAAGAGAGAGAGAGAGAGAGAAGATCTGAGAGGAAGACTTTTAAAAACAAGGGGTGAAATTCTGGGCCTGTGTAACTCAATAAGAAAACTCCAACTGATTTCAGCTGGACCAGGACTTCACTCATGGAATGCAAATTAAAAGTGAAGTCTAATAGTAAGACAAATAGTTTGAGGATAGAGTTCTGTTTCTTTGTACATGCTGAAGTCTGGAGAGCCAGGATTTGAAAAGCCATAAAGATAGGAGATATCATAGTCAAACAAGACAAAAGAAAGGCATAATAAAGAGCCTGGTATCAGTTGTCTTTTAAGTTATAAAAGGCTATTCCAAAACCTTTTTCTCAGAGGATATCTTGAAGCCAGAGTGATCACTGACAGATTAATCACTAAGCTTCTTTCCCTAACTAACATATTCAAGAATAAACCAGGATTCGTAGTTATTTTGACTTTTAAATTGCTGCGTAAACTGGTAGTATTTTTTAATTCTATGTGATCTAAAGTCCATGTCATTTAATAATGTACCGGCATGACAGTGACTTACCACACTGTATTTTGTAACTAGCAGCTGTAAAAGTCATTAATGCTCTGTTAATCACTGAATTACCCAGCCACTGTCCCTCTTCATAACTCTAATGTGGTCTACAAAAGAGCTGTTGAACACAAAAAATGGTGCATGCATGGACTATTATTGGATATATGTAAATCAAGTATTCCACTACATGACCAATAGCCACTTTTAAAGTTACACAGGAAATTGTACTAATGCTTAAAACCCCCCCAAACCCTACTATGCTATGTCATTCTGTCCTTAATTTGATCAAATATCTCCCCCACCCACCCAAGGAAAGCCACTTTTCTTGGATAAGGTTTCATTGAATGAAAAGAAAACTATTTGTTCCGTAAGGTTTGGCCTGGTTCTTATTTTAACCATATGAGCGTTCTTAGGCACATCCATAAATACAGATATGATTCTAAGTGCACACTGAGCTCCCATGCATGGCAAAAGGCATTTCAGTCAATTGACTGCATACAAGACAAGGCCCTCATGAGGCAATTAATAAGAACAGTTATATACAGGACTGAGAGTTACACTAGTAATTAAAAATTCATCAAAATATTGTGTTTCTAAGACTGATGTTAAAGGACTAGAAAAACAAAACTAATGTTAAAGGACAAATTCTTCCCTTAGTATGCACGTGAAACTCTTAGACTATGTCTACACTTGAAAAGTTAAGTCGACTTTATAAAGCCAATTTAATAAGATAGACTTTAAGTCGACTTAAAGTGGACCTTATTAAGTCAACTTAACAGAAGTGGACTTAACTTTCAAGTGTAGATGTGGCCCCTTTTCGACCTTATTAAGTCGACAATGTTTTAAGGTGACTTAAAAAGGTCCACCTAGGCAGTACTCCGCGTCTCCACTGTCTCATGTCGACTTAATAAAGTCGACTTAAACCATGGTGTTATTAATTCGAACTAACTTTTCTTTAATTCGACTTAAGGAGCATCTTAAGTCGAATTAAGGAAAGTCCAGTGTAGACGCGGAGTAAATTAAGTCGATTTAAGCCTCCTTAATTTGTTAAGTGTAGACGCACTCTTAGACCGTTGACAAGTTCCAAAGGAGTAGCTGTGTTAGTTTAGGTCAGCCAAACAAACAAGGAGTCCTGTGGCACTTTTAAAGTCTATCACATTTATTTATCGCATGAGATTTCATGGAAGAAATCCCACTTCGGACGCTTTAAAGATGGGGAATTTACAGAAAGGGAGGAAATTAAATTCAGGGAAATTCATGATACAGGATCAGGTCAGGCTGTAACAGTAAATCAGAATAGATGTTGGGATTCAAACACTAGGGAACAGCATATAGAGGAAGGTGAGGTCAAATCACCTGTTGTAATGAGAATAAAATCCATAGTCCTTCTTTAACCCTGAGGCAACAGAGTCGAATTTACATACAAGTTCCAATTCTGCAGTTTCTCTTTTCCCATCTTCAAAGCATCTGACGAAGTGGAATTTTCTCCCATGAAAGCTCATATGATAAATAAATTTGTTTGTCTTCAAAAGTGCCACAGGACTCCTTGTTTGTTTTTCTTAGATTGTTGATACTTATTTGCCCTCATGTCTGAGGGCAAAATTTGACCCTAAAAATCTTCAGTTTCTAAGATTAAAAATATCTTTCTTACTCACTTTAAAAGTTGATGTTAACATGACTTAAAATCTGTGATGCATGCTTTAAATTTATAAAAGGTCTGCACTGCTGCAACCACACAAAGAATTTTGTGTCATCTGTAAACACCAGTTGTATGTTAATGAGGATTTATAGTTTTCATGGTTCCATAACTTTGCAAATGCATGAAATTCAGAGCGAGACGCAGAGTGCAGGACTGATCATGAAAAACTTTTAAACCGTCAGCTGCTGTCAAACCTCTCTCTTTCTCCATTCGCCTTTTATTTTATTTAACTTTTTAAAAGATTTTTTTAAATGGGCCAAAGAGGAGTAACTGTGAAAGAGTCAGAAAAAAATAGAGAAAAGGGACTGAGGGGGAAAAGACAGAAACTTCATTCAAATTGACCAGAGTTCTAAATACTGAAATTCAGTCACTCTGTATCCTGACTGACTTCACTTCTCATTTCAGATTAGATTCTAACTCCTTGCCTGGCAGACTGCACTAAACTCTGTCTTGCCTCCATCTCATTTTTCTCTTGTCACTGTGTTGCTTAGGGTCTCTGATCCTCTAATTCTGCTTCCTTCTTTGTAGTCTTTGTATCCTCTCCATAAACATCAGTTTTCTCTTCCTTACACCTATATTTGGAATGTCATCCCTAAACTTGTATATTTTGCAATTCTCTTCTTTTAATCCCTCCTCTTAACCAACCTCCTTCCCACATTTTCTCCAATGAACCACCTTCCCATACCAATCTTAACATACATTAATTTTATAGGAAAGGATCCAGGCATATCTCTTTAGAAAGCTAACAGGTTTATAATCTTAGTTTATTTAAAGCACCCTCTCTCCATCCTTCGCCTGAGGGCACCTGTCATTGCATTCTATCCTGCAGCATCTGAATTAGGGCTCAAACCCAGATGCAAAATGATATACACCACCAAAGCAAATATAAAAACAATACATTAAAAGGATGCCATTACTTCAATATAAATAAATATATTTTGAAATACAAGTTTCACAATTTAGCATCAATCAATCAGTTTGCATTACTGGAATATTATTTATGAATTAAAATTAGAATTCTATATTTGTTCTGTATTTAAAAATACCTGTTCTCTCTTATTTGCTGCCTCATTTTTTCATCTTTAAGTTTTTCATAGTTTAATCTTGCCAACTCAGTTGCCAGTCTTTCTTCTTGTTCCAGCTGCAGCTCTTTCAGTTTTTTGTTTTCTTCTGCCTGACCAGAGCAAATAATTTCTGTAACAATTCCACCCCAGACATTTCATACACTCATTCTCTAAGCAGATGGATAATAAAAATATTACATTATTGTAGTCAATTAGAGAAAGATTTAGAAAGAACATAAATTCTCACACTTTGGAGCATAAGCCAACCTCTAATATTGAGGTTGGGAGGAAAGTTTCCCTTTCAGCAGGTTACACCATAACCTGCCACTACAGTGTTTCTTCTTCTGAAGCAGCTGGGGCTGGAAAATGTCTGAGATAGGATGACGGACCATAATTTTATCCATCACAGCCCTGTCTATCGAGCTGTACTTGTTTTTCAATTAACAAACTATGTTCTTCCCTCATATACTGTTATTGTGCTATAATATGATCCACATGGATTTAAATATAATGCATGTTATACAGTATAGCATGGATGCATTAACATATACTGAGGCTGAGGAACATGCTGTAACTTACAGTAAAATTCAGTGGATTATTGTTTTGGAGGTGGACAAGGCAAACATAACAGAAATTTCTTATAAATGTGGGACATGTAAGGAATAAATCAAATTAATCTAGACATTTGGAAAAGTAAAAGCCATTTGAAAACTTAATACTTATTTTCCTCAGGACTTTATCACTGCAATTACTCTGGAACAGGTTAAATAACACTTGTAGTCACATCATCTACTCTGTTAATGTACAACCGTAAATATCATAGAATCATAGAATATTAGGGCTGGAAGGGACCTCATGAGGTCATCTAGTCCAGTGGTTTTCAAACTTAGGGTGGGACCCAGTAGTGGGTCACAGACCCTCAGGTACTGGGTTGCGGGGAGCACCCCCATGCTGCCACTGCCAAAATACTTGTATGCATTGCTCAAAGATGTAATTATTGGGTCATGAGCATAAATAATTTTTTTCAACTGGGTCCTGAGGAAAAAAGTTTGAAAACCACTGATCTAGTCCAACCCCCTGCTAAAAGCAGGACTACTCCCATTAAATCAACCCAGCCAGGATAGAATCATAAAATAATATATAGTAACATATACACATACACCAGAGGTCAGCAATCTTTGCCGGCCCCTGTGCCAGCCCCACGCACTGCACCCTCAGCAGGTGCCGGGGCCAAAAGGGGGCGGGGCCATGCCTCCGGTTCCGGCCGGGGCAAGGGGCTGGGGCCGGCTCACGCTGGCGGGAGGCCTCTGGTTCCTGGCCAGGGCCGGCTCGCGCTGGTGGGCGGCCTCTGGTTCCCGAATGGGGCTGGCTCGCGCTGGTGGGTGGTGGCTGCCGGCCGGCCAACCCGCCCCATTCCCCTCCAGCATGGGGGGTGGCAGCATGGCCCTCCCAGGCCAATTGGCCCTGGGCCCAGCCACTCCCCCAAAGGGACAGCCCTACCCAACAGGGGCAGGAGGCCGGGGCCAGGAGCCCCATGCGCCACAGTGCCATTTTTTTTAACTGCTGGCCATGCTCCCCAGCAGTGAAGGGCAACCAGTGGGGCACGGACCCGCAGGACACAGCTCTTGTGGCCCCAAGCCACGCTGGGGGGAGCGGGGCCAGTGAAGGGAGCCTGAGTGGCGCCGCGTGCCGCTCCTGCTCGTCCCGCATGCCACGTTTGGCACGCGTGCCAAGGGTTGCCGACCCCTGATATACACTTTGGATGACTATAATTTTAAAGAATACATTTTTTTCTAAACTAAATATAGACTCAGCTGTATCTTTCTCTTTAATGAACAAATTTATGAGATATACACATAGCCTGAATTTCTTTTCATTTGAATTCATATTCCAATTCTGTCCATATTAGTATTTTGTAACTTTTATTTAGAAATGCAATGAAGATAGGGAACACTGCAAGTTACTCACTCTGCTATGTTGCCAGTAAGATTAGCTAAGTAATATTAGTTATGTCTGTGGACATACCCGTATGTCTCGACTGTATGTTTATCCTTCTCTCCCACCATGCCATCTCAGGCTGTGAGTTTCTGAGGCAGGAAGGGGACCGTCAAACGTGCACATGTGAGCAGCACCTAGCACATGTGATGGGCACCACTGGAACACAAGTGAGGACTCACTTTCTGAACAGCTTCCTCCATCTGCCTCTCGTACTCCTCATCTCTCAGCAACCTTGTGAGTCGCTTCTGATCCACGCGCTCCTCCGCTTCCCACATCACCTCCAATTGCCGGACTCGCGCCAACTTCTTCTCGTGCGCCAGCTGCTGCAGGTCTTTGTGATACAGCTCCCGCATCTTCTTCTCGTTCCGCCGCGCGGCGCTCAGCGGGGGAGGCTTTCTCACCCCCTCCTGCAGGACGACAAGGGGACCACGTAACGGAGCAACTCCAGCGCGCTGCGGGCCGCGGATTGAGCCTAGGGCGCCCTCTGGAGACCCACGAGGATAATCCAGGCCCCGGACACGCCGATTTGTCGCAGCCCTGTTTCTATTCACTCGCCGCTCCGCCCCCATCGCGGGACAATGCAGCGCGTGTGCCCGGCCGCTCGCCCCTCCCCGACTCACCATCCTCGGAGACTCGCGGGCCAAGCAAGCTCCCGGCGAGGCAGCGGCTAACGGACTTTAGCGGCCTACGGCCCGGCTCGGCCTCGCCTCCAAAATACCTGCAGCGCCGGCGCACCGTTTAGGACTCGAAACCGTTGCCTAGGTAACAAGAGACCCCTCCCGCTCCCAAGATGGCGGGGCGGGGGCGGAACGGCCGGGGCACCTCCTCGGAATCCGCGTTCCCATTGGACAAGCCGGCCCCGGGCGGCCCAACCCCGCTCAGGCTTCTAGGGGCAGAAAAGAATGCGTTGTCGCCAAGCAACCGCCCTTTTCCACACCGCTAGCTACGAGCTCGTGGCGGCAGAAGGGGGCCTCGCCGCGGGGAGCCAGGCCGTAAAGCTCTCTGCTAGTGGAGGAGGGGCCGACCTCGGCACCACCGGCCCCGAGCACTAGTGGTGTAGCGCGGGGCCTTGCCACACGACCAAGCACGGATACAAGATGGGCCCTGGCCCTGGCCGACAGGCGGAGCGGAGCGCTGCTATGGGAAACACGCCATGCTGGGTCCCAGACCAGCGGGGCACAAGGAAGTGGGAGGGAGGCGTGGTGAATGTTGGCTCTTTCCCTTTTTAAAGAACAAACATGCAAATGAAAGCACAGGCTGGCTTGTTTTCTGCCGCTCAGTGACTGCAGGAGACCTATTAGGCCTTTAAAATTAAAAGTCATATACTGGTTAATAAGTGATATTAAAAACAAAAAACTGGGAACACTTTATAATTGTTGAGCCCAAGACCTGTTGAGTGAGTCAGATGTGCTCAAATTCAACCAAGTGGATGAATAGTTTCATCTATTTCCCCAAGAAATGCAAACAACCCAATTTCAGATTACAAATAATTGAGAGGAGGGGAACTACCAATTTGTAAAGCGTAAAAGGTGTGACTGGGAAAGTGTACACCACTGTCCTACACACCAAGGAAACATCACTCTGTCGTACACATGGAGGATAATTGCTGCCCTAAACATTCACAATCTCCATCAGATATACTAAGGACCCCTCCATTTTGACAAACATTTGTGTTACAATGAATACAAAATCATGTTGCCTCTTAACTCACAGTTACTAGGGTGATCCTTATTGCCCTCAGATTTCCCTGCCTAGTAAAGTCACTGACTTAGCTTTCAGCAAAAAAGGATCTTTTCACTCTTCCTCACAAAAATCAACTGTGCCAGTACTTTTTAAAGAGAACAATTAGGGTATTTTTCTACTATCTACTTTTTTCTACTTTTATCATCTTTAGCACCTATGGAACCCCCTGTTGCACACATGTATTTATGTGACTCCCATATAGACCCCCGTGAAATCTGTGTCTCGCTCTGAATTTGACAAAGCTATAGAATCATGGAAAATCACAAATCTTGACTGTAATATTAACTCGTTATTAACATACTAGTGTTCACACAGTAATGTTGGATATAGCGAAGGATATATGAAACATACATATGATTATAGGATGTTGACTATTCAGATGGGAGGATGTTTAGATGCAACATAATGACATTTCCTTGCTGAGATTTTTTTTTCCAGATTATAGATCTTTAGAACAGAGACTTTACTACCCTGAGGAAGTGTCTCCTAAAATTCAAATAAACTAAAAAAAGTAGTAGTGTAGACAAGGCAAAAATGAACAAACCAATTTTTAAAAATTAGTTTAGTTAAAGTTGCTGAAATGTAGTTGGAGTGGCAGTATGAGGAACAAAAAAAGTACAAAGGAAGACACTTTGCAAGATGGAAGATAGATGTCAGAGACAGGACAACAGTTCCAACTCAAAAGGACTTCCATAATCATATTGTATTGAAGAAAAATATGATTTATTTGAATGTTGAGCATTTTTACACTCCATTGTTACAGTGCAGGTTGCCTGAGAACCAAAATAACAGAACAGAAACTGTTAGGCTAAATACAGTACATGATAGCAAGGAAATGGTTTCCATAGAAGTAATGACTACATGGAAACTCCCAGAATATCCTGCTGGTCATGTGACAGTGGTTTGGAAAGTAGGAGAGCATTAGTGGATTATTGTAGCTCTTTAACTCTGGTTGAAAAAAAAGTTGAAGGCTCATTTATGAAAATACTTCATCAGTTTCCTATCGTCTCAATCTCACTAGTCTATTTAGATTTATAAAAACACTTTTAAAAAAGGGCACTCATCCAATAGCTCCATGTTTCCTGTCACTACTTAAATCAATGTTTCCCAAAGTATGGGATGTTCCTCTTCCCCCCAGGGATGGAAAGGACTGATTAGGGTAGAGGAGCATGGAAGATGTATAAACATATAACTTCAACACTGAGGCTGAGAGGCAATGGGTTTCATTTTCCTGAAATGGGGGTTGGCTTTCAGAATGAGAAACAATTATTTAGATATACAAATCAGACAAATTTCAAACAGTCTTATTCCTTGACAAATCCAGCCTTAATTCAATAATAAACCAAAACTCCACCCAACTCAATCTAGACTCTCTCTATATCCCCATCCTACATTTGATATTAAACTATCCAACAGTTCCATCAAATAATATTAGTTCACAAACAAGTTTCTCTGTAGAATTTTATAAAAGAATGATATTCAAAGTAATTGCAAATGAAAACCAAAATAGGCCATTCCACAACCCAAGGGCAGAGAACTTCAATGTATTCCCATTTATGCTCAAAATGTAATCAAATCTTCAAGAAGAACTAGAATAAACCAGTACATCCTTTCCATCATTTCAATCTATTTTAGACCACTAACATAACAGCTGAGTATGCAGATATTGTAGATCGGCATGCCGATATTAGTGGAGTGGTTGTCCCATAAATGCCTGGAACAAAACAGCTATAGAGGAAGGAGTTACTCTTCTGATTAAGTTTGTCTTGAAGATAGGAGGCAGTGGAGTTGACAGAACTACTTTCTCTATACCAGATATTCTTAAATTCATCTTACTGTGCTCTCAGAAAAATTCTCAGGGTGGAAGGGGCATGACAAATTCCTTTTCCTGATAAGCAAAACATCAAAGAAGTGAAAAAATTTGGAAAACTGTAGTTGCCAGAAATATTTTAGATTATTTCCTAAATTATTGCTGTTTTCAGTTGCACCAAGATCACTGTTCCTATTTACCTCACTTATTTGTAACTTACAAATCTAGCTGAGGGCATTTACTTGTGAATTTCTTTCCCCCTTCACTTCATGACCTTTTTGCTGTAGCTCAACTCCACACAAGTGAAAGGGATATGGGCAGGTGAAGAGGGGTGGGGAGAAAAGCTGAGTAATAGTCACTATGCAACACATTACCCTTGAAATCCTCCAGAACTTATCATTCATTTCTCATTGTGCCAGCTAAGGTTGTGCTATACATCACAGACCTAATACAAAAACCTAAAAAGCAAATAAATGAAAAATTATTCTGTAAAAGTACACAGGCTCAGCATCACATTTAAAAATCCACTTACAAAATTCATTAAGGTCCCAAAGGGGTAGCCATGTTAGTCTATTGCAGAAAAACAATAGAGTCCTGTGGCACTTTTAAAGACTAACAGATTTATTTATCGCATGAGCTTTCGTGAGAGAAAATCTTCGATGCGTCTGACGAAGTGGGATCTTCTCCCATGAAAGCTCATGCGATAAATAAATCTGTTAGCCTTTAAAAGTGCCACAGGACTCTGTTGTTTTTCTAAAATTCATTGTTACCTATTTTATAAAACTCCTTATGTAAAGCTAATACTTGCAGAAATTTAGGGAGAAAACCATTTTTGCTAGAAAAATTCTGTATATTCTGTTGGTTCTACAACCGTGTATTAGAAGTTAAACATAACATATAATAAAAACATTAATTTCTCAATTAGCTGAGGTACACTTACTGTGTTTTGCAAGACAACCAAAGATCAGTGGATTTTTTTCTCTTTTTTTAGTTTTCTCTTGTCCCTGCAAATGAATGAGAAAGACCTGTTTTTGAAAAAATGTTTGGAAGAATAGGGTACAGGCACAGAGACCTCATCTTTAACTATAACAGTGTAGTTTCAAAAAGGTAAATGCTCTTTAATAAGCCAAAGGAATTACTGCAGAGCAAGACAGAGTACTCTCTCCTCCTTCCCTCCTTGGTTTGAGTATGTTACTTTTGAATCAGGATGTCCTCATGTACGAGTTCCAGTATTTCTCCTACAATAGCCAAGAGAATGGATGTCAGTCAAAATCCTGTCCCCACAGATACTCTGTGTTTACAGAGTGGTGGCAGAGGATTTGCAAAGAAGGCTGCTGTGACCTTCACTGAGGATGTTATTGGTCCTCAGTTGTCACCGGTCATGAAGGAGCTCAAAGGTGACAAAGCCACTTTTGTCTTCCCCATCCTGGGAATAAAGAGGCACAAATCCTATTAAAAGTCAATGGATGTTTCCACTGCATCAGAAGAAACAACAAAATCATGCATACACACACACCCTTCTCTCTGCCGCCCTTGAACACAGAGGATCCGTGTGGACTGGATTTTCACTTGAATTGGGAAAGGAAGAAAGTGATCCTTCAAACCTGGCATTTTCACAATTGTGAAAATGCCTTCTTTGGTTTTCAACAGCTACATACTAAAACTACACAGAGAAAACATTAATATGAAACATATGCTAGACCATTCTTGTGGTAAAGCAACAAATTCAGAGAATTTCATTCTAGGTTTATATTTGAAAAAGACACATATAGGGAAAAATACAGACAATTCAGTTTAAATGTTTTTATAATAATTAAACTGCATTTAAGCAGAAGTACAGCACATCTGAGTTGTCTCAGTTTCCTGAGGAGGTAAGCACATCTGAGAAACAGCCAGCAACGCCCTCCAAAGGGAAATATTTTCAAGGTTACCAATCCTCAGTGTCTCATTTTCTCATTTTTCATACATTTAAAATTTGCAACAGTATATTTATAAACACAATAAATAAATAAATAAATAAATAAATAAATAAATAAATACTTTTAAATTTTATTTTTTGCTGTTAGAGAGTTTTTTTATCCCTGCACCTGCTGGCATTGTGTTCAGAAACTTTATTTTGTAATGTCCTCCTAGTTTTATTAACATTTATTAAACCACAGGGATGTTTCAGCAAACATAATACATATGCAGATTCACAAGGAGAACAGAGTAATCTTTCACCTGATGCAGTCCACTTGTGTATGAAATAGATAGTGAAGTGTGTCTCCAGAAATCAGATTAGTGCTAGCCATATTCTGTATAAGGAGAAAGTGAGAGTTATGAAGGGTCACTTCAGACATGAAAAAGGGCTGGGTCTTTTCCAGAATCTTCGCACTGTTCAACAAATGTACACATTCTCCCCAAAGAATCTGTCAAGTTTCTCCCATTTATTTATTTATTTATTTATTTATTTATTTTAAAAGGCTTTTGAATTGGGAGTTGAATGATAACATGCTTCCCTTCTGTTGCCTCCCTCTATCCACTGAATTAAAGATTTTAATTTAACAAGGGCAACAAGTATTTTTTTCTATTTCAGGTAATACCATCTGTAACATAACTTCTTTCTTCAAATGTTCCCAAATTAATCCCTAGTAAAACTCCACTGAAGCAAGCAGCATTACCCTAGGGATGAATTTGGCCTACTCGGCCAGGGACCCGGGGCCTCGTCGCTGTGAAAAAAAGGCGCTGGTACTCAGTGCCCGTAAGCACCATCATAAAAAAAAAGGTGCTGGTACTCAGTACCCCTGAGACCATCACAGAAAAAGCCCCGGCCAAGTCTATAGGAACAATCACAACAGACCAGCAGTAATAGCTACCACCTTCATAATGCAATATTGGAAATCAGAACTGTCACGTTATATGACCAAAAAAAACCCCCTCCAAGCTGTGGGATTCTATGTAAGAAGAGGCTCATGGAAAATAAACAAGAAGAAGTCCTTCAATGACCAAGCAGAGAAGAGTCACTATATATCATTATGGTGAACCCATTCTGACAGTCACCTCTGCCAGGCCGGTCTCTCTGCTCACTGTCTGTACTCTATCCATGAGGCTATGGGCACTTGCTTTTTTCTCTTCCTTTGTCTTTACCAGATGTCCAGATTCAGTTGAAAAGTAGTACTGGCTTTTGCTGTTCTTCCCACCTCTGCTGCTCAAAAACACTACCTGTGCTACCCACCCTTAATGGTGGCCCCGTTGGGCTGATCCTGAAGTTGGCCATGCATGGAGTATCTTTGAAATATGCTTCACTCTATGTGAAATGAAGTAGGCCTTAACAGACAACTGGTAACCACAGCACAAAAGTTATCTTCCCAATTGGCACTAGTTTCTCCCCATCCCCTTTTGACAGTCTCAGCAAAAAGACTAAGGTTTAGTGTCGTTTCTGATCTCTGTGTATGAGTATGTCTGGTTCCCATTTAGTGTCAAATCAATGGCAGAACTTGCTTCATAATATAGCCTTAGAGTTTGAGCTACCATTTCAACCAAAGGTGGTTCTTTCAAGTTAAGATTAAGGGACATTTTCTGGCCAGCATGACAAAACATTTGCTATTCTTTCTTTGTGGATAAACAGACCTCAGTCTCCAGGGCTGTCTACCTAGCACCTTCTATGAGTATTAACTTCACTGAGACAGTATAAAAATATATTTATATTTAATGGCATACTTTGTTGATCTGATGACTTATCTTTTTAAACATTTTAAATATTTTCTCCATAATTCTGTCTTCAACCCATTTAGAAGAATTTACTTAATGTTTCCTAATTTTATTTTGCCTCCTACCTATTTAATAGGTAGTAATACTACCATTTCTCCTACACTGTCTCTGTTCAAGAACAGCCCCTGAAATGGAATATTGTTTTCCTAACAATTGCTTTACTTCTAGGTTGGTGTGTTGAGGTTGCTTGCTTGTGCTAAATACTACCTTGGACATGCTTATAATAGATGAATAGAATGAACAGTTCAGATGCCAGAGCTTACAGCTCTTTGGCTATGTCTACACTGGCAAGTTAGTTCGAATTAAGGAGGCTTAATTCAAACTAACTAAAGCCATGGCTAGGCTTTAGTTAGTTCGAATTAAGGGCTTCCTTAATTCGAACTAATACGTTCAAATAGGGCTTCAGAAGTAAGGCTTTAATTCGAACTAACTAGTTCGAATTAGCCAATGTGGCCATGTTAATTCTAACTAATTTCTTAGTTCAAACTAACTGGCCATTGAAATGAATGGGGATCGCTAATTCGAACTAAGCAAGTGCCATGAATGGCACTTGCTTAGTTCGAACTAACTTTTTCTAGTTCGAATTAAGCTAATTCGAACTAACTAAAATTAGTTCGAATTAGTTAGTTCGAACTAATTTTAGCAAGTGTAGACATAGCCTTTGAGTCTTTGATTGAGGTCCACTTTGGGCTGCCAAGATCCCCTGCAGCTGTATAAAAGGATCCCTGATAGGGTATTTAAGGCTTTGCTCAGTTTTCCATCAAGATCTATTTGATCCTATTGTGACACTGTCTGGATTGGGTGACCTTTTAGAATAATATTTAGTATCAATATTGCAAAATTACAAGAATTTGTACAAGATATGCCATGTCAGGTACCATTAGAAAGGTTATAATTTGCTGACTATGATAATATTGCTTCTGTGATGCATCATATCTGTAATGTAGGTTATGAATAAGTAAGGCATATCTGTATTTCAACTTGTGCTGTGTTTCTGGATCACAGCCCAGACAGGATGGCAGTAGCATCACTATATATGCACCACATCCATTTGTCTTCAGTCTTCATTCCTTCTTCCTACCTCTGGACTAACTCATTTGCAACTGAAGATGTGAAACAAAGGACTGAGACCCATTTAGGTATTGGGTATACCCCAGAGGGACTGTGCAAGTCTGAAATCTCCAAAATTCTACTGAGAATCTCATATATATATGGACTTTACAGTCATTTGTATGTATCTGATTGCTTTGACCAATTTAACATCTCTCATCATTTGTTTCTTTCCTTTTATAATAACTCTTTAGTTTTAGTTACTAAAGGATTGGCTGGCCACACGATATTTTGGGGAAGATCAAAACTTATATTGATCTGGCAATGTGGCAGACTGTTTGTGGTCAAGAGAACATTTTGATAAAGGGAATAGTTTGAAATAATTTCTCTCATTACTGGACTTAGTTGTTGACTGGGGCCAGAGACTAAAATGCAATAAGGTAGGCTGTATAATTTTTGTTTTAGTTTCTTAATAACCAGTGAGGGGAATCAAAAGCACTGTTTGAGACTGGCTAGGGAGTTTAACGACAGTGTTAACCACCAGTTTTGGGAGAATCTGCTCTCCTTTTGCTGCCTCTGCTCACCTGGCATTTTCAGGTGGTCTACTTCAGGAGTAGACAAGTCACACCTACAATGTCAGAATATATTATTTGGAAATTGTTGTCCTAATGTACTTTCAAACCAGCACTTTGTACAAAGTACATATAGCCAATATAAAATATAAACTTTGCTTTTCTATTAGAAGTAACACCATCTATAAAATGTTAATAAATTCAATAAGTTATGAGATTTCTGGTCAAGAAGGAAAATTAAGGTAGTCTGAAAGAAACAGGATCAGGTCAAATTTGGCCCCAAATGTAAGTTCTATAAAAATCATCTTACACTAGTTACTTAAGAATATCTTCCATGTTTCCAATAGTATTTTAAATTCTAGATGAAACCATTTCTTAAACATATAGTGCAAAGTTGTAAGATTCTTATCTGAGCAAAACTCCCATAAATTGGAAATGGATCTAACTCTATTCTTCATGTCCAAAGATGGACATAATTTTTTAGAAACCAGGTAAAGAAATATCTACTAAGCAGCAAAATTTACTTCGCTATATATTTTAAAAGAAGAATCCTAAATACATAGCAACTCTGAGATGCAACTTCTGGCTTCTTTTAACATCAAATCCTGAAGCAGTGGGTCTGGTTAAGGCTTATGGTCATTGACCTACTTTTTATTCAAGGTAGCATTAATCACTCTTAGAGCCTGAAAACAACAAATATGTAATTATGGTAAAGTTTTATAACTGTAGTACCCAACGGAAGATCTTGTAACGCAATAAGCTTTAGTAGATGGTGGATGCCATTAATCAGCCCTGACCCAAAGTTAACTTTGTGTATAAGCAAAACAGAGCTGGTACTGACCAAGGACGTGCTGGGCTCCCACTAAGTAGCAGACATAACTTGCAAGCTCTGTAAAACAATAAGACTGGGGCAAAAGAATGTTGTAAATAAGTGTGGAAAATAACCAAATGTGCATGCTATTTACCCACTTAGCAAGCAAGGGTATAAAAGCCAATGGCTAGCCCCCTCCCCCCTCAAATTGGAACCTTGTCGTCAGGGCAACTGCTATGTTCGCTGCCACGAGTCATTGCTCCCCACACTTCAAGCCCGCAGTCATTTAACTGGGGTTCCCATCTGCTGAAAGGGTGTAAGCATTGGTGCTTTCCTATTTCTTTGCTTTCTTATCTGTGTTTTTAATAAATGCAGTTTGCTTTCATCTTTTATCTTGTTTCCTGGTGTTGTGCCTACTGAACCAAACAAACCTTAGGGCCTGAGCTATAGGTTGTAGCCAGTGTCCTGTAACCTTCTTAATACAATAGCCAACAGCCAATTGCAGAGAAATCTGTCACTATAGATAAGATAAATCTCAGCAGTCCTTTCTCAGAGATAAATTAACATATTAGGTTATCCAAGTTTTCACTCTCCATATCACAACCTATCAAGTTCACACCAGTATAACATGTTAACTAGCAAATGATGACTGCTGGGAAAATTAAGATTTTGCCAATGACAAAGTATTATGAAACAAGTGTTAAAAGGAGAAAAACCCCTCCCACTATAGCAGTTAAAGATAATGACAACTGAGCATACAAAATAAATGACTATCAAATAAAAGGGCTGATGCAGTATTGTAGCCTTATCTTGTTCCCAGGCTGTTTAAAAAGATGACCATAATGCAGGACAGTGACAAATGTATTCCAGCTAAAATATGTGGGTCGTGCTGAGTTTGCAACATTGTAAACCACTACTGGGGATAACATGGCTTCTCCGTGAGGTAATTTACCTTCTTTGGATGAAAAGATAAATGTGAATTAACAAGGAAGAATCTGAAACATCTGTACAGGGTTATTGATCTGCTAAGGACCTAGATAAGTCACAGAGAAACTAATGCTTGTTTTGCTTGCCGTTAGTGATGGATGGGGCAGCAGATTTAGTAGCTAAGGGACCATCACTGTCAAAAGAATCCTAGAACTAAGACAGAATAAAAAAAACCCTTATTTATTTGGTGGAAGTGGGAAAAATATGTCCTATGATAGCAATATGCAGAAATGGTTTTTACTTCTGAAGTCACAGACAGTAGACAAACACATTTTAAAGAAACACTGAATATTTCAAATTTGTTCAGCAAAAATGCAGCTGTTTCTGATGAGAAAATGTGTTTTTCATAAATACCTAGTGATAGTACTGAGTTTTCCAGGTCCCTTGCAATGTTACAGTAATAATTTAAAAATTGTTTGCAAGCCACCTTTCCCCCCTAGATAGATACAGTAAGGAACAAAATAAGATGGAGTAGGCAAAAGACTAAGTTACTCACCTTGTGCAGTAATCCCTTCTTCTTCCAGATGGGTGTCCCTGTGGGTGTTCCACGTTTGGTGTCGCGTCCCGCGGCACCTTCGAACTGTGGTTCTTTCCAGCAATATAGGAGTGGGCAGCGCACGCACTGGCTAGTGCGCATGCGCTGCCCGCCACCCTCAGTTCCTTCTCCACTGCAGAGCACTCCTATGGAAGGAAAACCTCAGAAGTGAAGGGTAGGAGAGTGGGTAGTGGAGTACCCACAGGAACACCCATCTCGAAGAAGAAGGGATTACTGCACAAGGTGAGTAACCTAGTCTTCTTCATCGAGGGTTGTCCCTGTGGGTGCTTCACGTTTGGTGATTGTGTAGCAGTTTGCGAAAATGGAGGAGGGACTTCAGTTAGCTTTTGTGAACGGTTGATAAAACAGAAAAGCCCACAGCTGCATCTTTAGAAGCTAGGAGATCTATCGCATAATGTTTGATAAAAGTTAATGGTGATTAGGGATGATCTGTCTGTCCTAGGACTCTGAGCAATAGGGGAAGGGGTGGAAAGGCATAGAGAAGGCCTTCGCTCCAGGTTAGTAGGAAGGCATCGCCCAGTGATTTTTGACCGACTCCTGCTCTGGAACAGAAGAGGTGGCATTTCTGATTTTGCTCTGTTGCACAAAGGTCTATTGTTGGATGGCCCCACAGGTGAAACAGCTCTTTCAAGATGGAGTCGTTCAATTGCCACTCGTGTTTGTTGCTGAATTTTCTGCTCAGACTGTCTGCAAGGATATTCTGGTGGCCAAGGACATGTGCTGCAGAGATGTCTATATTGTGACTTATGCACCAATTCCACAAACTGATTGCTTCTGAGCACAGGGCTTGAGATCTGGCCCCTCCTTGCTTGTTTATGTAAAACATAGCAGCGATAATGTCGGTCATGATTTTTACTGATTTGTTCAGTAAGTGGGAGATGAAGTGTTTGCAGGCATTGCGCCTGCACAAAGTTCTAAAATATTGATGTGTAGCAAAGTCTCAGTGTCTGACCAGCAACCTTGCACGTATAGTTTGTTCATGTGGACACCCCAGCCTAGGAGTGAAGCATCTGTCGTGATCACAACAGATGGTGATCGTGGGGAAAAGGGTACCCCACTGAGACTGGAGATGACCTCAAACCAGAATACCAACCCAGTCTTTTCAGAGCATTGAGAAAGTTCAGATCTATATCCCAACTTTGAGCATCAGGATTCTCTTTGTATCTGGGAAAACTTCATCAGAAGCAGAGTGAAGCCAGTGCTGAGCACTTCTGAAAATCTTAGGCTAAATAAAAGTCCATGCTGCATGAACTGTGCTAATCTTGTGAAGTCAGGAAAGCTGCCTGTCTCACATTCCTGTATTCGTTCCTGCTCCACAACACAACAATCACAGCACATGGAGCCATAACACTATCCAGAGTTCTGAACAGAGTATGTACTGTTACAGAAAAATTTTAATTTCCAGGTGGCTGTTTGCCTGGTATGTTTAATTTATGCTCGTAGAATTAATGGCAGTCTTAGATCTGAGTGTGTTATATGCAGATGTTTCCTGTCTGCTTTTTTTTTTCTTGTTCATGAGGAGGTAGAAAAGAGCACATTACAGCTGTTTAATAACCATAAAATGGAAAATCATGGGTAATACTAGCCTACCAGAGTCAGGTGTAGAATGTATAGATCTTGAAACTTTAATTGAAGTGCACGAGTTAGCAGCAGCAAATTGCTTCGAAATGAGTAGAAGAAAAACCTGTAATACATTGCAAAACATAATGATCCCACACAGTCTAATTTAAGAGCTGTGCATAGCTAGAAAGATGAGACAAATTCCAAAGTGCAGCATGAGGGCAAGGGGGGGTAAGATGTAACATAACTATCTCTAAAATTTGAGAATGTAGATACAGGACATTTTTTTAAAATTCTGTAATTTTATCCCCAAGCTACAAAGTAGGTTTTCTCCCAGAAGGAAAGGAAGGGGTAATTCAAAGGCTGTATTCAAGAAGCATATACATCGCTCACTCTTAGCAATGGCTGAGAGAGTGACATGAAAGTAAAGCTGCTAGCTAAATCCTTCCCTTTCAGATCTCAGCATGGCCTTGCCAGTCAACCATGGGACAATCCAGCAGCAAAACCCTGGGCTGGTAGATGACCTGTTACCAAGCTCAGCATTAGGACCTCTGGAGAACTCCATGGGCAGGCTGGTTTATGCAAGACCCTCTGGAAGAGGCAACAGTGCTGAATGTTTAATGATGCATCATTCCATGGCTGCTATGCCTTTAACCTCAAACACTGTGAATTGCCTCTGCAGCAGCTGAGACCAGCACACAGCTAGGCCTGATTAAGGAATCTTAGCTTTATCAAAGACATATTATTTACCTGATTAATTCTGCCCAAAAGCTACACTCATGCATCTACAGTCACACTGGACTGGAGAAATAATATATTGATATTATTATTTAATATTCATCACACTGTGATAGTGGCCAGAAGCCTCTGTCAGGATGAGGGCTCCATTGTACTGAATGCAAATCCATTTAAAGACATGGTCCCCGCCCCAAATAACTGACATATACACCAAACCATATATTCAGGGCTACATTTTAGTTGTAATTACCTCACTTGTTAAATCTAGCTTCTGCAGGTTTCTTTCTACATTGTGGATAAAGAATGGGTGCCAGATTACAAGTAGCCCATGTAGGGATCTTTGAGGCAGTGTATTAGCTTTTCTACAATAAGTACTTATACTTTTATTAGGGCACAGCAACCACTTGTGGAATTTCGTCTTGCTGAATCTACACCTGCCTCCACAGAGGAGTAGGGCCTGTATATATGACATTTAATCTTGAAGATTTCTTAAAGAGACTAATAACTGATTTGACCGGTATCTTTCAAATGGTTAAAAATGGGGTGCTTTTGTGACAATATTTCCACATAATATTTCCACACTCTGACTGTTAGAATTTTATTTTATTTTATAGCTGTGCTGATTTTATAAGACAGCAAAAATACAACCTTTGCAGTCCAAGAACAAGACTGGGGCCTGAACATGTGTAAGACCAAAATGATCTTAACTGTCTTCATTATCAATCATTTTATCTGTACTGCCTTTTCCCTCCTTAACGTTGCTCATCTTCCAGAATATGAACCAAATTCAAACTTGGTATAAGTAGTTGTAACTCCATTACAGAATGTCACATATAGCCAGCTGAATTTGTTCCTGTGACTAGACTCAAGGCTTTCCCATATTTAACAGTGCCTAATTTGTGAATACAAGGGATTAAAATATTGTATTATCAACTACCTCTTTACTAGGAATGAACAGAAATACCCTGTCTTATGGTTCACTGTAGAATTCATGTTATGCAGAATTTTAAAAAGTAAAAGGCCAAGATATAGTAGAGCAGTAAAAGGACATTCTCCAGTAAGAAACTGTTCACTTCCCAACTTTCTCACATGTTAAAACATGTTGCCTGCATGAACTCAGAAAAGCCACATATATATATTTACTATAATAGGTAATTATACAATGTGTGCTTATTGCTTGTACAGGAAGTAAAATGTTAGTACTTGGTAAAATAAATGACTCCACTGAAATGATATTTCTGTAACTTAGACATTAAGCCAAACCTCATCTAATTTGCTACAGCTGGACACCACCTGCAGAGTACTGTTTAAGTACTCTGAACATTACATACTTATCTTTTAAATATTGATAATGCCATTTTTCATTTATGTGACATGAAGTCCCACAGGGAATAATTATGCTAATAAGCCTTAATGATTCTTGCAAATAAATGATCAAACAAAATTGCTACTGTTGATTTATATTAATGGATGCCTTTAGGAGGGGATTTGTCAGGATGTGCTGCTTCTTGAATCCCAATTCATCTTCTTTAGAAGAGGAATGTACATAGTTTGTTAAACAGATTAAGCGTTTAAAATATAATGTGTTCATGGAGTTTCTGCAGTTCATAATGTTCAGGCATTATCATCTTGCCTTATGGCAAGTCTGCAAGAAATTGCTTCTTTGTGTAACTTTTCTTCTGTCCTTTTATTTCTCTTTATAGCCCTTGTGGCTTAAACACATCAAAGTTCCTTTTTTAAAGTTTTGTTTGTTCTTCTGAGATTCCGAGAGCCTCCTCAATCCTCTAATGGCAAGGAGTGAACAAGTGAAGAAATTAGTGAACTGAAGCTACTTTTCTTTACTGTTCTTTGCTGCCAACAAAGGTGTTCCAAGCCATGTGTCTAGAGGAGCTTTTATCAAAGTAAAATATTTGTAGTTTGGTGACTCAGGGATTTTTAGAGTTCACGGGCAAGTGTAATGGAGAGGGCTTTGAGAGAAGCACATATAAATTCTTCTGGATTTAGTCACAGAATAATCATTAAGGTTGTACATCTCTCAGAAGAGTAGATCTGGAAGAGATGGGAGTTAAACATGGGATGAAGTTTCAGCAAAGTGCTTAAGCCCATGCTTAAGCTCTCGGCTATCAAGCCAACAGAGATTCCATCCCATGAATGTGTGTGCTTTTCTGTAATCAGATAACAAAGGGCTGCCCCAGTCAGAAACCAGGTGCAGAATTCCTCTCATAATTAACTCTGAAATCCAGTAACCTCAGTGGGCAGCAGCAGAATGTACACAATATATCTTTTTGCTTTTATGCTGTTAAAGTGACCATTAATTGGATGGTCCACTCTGGTACTCCTGGGATGTCCCAGTTTTTAGGGTTGGCCAGATATTTTTCAGAAAATTCAAAATTTGATTAAAAACTGAATACTTTTCCAGTGAAATATATTTTCTATATTTCTGATGAAATGTTATCACTTTGTGATGTTGTATGCACACTGGGATGGCATTTTAATTCAGGAAGGGGTGAGAAAGTTTTGATACAAACTGATCATGTTGCATCATGAAATTTTGCTGAAACATCGAGACATTATCCCTTAAAAGATTGCTTTACAAATGAATCCCAGGAAAGTGGCTCTGACACAAGATAGCTGAGGCTATGCCTGAACCCTGATATAGACAGTCAGAGCACCGAACTGCAGTTTTCTGGCAATGTTATAGAATGAATTCAATTCTTTGATTCTTTCTGCAAAATTGCATGTTCCCTGGAAGCATCTCTGATAAGTCATTTTTCCTTTCCAAATAATTGGCCTGATCTTGCAGATCTTGAAGTCATTGGGTCACCATACATGGACAGGATTGATAGTCATTTAAATTCCATGGGCTGATAATCATGTAACTTGTTATCTTTACTTTTACACACCAGTATTTTAAAGCCTTGCTGTTGAATTCTTTTCAGATTCAGAAGTAACAGTCCAGCACACCACAAGGGGTTTCCTTGTCCTGGATTTTAGAAGGAAACAATTTATAAAGTCTCTATTGTTCAACTTCTGTCCTTTCCATAGATTTCCACACAACTGATCTGTGAACCCTTTCAGAGATATTTTGTACAAGGTACTGTACATAGGCACTGTGCACCTAGTGGGATGACCAAAGGCGGGGGAGTCATTCTGATTCTGCCACTAGCTCATTGTGTGGCCTTGGGCAAGACATTTCAGCTCACTGCCTCAAGTGTGCTCATCTGTTCAATGGGGATAATGATACTTGACACACATACCTGTATTGTACAGATTAGATAATTGTCTGTACAGCGCTTTGAACATGTAAATTGCTATATATTAAATGTTAAGTGCCTGTGTGTAGCCTACACTTAATGGACCTGTCAAAATAGGCAGATAGGAAGGTTGCTCACCTTGGTGTAGTAACTGGAGTTCTCCGAGTTGTTCTGCCTGTTCCTGGCTATGTGCTGATTGATTCCGTCTCTATGTCTGCACACGCCACGCATGTTGAGGGCCAGGTCCACAACCGGGGCTACTATGCGCTACAATAAAATAAAATAAAATCCTGGTGGTTCAGATAAAGGACATCCATCAGGTTCCTTCTTATTCTGAGATCCCTCTGGGTCTTCTTCAATAATTTTACTTTTCACTCATTCTAAACTGGAAAGTTCCCCAGTGACCTCTGTAGAACACAGTTCTGGAAGTAGCTTGTCTCTAACTGTGACTCCAACCCTTCTTTACCCTCATGTCACAAAGGCAGCTCTCCCCATTTGGTTATGTTTGGCCATTGGTGTTTGATCTGAGTTCATCAGTGGGAAGATGAGTCATCCTATTTAAATCAGAACTGGGGGTCCGGCTCTATCCAGACAGCCTGGATCAGCTTCAGTCTCCAGTACTGCTTCGTGCCAGTTTCTCTCGGAGTAGAATTACAGCCCTTGTTCTGTCATGTATATGAATATACAGAAGCAGTAGCAACTGAATAGCCTCCTTTCTTCTTTCCACACTGAAGGGGAAAATGCAGCAGCTAGCCACAGGCCTGGATGTGCAGGCCTAGATCCCCTTTGTAATCTAGCACAGCCTCTAGAAGCTTCTTGTTCCCCTGACGTGCAGTCCCTTCTTATTCATTCCTTATGTGGCCGTCCAGTCACACCATCTGCTTAACTCTATGTGCTTTTACTGTGCAGCAGGTTTCATTCTGTATTGCCCTTGCATTGACCTTTCACACTCAACATAGATAATATGATAGTAGCTTAGCAACAGTTTACATATTATTTGCATTACATTTTGATAAGTAAATATTCATTGATATCTTTTGTTCTGTTTTTAAAATGCATATAAACCATGATGACAAATGTGTATTGGTTAAAAATTAATATTGGTTGCTTATCATTTACAGATTTAATTGTGGCTTTTTCTAATATCCAAATCCTTTCATCCTGATCCTTCTAATAAATTCATATTCTGGACATTAATTCTTACATTACTGTACTTTTGACACCTGACTGTTCACTACCAGCTACACAAAAATGACTACTCTCTAGATTGCAAGATTCACTCTCTTTTTCCTTTTAGGAGTACAGCTGATTTCTAAGGAATGTCTTCACAGAAAAGGCTCTTCTCTATCCTCTGACAAAACAGAACTGCTCTGTCCTGAGCCAGTCTTCTTAAAGGCCTAAAAATTGGTATTTCTGAATTTAATAGCCTGAGGAGCAGTATATCAGTACAGAGTGACTGTTAAGGCAAGGCACAGAATGAAAACTGAAACATTTAACTTCAACCAGTGTGAATAAACTGGATAAAATAGAAAGGTTTCTTTCTTTCTTTCTTTCTTTCTTTCTTTCTTTCTTTCTTTCTTTCTTTCTTTCTTTCTTTCTTTAATAATATTTTTAGGAAGTTATAACTCAGCCATAAAAATAGGCCATGCATTTCCAGGCAAGGAAACAGTGACACCGCTGGCAGACTAATTCTTGTCACACTGTATGTAGTGTCATGGTTCTCAGCCTGGAGTCATATTTAGAGATGGTTGAAATTTTAATAAATTTCAGCATAAATCACTACAGATTATTTATATTTTTTAATGAGCTCTAGGCACACACCTTGGGAGGGTTATAAAGGTATTTTCTGAGCTCTGCAAAATTTTCTATAGAATTTAAGCTTTCACTTAAAGAAAATTGAAGTTTTTAGCCTTTTGATTTTGAAGGTAACGTTCTAAATGTAAATAACTGCAAGTAATTAGGGTGCTTAAACATATAGAAGTGGGATAACAAGCAATTAATGGCATTTCTTATAAGAATCTATACAGTATCAGTGTGATACTTTCAAATATGTATGTCCTGAGTGTAAATGATAACATTGGTCATATATACTGAATAAACTTGATAAAATGAACATATTTATAATATGCCATCATTTTTGGATGAAACAGATGAATCTTATCTTAGTTTTGTGGAAAACAGATAATCAAAATACAAAATGAGAAAGCTATAGGAGAGTGGGGAATCCATTTTCCACACAACTTGTTTGAATATAATAATATTACCTTGCTTTATCAGGAGAGCGAAATCCCCATTTGAAACTGGGGTTGGAGTTGATGCTGGTTAACTTGGTTACACCACCTTAATGTACACTGTACAGATCTACAACAAGGGATCAGATGTCCCCCCTCTCATAGCAAGCCATCTTTCTAACAACATAATAATTTCTTCCCCTTACAAAGCACTTCTCATCCATAGATCTCAAAGCACACGGCTGTACTATAAGGCAGTGTTGCAAGCTAATACCTGACAGAAAGAAAAGCAAATGTTTTCGGACGAATAGCTTACCTTAGGAGTATCAAAAATGTCAAGTCTGACCCCTCGTTTTGCTGGAGAACTTTCTGAATGCTTTAGAACTTCTGTATTGTGAGGTTTCACCTTCATGAGAAGGACAGGACTGTTGCAATAATTCTCAAAAAAGTCCTTTCAGCCATTAACGAAGAGTTTTTAACAATCTAACTAAAGGCCTTCTCCCCTCTCTATCGTTCATCTTTCATTTTCTTTACTTTTGTATTGACACTTCACCAGTTGTCCACACATCACAGTCTTCCAAAGTAAACAGGATGTACTTGTCTATTATAAGGAGGATGATAATATCACATGGTTAAAGCAGGGCCGGATTATCGCAGGGGCTTTAGGGGTTAAGCCCCAGGCCCCAGCCAAAAAGGGGGCCCTGAACTCCAGCCCTTAAAACTCCTGTGATAATCCAGCCCTGCTCAGCACTGGCTGAGAGCGCTCCTACCCTGCCAACACTGGGAGTGGGGGTGGGGCCCTGGGGGCAGAGGCTGGGTTGTGTGCTCCACCCCACCGCTGGGCTGGCTGGCCCACCCCCAGGGGTAGAGCAGGGCGGGCCAGCCCGTTTGCGTTGCCTGGGTGGGGGAGGAAGGGGGGGCGCAGGGCTGGCTGGCTCACAGTGCGGCCTCGACCAGTCCGTCATGGTCTTCCAGGCCCCATGTCCCTGGGGGGGCTGTGTCAGAGACCCCAGCACCGCACGCCAGCTGGCCCATCCACCCCCTCATGCCTAAGCAGACTGGCCAGAGCAGGGCCAGGGTGGGAGCGCCCTCTGGCCCCAGGGGCTGCCAGCAATGGGGGGCCCCCATGGTCAGGGGAAGGCAGGCAGGGGGCCTCAATGGATGGGAGCCCAGAGCCCTGGGCCAGTTAATCCGGCCCTGGATTAAAGGGTTTACAATGTGCATCATTAAAATCAACAGTAAAAGGTTCTTTATCCATATAAATAGGAAGAAAACAAAGAAAGAAGAAGTGGGACCGTTAACCGAGGATGGGGTGGAGGTCAAGGATAATCTAGGCATGGCTAAATGTCTAAATAAGTACTCTGCATCGGTTTTTAATGAGAGTGAAGATTAGCTGGGGGATAGAGGTAGGGTAGTTTATGGGAATGAGGTCATGAAAGCAGACATTACCATACCTGAGGTAGAAGCCAAATTTGAGCTGCTGGATGAGACTAAATCGGGGGAGGGGGGGGCAGACAAACTCTATCCGAGGATATTAAAGGAACTGGCTCATGAAAATGCCAGCCCATTAGCAAAGATTTTTAATTAATCTGTAAACTCGGGGGTTGTACTTCCTTAACATTACAACCACTGTCTCCTTAATGTTAAGGAAGCTCCCAGGTACAATGGGCCCAGGGAGAAACCTGATGAGCCATTAAGGAGACAATGGTTATAGACATCCTCCTGTCTAGGGCATTTCCCCAGAATCACACAAGTTAAAGTATAGATATAACAACTATATTCCTAACTTCTAATACAAATACAATTCCTAGACATAAACTATATAATCATTCCCAGCAAATTACTACCTTTCTATTGATACCAAACATGACATAGTTCCTATGGATTATAGCATTTATGAGATATTAATACAAAATAATATCATAAATGGTTCCCTAAATCCGGACAGCATCCCACCCTGCCCCTATGCCCTGCCAGGGTCCCTGTCCCCCTTTGCCCCATTGTACACAAGGGGTGCCCCCCCTGCCACCGTGGACTGCCCTAGGTCCCCCTAGCCACTAGAAGTTGACCTAGGCATCCAGTGTGGATGCTCTAGGTCGACTTTGTAAGTTCCCCTTTAAGTCAACTTTAATTTTAAGTGTCAACTCATTAAGTCGACTTAGTTAAAGTCGACTTAAAATTACAAGTGTAGACAAAGCCGATGAGTCTAAGTTTCACCGTTATAATTACCATTAAAATAATTCTCTGTCATAACATATTCCCTGGGCTCCCTTACTGTTTGCCTAATTCTTGGGAAAAAGAAACCTTGGGTTTGCAACCCAATACTTTTAGTTATTTTATTTAATTTGTTTTTCCCTTCCATAAAGACTCCCTAGGCAGCCCACAACCTACCCTTATTCATTCCTTTAAAATGTGTATCAGGGTAAATCACCCCCCTGTTGGATGGTGTTGGATCCCTTTTTACATAAGACGTCTCCCCCAGCCCCGAGTTTCTGCCCCACATGGGTTTAAGAGGCCACCAATCAGGACCATATGGCTTCTCTGAGTTCCTCTGCTGCTGCCCAAGGCAGCATGTGGGGTCCTTGTGAGTGTCAGGTTTAATAGGACAAAAAGGCCATTACTCAGCCAACAAAGTAGAAGGTGCCACCAGGCTCCTGCCCTTCACCTAACTTCCTACTTTCGTTATCCTCCCCAAATCTCCCATGCCCCAAAGTTACTCTCTAATCCTCACAAAGAAGCTAACAGACTTTGGAACAGCTGCCGATATCTGGATTTCTGAGACCACGAAGGCCAGGAGCTGCTGGAAGGGAAGGCTGCCCAGGCCACATGACCCAAAGTTCTGGCTCCACTGGGGTTGAGGAGGTGCTCATCTAGCTCCCATCCCTCCCCAGTAACAATGACAAATGGAAAGCAAAGAGGCTGACAAAGAAAAAAATCAGCCTGAAGATGGATGATGTTTTACTTTTAACATCTCTCAAAGACAAGCTTTGGGGAGAGGCTCTCAAGGGAATGGAGATAACAACATTTAAGTAATAGCATAAAAGCCCTCCTGAGCTGTCCATACTTTACCTATACTGGTGGCAGAGCCCAGTTTGACAAGCTAGCCAGTGGCTAGGTCAGTTTGCTGTAGGGCACGAGCCTTGGCTGCAGATGCATCTTTCCTGGAAACCTCAAACCAATAGGAGACTTCTATAGGAATTCTCAAATGCCTTGACATTTAGATCTATATCCTCAAGGTGTGCTGCAGGGCACAGGGCTTACTGTCTTAAACAATCCCCTTGAGTTCAACATGACTGTGTGTAACAGAAAAATGGTGCCCAGTAGAGTTCACAAGACTGGGACAGTGTGTGCTAATTCTGGTAAATAATGCCAACTATAGAGTTTCAGAAGTGCTGAATTTAGATCTCTAGTGTCCAGCCTTTAAGCAAGAGAACTGAATTTATTTCACCAAAGGCAAGAACAGTCACAATGGTAAAATGCTTGCAAGTTGTGTGGAAACTTTTTAAAAGCACCATAAGAGAAGCTCAAAGTAAATGTATACCCCAAATTAAAAAGAAAGAAACAAATAGTAAGAGGACCAAAAAAATTCCCCCCTAGCTAAATAGAAAAGTAAAGATGCAGTAGGAGGCAAAAAGTCATCCATTAAAATTGGAAGTCAAATCCTTGGCTATGCCTGCCAAACAATCAATTGGGCCACAGTACGATTGAGGTGCTAAAGGAGCATTCAAGGGAGACAAGGCCCTCGTGGAGAACCTAATGAATTCTTTGCATAGGTCCAAAGGGATAGCTGTGTTAGTCTATTGCAGAGAAACAAACAGAGTCCTGTGGCACTTTTAAAGACTAACAGATTTATTTATTGCATGAGCTTTCATGGGAGAAAATCCCACTTCCTCAGATGCTTTGAAGATGGAAAATTTACAGAATGGGAGGAAATTAGATGCAGGGAAGCGTATGACATAGGATCAAGTCAGGCTGTAACAGCAAATCAAAATAGATATTAGGAGTCAAACACTGGGGAACAGCAAATAGAGGAAGATGAGGTCAAATCACCTGTTGTAATGAGAAAAAAAAATCCGTAGTCCCTGTTTAACTGTAAGGCAACTGAGTCGAATTATCAGACACACAGATTAACACAATATGTTGAGGGAAGAGTCAGTGTGGCTTTTGTAAAGGGAAATCACTATATATTAGAATTCTTTGAGGGTGTTAACAAGCATGTGATCCCATGCACATAAAGTACATGAAGTTTCAGAAAGCCTTTGACAAGGTCCTCACCAAAGGCTCTTAAGTAAAGTGAGTCCAGGGCTAAGAGAATATATCCTCTCATCTATCAGTAACTGGTTACAAGGTAGGAAACAAAGGGTAGGAATAAATGGTCAGATTTCACAGTGGAAAGTGATAATAGCAAGGTCAAAGGATCTGTACTGGAGCAATACTTTTCAACATATTCATATGTTTTTAATACTGTCATTAGGAAAAAGCCACCTCTCGTTCTAAAATCCACTTTAATGATCATGCTTATTACCTTCTATTGAGAGAGTCTGGAGCAAAACAGGCCAGTAATTTATTTAGCATCAGGAGCAGTCCTCTCTGTCACATGGCTCCGCTAATAGACCATTTATCAGGATGAAGGGTGCTCTCTGGAGAGAGCAAACAGCAGGACAAGCCAAGTCTCAGTGACAGTTTGTCCAGCAGAGATTGACTTTAATGAAGCATAGAATAAATAGGAAGATTAAGAGGGTGCAAAAATTAGTGACAAGTTTTGGGTTCACCGCACTGAAGGAAATGGGAGAGTCACGATGTAGTTTTTTAGATATGTCTTTGGATTATAAATGCGGTAGGTCTGTTTTGTTGTTAATAATCACCTACAATATAAACATTACAAGAGAAAACTTTCTCTATGATTTGCACACTTGAAAGATCACATGATTGTCACTATATATGTAGCTTTAATCCCAGGAATACAAATATTTTTCATCCAAGTATTTCATCTGGTGAAGATGGTCCTTATGGATTTTTCAGGAAAAGCAAAGTCTTGAAATTCACTACAGAGGTGCTTATCTCGGTGTTCCTCTTAAACAGTGAAATATCGTGATAACTATAAACATACAAAGTTCAGGACACTTAGCTCTGAAGCTTTGTCTGAATCTTCCCAGCTGCTGGTAAACATTGCCTTTCACACTTACATCATCACTCATTTACCTACAGAGTGTTTCTATCATTTCTAGACATATCAACAGGAGTTTAATGTGCAAAAACTCTTTCTGGGGAAGCCTATATTCTCTCCCTATCAAGTCATTTAGGGTGCGTCTACACTTACAAATTAAAACGTTTTAAGGAGGCTTACGTTGACTTAAACTACTCCACGTCCACACTGGGCTTTCCTTAAGTTGACTTAAGCATTTCCTTAAGTTGACTTAAGGAAAAGTTAAGTCGACCTAATAACACCTTGTTTTAGGTCAACTTAAGCCAGTGTGGAGGGGGATTAGCGCTTAAATCCACTTTATTAAGTTGACTTAAAGTGTTAAGTTGACTTAATAAGGTCTTTAAGGGGCTATGTCTACACTACAAAAGTTAAGTCAAGACCTTATTAAGTCGACAATAAAGTCGACTTAACTTTTGTAGTGTAGACATAGCCTTAGTTACCTTATCTTGGTATCAGGTACCATCCAGATCAGCATTAGAACCTCAGAATTATTATACTGGATGAGATCAATTGTTCGTCTCCAGTATCCGCTCTCTAACTACAGAGTACCAGTTGCTTTCCAGGAAGAAGCCCTTCAGTAAGATAAGATTGATGTTTGGAGAGATGCTTGTCCTACATGAAATGAGGTGAGTTATTGGAAAGAAGTTAGATTACCAAACCCCTCAAATGACCTGGAAAAACCTGGTACAATTTGCCGGACAATGATCGAGTTCTCAGTCGAGTTAAGTGGCCTAATAGTTGGCACACCTAGTGCCACTGCGTCTTGGGCAGATTTTGAGGTCCAGACTTTCTTAATCAGAGATGCAATGAGGAGGCAGTGGTTGGAGAAGCCTGAATCCTGACCAACAGCCCTAGGAGAGTCTACAGTGTCTGGACCCTGAAGGTCCCCTCTAAGTTAGCTTCCCTGGGTCACTTCCTACCATCTGCTGTTCTCCCCCTGCCTCCAGTCCAAATATAAAGTGAAAAGCAAAACAAAGGGCAATTAAACCACCCGCCCCAACCAGACTCAGTGTACAGCTTCAGTTCTTCTCGGAGGCTTCTTTACCACCATTGTCTGCAGCCTTCAGATTAAGTCTGTTCTCCTCCCTAGCCTCTGGCCCTCCCCCTTTCTGAGGTGGGTTGTTTTCTTTTTAACCTTTTTCCAGTTGGAGCATGCTCTGCAGGGCTGGAGGGGAGCTATCTGAGCCAATACAGTCATTTAACTTTTTCTAGCCCACTGTAAGGCTAATATACCCCATCATACAGATACAAGAACTGCAGTGGGATAGAACTAAGATTAATTTTCTTTCCTCATTCCTTTTCTTGTTAAAATATACTTTGCTGGCAAGGCATTAAAGAAACTCATGCAGTATAGTTTTTCCTATTTTAGATACAGCAAAATTTTTAAAAATATACAAGATAGGATTTTCAAATGTGGTCAGTATCAGACTCTCTCTGTTCCCGTTTAAGTCAATTGCTGTCTTACCACTGATTCCCATGACAACAGAATTAGGTCAGTGCTTCTGAAAGCCTGTGTACATGCATGTCAAGCTATGTCTTTGCTGCCAAAAAAAACCCCATCCACCCACCCAACCAAACCAAAAATACACCTCCAAATCCACTAAAGAGGAAGAGGGGAGTGGAGAGGGAAGGGGAGATTTATTTACATCAAGTTCCAGAGGGGTAGCTGTGTTAGTCTATTGCAGAGAAACAGAGTCCTGTGGCACTTTTAAAGACTAACAGATTTATTTATCGCATGAGTTTTCATGGGAGAAAATCCCACTTCATCAGAGGCTTTGAAGATGGGAAATTTACATCTAGATAACTAACATGACAGCTCTCTTGCTGTAAAATGCCAGTGGACACAGGGCACTTGTAATTTTTATCCCAGAGTAACTAAGTGAGCTCAGCATTATATCTCTTGCCTGTGGCTGATTGTGTAAAACTATAGAGCAGTGATTCCCAAAGTTTTTGGCTTGAAGGCCACAAATATAATTTTTACAACCCTGAAGGGCCACTAGTCTATCAATTCATAAAAAATGAATTTTTGTATTTCTATACAGAGCACACCATTAAGAACTATAGATCTCTACATATTTAAAAGTAAAGATTAATTTAGTGCAAAGGAAATTTAAAATTTTGAATAATTAAAAATTTTTTAAAAATTAAATTTTAAAAATGTTTTAAAAATATGAAATTGGTTACAAGTGAAGTCTATTAAATATAGGGACGGGTCTAATTTTGATACTCCTGTTGCTTCTCAGATATGGTGGGCCCTGGTTACTGGGAGAGCTGGGTGCAGGTATTGGGCATGAGGTGGGAGGGCTGGATGCAGACACCAAAGGAGAGGAGGATGTCTGCAGGAGGCTGGCAGGTCAGCTCCCCCTGTGTATCTGACCAGGCTGCAGCCCGGCTCCTGGCTGTTGCCACCCAGACTCCCGCTCCTGGTTTCCCCTGCTGGCTGTGTGCCCGATCTGTTTGCAGGCTTGCAGCCACAGTGGCTCCTGGCTACACACCAGAAGCAGGGGAGACAGGCAGCTGCAGTCCAGTTCCCAGTGATGCACCGGAACCAAGCAGGAGAAATGCGCTGCAGCCCGACCCGTGCCAGGAAGAGGCAGGCGGCTGCAGCATGGTGTCCCCTCCTGGCTGTGTGCCTGACCTGGCCACAGTGCAGCGTCCAGCTGCCAGGCTGGAGTGGGAGGCAGGCAGCTGCAGCCCGGCTCCCTCCCAGCTGTGCACTGGATTGGGTAGGAGAAACGTGCCACGCCCAGCTCTGTGCCGGGACCGGAAGGGAGGCGGCCAGCCGCAGCCCAGCTCTCAGGCAGCAGCAGGGGAGGGCAGGTCATTTTAAAAAGCCTCACAGGCCACTTTATTCCCACGAGCCAGGGGTTGGGAACCCCTGCGATAGTGCCTTGTCTTCCCTAGAATTTCGTAGCAGAATAGTTAGTATATGTTTAACCCATGGTAAAAAAAACCCCACTTTTTTATTATAGCAGTGAAACTTTAGAGAGTACTGGGGAAGAAAATGCACTCCAGCATGCATGCACCCCGCCCGGCCATCTTCCACTCACCCCGGGTTCTAACCACACACACCTCTTCTGCATTTTAGCATTTTTCCTTCTCCTTCCTCCCCCACAGGCTCCCATTTACTCTTTCCCCTCATCCTTATTATCCTTAATCCTTTATAGTTCCCATAACTTCTACATGCTGTTCTCCCCCATTTGTCTCAAAATCTCTCATCAACACAAATCCAGATCCCACATTCACACTTTCCTCTTTCTTCTCCTCCTCCTCTTTGATACAACTCTGTCCCTCTCCATTCTCATCCTCTCCACTTCCTACAACCATTTATACCACCATCTCTACCACTTTAGTACCACTCCTAATCTCACGTCCATCCCCCCTTTCCCTTTTCCTCTTCTCATGTCTTCTCTGGAACACTCAATTGCTCTCTCAAAAAATCTCGATCATCCATGACCTCTTTATATCTCACTCCTTCCAACTCCTGTCCCTCATAGAGACTTGGATCCTCTGTCTGATACTACCTCTGCAGGTGCTTTCTCTTAGCCCTAGTCTACACTCGCAGCACCTAAAATACCTTGCGTATCTCCCTTCACCATAGTAACTCCCTGTACACACTGCACTAAGACAAACGGAAATGCTGTTCGGATGACTGAGTGCTACTCTACTTACAAATTTGCCACCATCAGTGTATACATGCCCTGAGAGAGGCCTTTCTTTTTCTCATACTCCCTGCCATGGGTCAGATTACAGTGGGGGAAGTTAGGCATCTCCTCTCCCTGTCTTGCCACTTCTAAGCCCTCCCATCTTCTCCTTCCCTCTCTCTCCTCTTTTGAACTGCCCTGCTAACAACTCTTCTCCCTTCCATTTTGATGTCATCTACCGAATTCCTTCCCATCAGCTTTCCTCTCTGATTTCAGTTCTTGGCTCTCTGTTGCCTCACAGTCTCCCACTGTCACCCTCAGTGACTACTTCTTCCTTGTTGATGACACATCCAACCCCTTCACTCCATGTTTCCTTGCCCTCACTTTTTCATTTGACCTGTAGCCCTTGTTCCACTTTCCCGCTCATCACAAGCGTTTTTCACTGGACTTGATCTTTATCAAACACTGATCTCATCTCCCAGAGAATTCCCCCTCTCCAACTATCATCTGGTGTCTCTCAACATTGCCCATCAGCCTCCCACGTCATATCCAGTCACTTTGCCTTTCCATGTCTTCCAGTCCATCAGTGTTTATGATCTTTCATCTATGTCCTGTCCCTCTCACCTCTTTATTCCATTGATATGGTTGTTGATGCTCTATGTGTTTCATTCTCCTCCATCCTTCATTCTTTTGCTCCTCTCTCTCTCTCATCACAAGGTCTGTTCTGCCAACTCCTAACCTTGGCACTCCCCCAATATTTGCTTCCTTTGCTCTTGCTCTTGTGCTACTGAGTGTTTTTGGCAGAAATCCCATTACCAGGCTGGCTTCCTCCACTACAAATTTGTACTTTCCTTTCCAGTTCTGGCATCCTCCTAGCTAAACAAATGTCTTTCTTCAAACTTAATTTAATCTCATGCCTGCCATTCAGCTGTCTTTTCCACACTTCTGACTCACTCCTCAAAACCCCTCCTGCCTGCATTTCTCTTTCAGCACAGGATTTTGCCAATTTCTTCCCAAAGAGAACTGACAAAATGTCTTAACACCCTATTTTGCACCTCTGCTCACCTCCCTTTCTCTCTTCCTTCCATCACAGATGCAGACATTTCTCATTTGTTTTCCTCTTCTATCCCTTCCCTCCCTAATGACTACATCCCATCCCATCTCCTGATCTCCCTGGTGGCCATTATTATCCCCTCCTTTACTGATTTCCTTTAGCTCTTACTCTCGTCTGGCTTTCCCCTCAAAAAGTAAGCACACTTTAGTTTCTCCCATCTTAAAAAAAAAAAAAAAAGCAGCAAAAACCCAAACTAAAACAAAAAAGCCACTCTTGTCCTCAACTTGCCTCTCCTACTATTGCCCCTGCCATCTCTAAGGCCCATTAACTCACTGCCTATAATTGCTGTCTGGATTTGCTCTCCTTCAATTCCATCCTAAAACCTCTCCACAGTGGATTTTGCCACTTGTACTTAATTGAAAGCACTGTCACTAAAGTCTCTAATGACATCTTCTTTGCCAAATCGCTGAACCAATACTTCATCCTTCTCCTCCTTGACCTGTCAGCTTCCTTTGACAGAGCTGAACACTTTCTTTAAATCTTGTCCACTCCTGGTTCTTCTCCTACCAGTCTAATCACTCTTTCACAGTGTCCTTTGGAGTTACCTCCTCATCCCTCTTCTAGCTTTCTGAGAGGGCTCCTCATGGCTCTGTGTTTGGTCTCTTTCCATCTCTCTCTACCTCTTATTTTTGGGTAATCTCCTCATACACACAAATTCAATTATCAACCATGCAGATTATTCACAATACTATTTTATTCCAAGCCTATCTCCTTCTTCCAAATTAAAAGCCCAGCCTGACTCTCTGACACCACTTCATTGTTATCTAGCCATCAGTTGAAGCCCACTATGGAGAGATTAGAGCTCTTAATATTTGCTCCGCAAGCCATCTCTGCTTCCTCCTTTCTCGAACATTGTAGATACATCATCCTGCCTGAATCTCAGACCCGTAACCTGAACGTCATCTTTAACTCGGATCTTTCTCTAGGTCCTCACATCCAGACTATATCTAAGTTTTGCAGATTCTTCTGGATAACACCTCTTAAAATACAGCCTTTCCTCCATCCACACACACTCATTCATACTCTCATTATCCCATGCCTCAATTACTACAATACCTACTTCTCTGGCCTTGACAAATGCAATCTTACCACACGCATACCCACTCAGAATGCTGCTGGAAAGGTCATTTTGACCATGTCACCCCTTTTTTTGCATCCTGCCACTGGGTCACCCTTCTCTAGCACATCAAACATAAGCTAATTGTCTTCACAACAGCTGGCGAAGTGGATTATAGCCAACGAAAGCTTATGCCGAAGAAAATCTGTTAGTCTATAAGGTGCCACAGGACCCTTGTTGTTGCTGTCTTCACAACCTTTCCCCACCCTATCATTTCTTATTTGCTATCCAGATATCAATTCCTGCCTATGATTAGCCCATAGTGCCAGCCTCCCTCACCCACTTATTGTATTTTCAAACAAGTACCTTTGTGCTTTCTCCCAGACTGCTCCTTGTGCGGGGGGGTGGGGGGGGAGGCGGAGGTGTGACTCCGGTAAATAGCCACAAACTTACTCATTAGCCTCCTTCAAATGTCTCCTTACAACTCTCCTATGCCTTGAAGCCTAACAAACAAACAAAAACAAAACACTTGATAACTATTAAGCTATTGGCGGACTGACACCACTAACCTGTCATGCTGATCAATATTGTCTCACTGTTGCTTTGTGTTTTTCCACAGGTCTTTCTTTACCTTTAAGTTATCTCTTCTCTTATGCAAATACCAGAACTTCTTTGAGATAGAAATTATCTTTTTATTCTGTGTTTGTACAGTGCCTAGCACAGTGTGGCCCTGCTCTATGACTGGGGCTCATAAAAACAACAGTAATACAAATAAATAATAATGAGGGGAAAGGAAGTTAGATATTAAGCAAGCAGGAATTACCATGAAGAGTGCGTGGAATCTTTTTCATTTTAAGATCTGGAAACCAGGTGCTTGTGTTGCAATTCTGCATTCTCAACAGTAGATGGCACCAAAATTCAGTGAGAGTGAACGCTTCCAATTCACTATGAATACCTTGTGATAACAGAGAGCGTTTGAGTAAACACATATAACCATATACACTGAGATGTATTTCATTTAATGCTGTACAAAATAGACAGAAGATTAGGTAAAGATCAGAATTTTCTTTGTTAAAAAAATTAATCTTTTTCCATGTCTTGGGCCCAATTTTTTAATATTACTGTTAAAATAATTATATTGTAATTCAAAGTGCATACAGCGAAATGACAGACCCTGGATCTAGGACTCATTTTGATAGCTGCTGTAAATACAAAGTTGCATTTCACACCACTGAATCAGCATGCTATCAACTGCTGCCACTAATGCCCTAGTCCTGTAAGGAGCTGTGCAGGTCAAGGGTCCTCTCACATGCAGCTCGCTGCAGGGTCAAGACTGCAAACAGAACATGACAAGACTAAGACCCTATGGACTAGACATTAGCTCCACTCAATGCTAGCTATTAACACTTTAAAAGTTTTCCCCCCAATAACACTAACAGGTGATTTCATGAACTTCTTGCTTTATCTTTGTTCATCTCTTTGGATTAAACACAGACAATGAGCTAGAATAGGAAGTTTCTTTGTATGTAAATATTCATTAATGGATTTTAACAGCAGAAATGTATTTGGGATTCTATTTAGGACAGGTCATTTAAGATTTGATACCCTAACTTGTAGTAGTATTTCTAATGCAGATTTATACCTTATAGCAGGAATATTTTAAATAATTCAGCAGAAACATTTAGACAATGAAATCTCTATAAGGCGTAACATATTGTAAATTGTTAATGAAAGCTATATTGTTTAACCTACAAAAAGTGTTCTGCATTCACCATATGCTACTAGAACTATCATGAAAATTGTAATTTATTATGGGGATGAGCCTGGAAAATATGCTGATGCCTCAGGATCATGTCTTGGAACTAGAGATTGGATCAACATTTTGTTTCTGGTTTTAAACTGTGATATGCCTGGGGCAGGAAAAAGAGGTCTATTAATTTTTGAAGAGCCTAAAAAATAAATACTGTTCTTGAAAAAGCATAGATAAGGCTGAAGTCTACAGGCCAGAATAACAGTTCTCAGAAGGTATCATTATGGTCAGTATGTACCCCAAACATTAAAGGTAGTTAAAACTCAGAAACATTAATGACAGAATATAAGGAGTAAAATATATTGCGGTGCCTAAAATATTAATGTTGCCATTGCCCAGAAGTTCAAGTTGGAATTTGAGTCTTTAGGTGTACCTTACCTGTTTGGAAATCACTGTAAAAGTAATTTGTATAAGCTGTCCACTCATTCACTTGGGCTCTTTCACTTTCTGATATGACTATCACTTTTTTTTGACAAATAATAATGAAGGTATCAACGTCTGTTTTACTCTGCATTGTAACTTTTACATCTTTTTTATTAAAAAGTTTTGAAGCCTCAGAACAAAACAACGTATTCTTTAAGTTTGATGCCCAGTCTTTGTATCAATGTATACCTGCTGGATGAGAGCAAAGGTTTGTGACTGTTAAATACTGTACATTCTCTCTTATTTGCTTTTGAGGTGTAGCAGAAGAAAACTTCAAAAAGGTCACATGCCATTTTTCTCATAACAAAATGCACATTTGAGGAGCTTACAGAATTTCAGACCTGTGCAAAGTATTCAGTGCAAAATTAAAACACACAAAATGGACCTCCAATTTTGCAGGGTTTCACATACTATACATTGTATGATCTTGTCACATCAGTTAAAATGGTGTTGAATTTCATGAAGTGTTTGCTCTAGTTGGATATCTGTGGAAATACTGGGACAGGTTTTCTCTGTGTATTTTAAATTTTAAGTTGAAATTGGTTGCATGACTGGAGCAGTCTATAAAATCATGACTGGTGTGGAGAAAGTAAATAAGGAAATGTTATTTACTCATAATCCAAGAAATTAATAGGCAGCAGGTTTAAAATGAACAAAAGGAAGTATTTCTTCAAATAATGCACAGTCGAACTATGGAACTCCTTGCCAGAACATATTGTGAAGGTCTAGACTATAACAGTGGGGATTGTTGTTTGCCAGAAGCTCGGAATAGCCGATGGGGTGTATCCAGTTGATGACTAACTGTTGTGTTCAATCCTTCAGAAGCACCTGGCATTGGCCACTGCTAGAAAAAAGGACACCGGGCTACATGGACCATTACTCTGACCCAGTATGGCCATTCTTATGTCCTTATATTGGAATGGAAAGCACTATGGTAGGACTTGGGAAAGGCTCAGTTCCCAGCTCTGCTACAGACCTTTGGATTCTATTTTTATTAGTTATATTGTGCAGTGCTTAGGAGCCCATGTCATGGATCAGGTTGTTTTTGTTCTAGGTGCTGTACAAATCCTTTTTCTGTCTCATCTCTTTAGACTGCAAGCTATTCACAGCAGGAACTGTCTTCTAATCTGTCTACATGAAGTACCCAGCACAGATCTGCGTTGGGATCCCAGATGATGCTGTAATACAAATAACTAACAATAATGGTGGGAGGCAAATGATTGAAGTCACATGCTATTTCTTCTGGTCCTTTAATTGCTTGCGAGTATCCAATGTAACCAGAAAGGTCAGCACAAACCACCTGAACTAATTTGCTCAGAGGGAACTGCTGCATTTTGTGCCTTCTCTTGTGCTGGGTTTTTTCCCTCCCTTTTCCTGAGTGGCTCTTATTGTTTCCAAAGCCTGTGCATTGGATGGCCAAAGTCCTACTTGTTATTCTCCTTCTAGCCTCTATCCCTGGTAGCGCAACATCAGGGAGCACAGCTCTATAGGAGAGTTAAAGGCCACTGATTGCTGTGCCCCATAGTGGATCTCAGATGAGGTAGCCATGGCCCTGCTTGCTGGCCTCCCTGTAGGTACTGGTGTGCAGAGTGAGCCTGCCATAAACCAAAGATATTGGATGGGAACATTAAGCAAGCAGCCCTTCCTCTCAACCAAGTACATAGCACTAGGACTGAAGACAGGACCATTTTGCCTGGTTAGGCCCCTAAGGTAAGCATAAAAAAATGTAGTGGTTGCCCCTAGTTCCCAGATTTACATGTTATTTCGCTGCGGACAAGGTACTGGTTTATTGGGAGCTCTTCAATGTACTCTTGTTATAGTGTGGTTAGTTTGCTTTATGCTTTCAGATGTGTTCTGGCTATATTAATCCATGGATCTTCCTGATTTTTATTTCTCTTCATAGTATTAAAAGACAGGGAAAGAATTACTCAAAGGAACAAAAAGGATTACTTTTTACACAAAGCCTACAATTTTGTTCAACAATGGGCTTCTGCCCAGCCCCTGCTGTGTTCCAAGGGTGGTTGATTGCCATAGGACTCTTCCTCAAATCTCCAGATTTGTTAGTAATCAGGTAGACAAGGTCACAGAGCACAGATCCTAGGAGATGCCACTGCCTAGATCCTTTAAAGAAATGGCCAACAAAAAGAGAAGTCATGGCTTGATTCTTCTAACGTAAAAAACAAGTATGGGAAAAGAAACCTTAAAAATGGGTAAGGCCTTCTTCATATTCCATAAAGGAACATCATACATGGCAGAAGAGACAATATGTTATTTTCTGTTCACCAATCTGCAGTTTTGAAGAACATAATGTTTTCTTAACCTTTTTAGGAAACTGTTCACAGGATTCACTAGACAATGCCAAGGAATGAGTCCAATTTCTCTTTTGATGCAATGTTTTAAATGTTCCACTCATGCTCACATTTCTATGGAATAACAGATTGCTGTTGATTGGAGCTGGGGGTGGCGTGAGCTTCCTCACTACTCAGATATATTTCTCATTCATCTGCACGCAGGGAATCTGAAGGACAAAGGAAAGGCATGAAAGGTCTGTACACAAATACAAGCAGTCATTTCTTTTAAAGGAACAGTATTAATATATTTTAACGGTGTTAGATCACTATAAAGGCGACGGCTTTGTATCGCAGTGCTACATATGCCATTTTTCCAGCCTCACATTTAAGGGTGGAATATAGTGCTCTGCTCTTTTGGTGTATGTATACGTGTGTGTTTTTGTAGGAGATAATATAAAGTTAAACTAGTGGTGTGGTGAGAAATGCACATTACATTTAAGTGAGCACAGGGAATAACAAAGAAAACAGATGAATCACATTACAGGTGTCCGTGAGGAAGGGAATATGAATGCAAAGCTCCAGACTGAGAATTTCAACATCTGTCAACATTAAAATACCCAAGTGGGAATTAGAAGACTAAAGCCTTTAACAAATCTTGCAAGTTACTGATGTTCGGCCTGTGATTCCACAGAGAGTTTAAAATTAATGGAGTGAGGCTTAAATTCAGCTAACATGTTTAGGCTAATATTGTCTTCTGGCAATCGTCTTCCTTATCTGACAGTTTTTGTTTCTTACTTTTAATAATACCTGTACAAATCTCTCTCTTTTCTTAGAGACAGAATAAGATGCACTGTTTTTAACTCTCGGAGCTGTTTCTCAAGAACATTCCAAACAGCATATGTGAATGCAAGGCTAAAAATACAGCTTCACATTGTTCAATGTAGCATAAATGGGATTTATAGTCAAAGCTTTTTGAATAATTAATATAAATTGGCGACATGTTTTTTATTTGTCATTAGATATAGTATCTGAATGTCAGCCAGGTTCATTAACAAAATACCCAACAGTGTGGGATTTATTTATTTTATTTACCCTTACATACATTCTCTTTCTCGCTGCAAATATGTGAAGGAAAAAGACCTCCCGAAAAGCATAAATCAGACCATAGATTTATCCACAAACCCTCTTTGCTACTGTGAAGATGGCAGACTTCTCACTGGACTTACCAGAACAGGGACAATGGCGGTTTCAGCACAGTCAGCTCAGAAAGCGGTCTCTTTTTGCTTTAAAACACCCAAACCAAGCCACTCTGGCTGCCAGAAAAGTAGAGCTGGAAGTGATGGGTGACAGCCACACCTGAATCTCAGGCATGTTGCATAGCAAGGAAGAATTTAGAAGTGCGGATGAGAGAAGAGCGTTAATATATAATGCTATATGATCTTCCTTCAGAATTTTGTCTCCAAACCCCCTGCTTCTGAGTGCCTCTCCAGTGGGGACTTTCAGAGCTGCAGCAAGTCAGTAAAGTTGAAAAATGGAACATACACAATAGTAACAATATCCTGATGCTGTAGAAGCAAGTAATCTGACCTTAATGTGCTATAGAAGCAACTAATCTCACCTTAATGTAATCAGCCCTCCTCGGCCCACCTCACTGTATGTTGTTACCTGTCCCTGTGTCTGTCTAACGGTCTGGTCTCACACATCTTTACTCATTTAAGTGGTCTTTATTCAAGCAAGATGTCTCAGGGCTTAGGAATCTTTAAAGGCCCCATGTGAGCAGGAATCTTTTTTCCTTTCCCCCAGGAGAGTCAGATTGACAAGAGAAAGCCTAAATCCTACGAAGAGCACAGCCTGGCATTACTGCTTGGATAAAGACCCATGAGCAGTATTACAAAATCAAACAACCAACCAAACTCACCCAGCAACCTGCCCTGTGCCATTAAACTGTTCCGCGCTCACTTCCATCAGCCCCACTATACCCTACACCCCAGTCCATAGGATCAGGAAGTTCTGCTGCTTTTAGAATACCATTACACCATCTCCACAAACCAACCTGTGGAGAAAAGAGCAAGCCCTGGAAACAGGAACAAACCAATGCTACACACCTTACACATCTACCTGGCACAAAATCATGATGGGAACAGCTGCCTACTAAATCCCCAAAATGATGCTGATTACTGCTACATCAGTGGTCAAGAAGCCATTTGCTCACAATTAACAAACGCACAGGTGATGAAACATTTCTTTACCTGCATCACACAGAACTGGTTTGAGATGTTGTGGTCACAGTGCTGACTCATATGCTCCCCCTTCAGGACAATCAGAGCTGGAAACATCCCTAGTCCTTTCCCGGCCATCAGCCCATTCATGCAATAAAAGCCACTTACAGGACTATAAGGAATCTAAGATACCATGTGCCCTTCAAGGTTGGTAAGAGAAGCCTACGATTATCTGCGTCTTCTCCTGATGGTGATCTTTAATAATATTTTTGAAGAGGGACCCTTCAAGCATGCACTGAAATAGTTCAATCATTCCTCACAAAGACAAAACAAGCTCTTTTACCTCCCTTCTTTAACAAGTTACTGTGAAGAATCAGACACAGTGTATGTAGTAACACATTAATAACAAGTGGCTGATTTGTACAAAATAATTCAAATAGCTTTGAATGTAAACTCCATTTGGCATATGCTGAGTAACTGGAATAACTAAATGCCACTTGCCGAAGAAATGATCTGCACGATCAAACCCTTTGATGTTATGCTTCTTCAGCTAGGGACTATGGCATTTGTCCATATAGTAAAATGTATAGTATAGTAAAATGTACTTATGGTACAAGTAATACACAAAAACTTTGTTCCTAGATATCTGGAGAGTTGCCTGGCTTCCTACTGCTTAGTTACCAACTTTAGCAACAGTCTTTTTAGCTAAATAATTGCAGAGGTACCATGTTCCTCTTAAAGGAGACCAAAATCTTGATTATTGCCTACAGGGCTGCCCCAGACAATTGGCTGAATCCTGTGAATCTACAGATCTGGGAACTTCACTGCACATTGTTTGGTGCCCTGGTTTAAGGATCATTAGTAGACCATGCATGTTAATATTTGATAGAGCATTCCTATGACAATGCCATGTTTGAAAACATACATCCTGGAATCTCATAATTACAAAATTGTATTAAAATATTTAAAATTAACACAACTTTAGTAAAAGAGGTTGGTAAAACAGTTGCCAGTTATTAGTCGACCCAGATGAGGAAAAGGGGATCCTAGTACCCTCAAGCCAAGCCAAAAGAAAGAGGCTGACCATATTATGAAGCTGTAATGTGAATGGAGTCTTGTTTTTTACCAAAACAAACAAGGAGTCCTGTGGCACTTTCAAAGACTAACAAATGTATTTATCGCATGAGCTTTTGTGGGAGAAATCCCACTTTGTCTGACTGTAAGCTAGTAGAGGGTGTTTTGTTGGTAGAGCTTGGGAGTGCGCCAGTACTCCTCCCCTCACAATACTTGTCCACGAAGATTATCTAAAGCCTGACTAACTCCTGCAGCCATAACTCAGGGAAGATTCCCACGAAACTCACTGGGAGATTTTCCTATATCTGCAGGGTCTGGTTCATAGTGTACATTTTAGAAGGCTGCAGTTGGAATCAAGATACTTGTAATCATACTTAAAAGAGAAAGGCTGTGGCTCTAATTAGGTGATGAGCGTGCACTGAAGATCATTTGGATACCAAATTACAAAGCAGATAAACCAGGCACACATCTAAATTCCGCTTCCCAAAAAGAAGCTCTCCTGCTGACCAAGACACTGACTAACTAAACCACTGTAGAACACGATGCAGCAGCTATTAATATTCAATCTTTATACTGCAGTATAAAGGAATGGGACACCCATTGTACTTAGTATTGTACCAACATACACAATGACCCAATCCTTGCCCCAAAGAGTTTACAATCTATAAATTATAATCTGTAATTAGAGTTGAGTGGATTTTTTTTTTTTAATTTATTCTAAGTGGCACAATTCTGAAAATCAAGATAATTACAGCACCAGTTCATTCTGATTTGTGGGGCTATTTTTAGAAGAGAAGAGCCTGATGTGCTCTGAGCTTTTTTATATTTGCATTAAGTCCTCTGTGATTCCACCACTGAAATGTGTGCATATGCTGAGTCCATGCGAGATGCTACCACTGGCACTTGTCATAAGAATTAAATCCCTCTCAAGCTTGTTTACAGCTCAGCGCTTGTCATACTGCTCCCTTGAGCTTTACGGCTGGTTGGATCCCCTCCCCACTTCTGGCTCTGTGAAAGATTTAATTCCTTTTTTGTTTATGTGTATACTTACACTTGCAGGTGCAGAAAAGAAAAAAATTGCTGTGCCCAGATGTTTTGAAACTGCAGTAGCATACATACAGCTCAGATTAAGGAGAAAAATTGCATCAGATAAAACCGACACTTCTTGTACAGTATTCTATAGGGTATTTAATAAATCTATCATGTTTCACTGACAATAAGACTCTTGAATTTAATTTTAAAGAGACCAGAATATTTTAAACAGTCAGTGATTTAACTCATTTATTGCTGATTTTGCAGGGAGCTTTATGAAGTCTGAAGATGGTCCAATTACATCTATCTAATTTTCAACTTTGCAAAATATTTTGCTAGAATAGCCACAGCCTCACACATCAGTATAGCTACTGCGCACCAAGCTGTCTTAGCTCATTATTGAATTAATTAGACTGTAAGGAGCCTGATTCAGATTTCACCTTAACTTTGAAAATTACACCGTATCGATAAAAAGAACAACCTCACATTAGTCATATACCTGTGTACTAATATTTGGAATCAGTGCCTGAGCTGCTGATAGATATTGCACTACTGGTATCTTAAATCATGTTTTGTTAAATATATCTCTTCATTTCAAAACTACAGCAATATATTACTGCAATACTATCACTTCACCACACACTTAAGTAGTCCATAAAAGGTTCAAGGGTTAGCCAATCAAGCTTTCCTAGCTGTGTTCTGTATTTATCTTGCTATATGGCAATGGTTTGTCTGTTTTACCATCACAGCATGTCATAGAGACTAGAATATATTGCAATCAGTAGCAGGGTAGCTCATTTCTTTGTTCAAGTTTAATGTGTGGATTTGGAATCCTGCCTTAAATATATATTTCAAGAAGGTTAATAAAGTTACATATTCTGACAAAGTTCCTCCTCTACTGTGGTGTGTCCCGCGCTTTCCTCTAGCAGTGAGTCTGTTTCCCTCAGGACTCCAGGCCTGGGAAAGATCCTTTGCCCCCTTCAGCAGGGATTTTTCCCTCCCCCAGTCTTTGTACCCGTGGGGCTCTTCTTGACCAGCGTTCTACTTCTTCTCCGCATCTCTCTGCCTTCTAACCACACCTTGCTCATCTCAAACAATCCAGGGGGAAAAGGAACTTGCTGAACCTGGGGCTAATATATTGGCTCTCCCCTGCTACCCCATACACCCATCCTGCCATGCCTCCTTGTCACCTGTACACATTAATACTTCCTGAAAGAAAAAAATAAAAATAAAGGGAAGCCCTGTTCAAGTTATCATAAAATGTGGTTTTATTAATAAGTGAAAACTTGGGTACAGTTGTGAAAGTGACATTTATATAAAGTTCCAAAGGGGCAGCCATGTTAGTCTGTTGCAGAAAAACAAACAGAGTCCTGTGGCACTTTTAAAGACTAACAGATTTATTTATCGCATGAGCTTTCGTGGGAGAAAATCCCACTTCGTCAGACACTTTGAAGACGGGAAATTTACAGAATGGGAGGAAATTAAATGCAGGGAAGTATATGACATAGGATCAGGTCAGACTGTAACAATAAATCAAAACAGATGTTAGGATTCAAACACTGGAGAACAGCACATAGAGGAAGGTGAGGTCAAATCACCTGTTGTAATGAGAGAAAAATCCGTAGTCCCTGTTTAACCCCAAGGCAACTGAGTTGAATTTGCATATAAATTAGAGTTCTGCAGTTTCTCTTTGAAGCTGTGATTTGTTATTCATCTGTTTCAGCACAGCTGTTAGCAAGTCGTAAATGGAGTGAGCAGAGAGATTGAAGTGTTCTCCTATTGGTTTTTTAGTATTGCAATTTCTGATCTCAGATTTGTTTGCATTTACTCTTTTGTGCAGAGACTGTCCTGTTTGTCCAATATATAAGGCAGGGGGGCATTTCTGGCACATGATGGCATAAATCACATTGGTGGATGAACAGGTGAATGAGCCCTTGATGGAGTAGGTGGCTTGATTTGGTTCTGTGATGGTGTCTTTAGTGTAGATATGAGGGCAAAGTTGGCAGCGTGGTCTCTTGCAGGCATATGTTCCTGCGTTAATGTTTGTGTTGTTTGATCTGTAGTTGCTGGGGAGTATCCGTTTAAGTTTGGGGGGCTGTCTGAAAGCAAGGAGAGGTTTGTCTCCCAAGGTTTGAGAGAGTGAGGGATCGTCTTGAAGAATAGGCTGTAGATCTTTGAAGAAGTGGTGAAGAGGTCCGACTTGGGGGTTATGGGTGGTGACCAGTGGCGTTCTGTTGTTTTTCTCCTTGGGTTTCTCCTATCATAGTTGACTTCTGGGTACCCGTCTGGCTCTATCAATGCTGCCCCTCTGCCTTATATATTGGACAAACAGTACAGTTTCTGCGCAAATCTGAAACTCAACTGCCCCTCATGCCAAATTTATTTTTTGATTACTGCCCCCAGGTCTTGGAGGATGAAATGTCCAGATGAGGAGTGGGCTCATCCATACTGTCCATTAGTACTCTGCCTTTCAACTGAGCTGTGTGCACACAGGGAGGTTCTGCATCCTTCTGCAGACTGCACAGGCTCATCAGGGCACAGACAGTGTCCTCTTTTGTGTTTGTACACCATTTAGTATGTTATGGGTGCAATAATAATGTGTGTCTTACATTCTGTCCACTGGCCTAGCGAAGGCAGGTTGTGAATTCCCTCCTACATCTTTTGCACAGAAGCTTTTAAATGACTGGCGTGCCCTCAATTTGCCTATGGTAGGTTCAAATTTTGCATGGTAAAGTGAGTGAAGCTGGAAGAGAAAAATCAGCAAGTTGAAGGAAACACTTCTGTATTTTCTTAGGTGTAAGTGGTCAGAAAAAGACTGGATGTTACAACTGACTCAGCAAAGTGAGGCCTAAAACTCAGCGCGACAGCATTTGTGTCTGCAAAAAAAGGCCCTGTCTTTGCCCTGAAAAACCTATGCACACTGTGGTAAAGATGCAAGTTCTTGATGCATGAACATCCTTTGCTAACAGATTAATAGAAAGGAAGATACACCAGTGGAGAATATGAGGGAGGCATATAATGCACCCCACATCCCGGCATTTCATCCTCCCAAGCCTGTGGGTGAGCAGCAATAAAAATGAGGGACTGCAGAGTTTCCTCAAGCTAGGCAGAATAGGCTTTGCCAACTGGATTTTAAGAGTGATCTTTACCTGTGCTGCTGTAGATTAGCTCTGACCAAATCTTGGTTATCCTCTGTCAGGTCAAATATCACTTGCGGCTTCCGCTGGGGGGACACTGATCACAGTCGGAATGGGTAGATATTGGGCAGGATACAATACTTCTAGTGTAGAAGGGTTCCAGATCCAGACAGCAAAAATAGACTAAAAAACAGCAGCATTATGGCTGTAATGGTTCTGTATTCCACTCACAGTAAAACCCTGTTTGCTGTTGTTTGATATTGATCTTTTATTGCAATGAGGCATCATGACAAGCCAATGACACTTTTACAGTTTGTCTCTTTGTACTTTCCCCTGAGGCAGGAACACCATCTTGGAGAGACAGGGTAGGGCTGTTGATGTGTGTAGTTAATCAGACTGTATAGTGAATATGTGGTGTCTCTGTTTTTAGTAGCAATACACGAATTACACATTTTAAAAGAGATTTTCCAGAGCTCCATTTGTAAATGAATTTTTGGAGGGTCATTCTTACAGATATAAAAAAAATGAAAGAAAATGTGCGACCCAAAAACAATCTCAAAGGTGCAACTGGACTGTAAGCTCTTTGGATCAAAGATCATGCACTTTATTTGTCTAAGTGCAATGCATGTGTATGATGCTGAATAAATAAAATAAGAAATATACTACAATATACAAATCCAATTATGTTGGGAAGATAATATTTATATTTTGATTGAACTTTTCTATCATTTTAAATGCAAATATCAATAAAGAGGCCATACCTTATTGAATGCTTCCAGGGTAATGTTACTGAATAGTGATTCTCTGTCAGTGCCGCTAAATAACTCATCAGCTTCTGTCACCTGCAGTCAGAAACAAGAGAAGACTCCCATTTTCATACAGTGTATTTTGTTTTCATTATAGGAACGAATAACCTTTCCCATACAAAGAATTGGCTCTATATATTTCATGGGATTAGCTGTACCATGAGGGCAGAGATTTAACCACAGTTGATGGACAGGCTCTCAGCGTATTAACCCAACAGTTTCATTCTTTGTAGCTCCTTAGTACACTGAAAACTCAAAGAGCAAGCTCCCTTTTTATGACCACTTTCCCCAAACAAGGATGCGGCTTCCTACTGATCATTCAAGAAGTTGTAGTTCTCAATCTTGGTGATCAGAAGGGTTGGCAAAAAAATTAACTTCCAACACTCTTGTGAAATCAAATTACTCTCACCTGAAAAGTAGAGCTGTGATACTAAGTGGCTGAGTAACAGAAAGGAACTATAACAGTTTATCACTGTCACAGGCAACAGAGGAGCAACATTAGTTGGTATTTTCACTGTACTCTAACCGTGAACATTTGAAAGGTATGAAGTGGAATATTTGGAGAGGAAAAAAATGAGGATTCATCATTTAATTCCACTGAAATACAATGGACTGGGAGAACATTTTGGACAAAAAATACTGTCTATTCCTATTTTTAAGTAAAATGGACTGTTCTTTTTTAAGAGGAACACTTACTTCAGTAAATTTGCTGTATTTCAAATGCAGATTACACCTACATTGTATTTTACATTACTCTTGTGGTTCATACCTGTTTATACTGTAAATATATACACACCAAGGTAGCATCAGATAGCACACTGGAAAGGCACTGATGATCATTGTGGGTCACATCGTGCCAACCTTATGTTGCTTTCAGTGAGGCTATTTCTAGAACAAGATACTACTCAGCACAAGTGAAGGTACTAAGTCATTGTACCTGATGTGATTATTATCAATATATCATCCTTGATCAACATAGCCCTTTACAAAACACATAAGAGGACATCAGCTCTGAGTTGAGGAGCCTATAAAAGTCAAGCTAAAGATCACAAGTGAAAAAGAAGGAGATGGGGACATATAATTAAAGCTGCTTTCTAGAGGCTGGATCACACCTTTCTGCAGGAGAAAGAAAATGGTACCCAGTTAAAAATACCATGAGCTTGTCAATAATATTAATTTCCCAATATATCAAAGATGCAGAACAAGCAAACTTCTGGTTGCATATGAGGACTCTTGAGAAACCACACTCACAAATCTCTTGGGTCACTGCTCACAAACATGGACCAGGCATCCTTCCATGTGGCCATCCCCATCCTCCTGCCTGCACAATGCCAGGTGAGTTGTCATTGGCTCCCCCACCTCAGCTGCATGTTACAATTTTCTTCACAGGAAGATAGTGAGTAGGAAGGGGAGTCAATGCCAGACAGATAATTTGCCTGAGTATTTTAATTTGTCCAGTGGGAACATGCTACTTGTGTTGGCTCTTCCCAGGTTTAGTCTCTTGCCTGCTTCAACACCTAACCACAATCTTCAGAGTCCCAACCTCTCATTAATCCTACAGAGCAGGGTCCAAGAGCAGTGGGTTAGGGAGGAAATTCTGGCCCTGCCAGAGAAAAGAAATAAGCGTCCAAAAACGTTTCACCTCTTGTCATCTTCTAAAAATATAACCAGGTTTGAGAAAAATTGAGACCAAGTAGAGAGAAGCTACAAAGAGTCCAAGCAGAATGAATGACAGGACTACATTTCTTCTGAACAAGGTTCAGATCACCTATACCAAACCAAACCAAGGAATAAGGGGAACACAAGTTTTGGTCGCCATCCTATGGCTAACACAAAAGTGTGGCAGATGCCAGTGTTCTATATCTGGCTTTGACCCAGATTTCCGGTATGACCTTGACCTAAAATCCTGTCTCTCTGTGCCTCAGCTCCCCCTTCTGTAAAGTGAAAACACAACTACTAATCTACTTCAGAGATGTTGTGAGCCTAAGTTCATTAATGGTTATCAAGTGCCTTCAGATCAAATCTGCTGTAAACACATTAATAATATTATTTGTAAGTTCATATGTACAATATTCCTGAGCCTAAAAAGTGACTTGTGCACAATTTATCTACACATACACTGTATTTCACATCGATTCTTAAGCCTACTTCTACGTCTTTTTTCTATAAAGCTGACAGAATGGATCCAATTCATTCTTGGTTGAACGCCATTTCATGGTAATGGAGTTACACCAGATATGCATTTGCTCTACTGTAATAATCTGATTTAAACAACGAGAGGGGCTGTGAATCTGCATCTTTATCTGTTTTTTTATTTTATTTTAGCTGAATTTATCTGTATTAGTGAATTGAGGCTGAGTGCTGTTGTGGACTTTTCTTTTGTCTCAATGCGAGCCACATTAGTGCTGATATTTCAGGTCATCTTATGCAGTATTGTTGTGGCTTTGATGGTCCCAGGGAGACAAGATGGGTGAGGTAATATCTTTTACTGGACCAACTTCAGTTGGTGAGAGAGACAAGCTTTCCAGAGTCCCAGCCTGAAGAAGAGATCTGTGTAAGGCTATTTTCTGACATGAGCACATTAGATGAATACCAAATATTGTAGGTATTATAGGCTGCACCAATATAAAGTAAATAGCATTCTAAATCCTGTTTTATAATATCTGGGTATATACACAACAGAGATGAAAAAATGGTGACAGAGAAAACATGTAAAGTCAAAGGGAACTCATGTTTTCTTTTTTCTCTTTACAACAGTAAAAAGCAGCATGAAGGTTATTATGTATGTGGGGGCTGTTTTGTGATTAAGTATATGCTGGTTCGTGCCAACTGATCTTGCACCTGTTTGGGGGGATTTTTTTTTGCTTGCCTTTTTACAACAGGGCAGAAGAATAAAAAGACATCTGCCAGGTCTCCAGAAGTCAACTGCAGGGCTAGCGCTCTGCTGTTCTGCACTATGGGATCCCTTGAAGGTTTCTTTTAACAAAGCTTATGGGATCCACTGCTATACATTTTAGAGGAGCCAAATGAATAAGGCCTAGTCCACACACAGACTTCGCATCAGTATCACTATCTCAGTCAGAGGTGTAATTTTTTTGCCAAAATAGACTAACCATACAACCCCTAGAATGGTAGTTATACCCATATGCAAATGCTCATATCAATATATAGTTTATACCCATATGGGAAGGGAAATAGCCTATACCCTTGTAACTGCACCCACTGGGTGGGTTGTACATGTATGACAAAGGCTTGGTATCAGGACTTTAGGGTTCAATCATATGATCTTAAGAGCTGACTTACCCTACTGTATCTCTGGACAAGCTACCTTTTGCTATACAAACTACTATGAATAATTTCCTTTAACATCAAATAAAGGGACAACCCATGTGGTATACATAGGCTACAAATGAGCAAGAAACATCCAAGAGATTCTTGATTATATCAATATCCAAGCAAATTCATTTTTCTGACAGGCTACTGAAAAGCAGATTTTAAATGATACTATATTGAGTGTTCTGCTCTGCTTTACACTGGATGGCTGTTCCTCTAAATTCGGATTTAGGGTTTGACAGACCTACTCCTCTATTTGTGCAATGGTGTCAGCATAATGGTACGTTAGAGACTTTCCTACAGATCTGGCAGCATATCAGGTGTACCAAGACCTCAGGAGCAAATGATGTGCACACTTCAAATGCTATGTTGCCTAGTGTCAGGACTGAGCGCACCTTCAGCTGCGCCTGAGAATTAGCCAGGTCAGACTCCAGGCTGATTAATCAACTCAGATGGGCTGTACCAGTAGGAGTATAGGATTGCCTGCTTGATTGGCCGAAGAGTGCCAGTAGACCTTCCTTTGAGGTCAGCAGCAACAGCTGATTGCTGGCTGCTCAACAATTCTGCCTACCGTTAATGCTCTTATCCCTGCCTTGTGCTGGTCCTGCTCCAGCCCCATGTTCCCTTCTTGATTCCTGGCTTCTGGTTTAGACCCATCTCCAGCTCCCGACACTGAACCTTAGCTCTGGTTCCCAGCTCCTGACTTTGACTCTGAGCTGTGGCCCCTGGTTCTGGTTTCCTCAGATCAATTCTAACCATTGAGCTGGATGGCAGGTGCCCACTCCTGACATCTATGATCTGGCAAAAGGGAGTACTAATATGTACATCTAACAGGGAAGCCCATCTTACATTTGAGGGAGAAATATTTTTTTACCTGATAATTTTCCATCATCACTAATGGTTCTACCCTCCCACCTGTGGACTTCAGAGGCCATCCAATGTTGTTGCTCGAGGTTCCAGGATTAAGTACCACCTTTCTGCCCAGGTTGCTAGAAGAATTCTTCCAAAGCAAGGAAATACTCCAGCAACCCATTATATTAAGACAACAACTCAGTAGAACTATATAGGTTCCTTTAAGCAATTTTCTGTCCCAGTCTTCACTCAGAGAAACATTTCAGTTTGTTACAAGTTGTATTCCAGTCATTTACCAGGCTACAAATGTGGGTTGAATGATGAAAGAGGCCACTAACAGAAAAAAAATGATCAGGTAAGAAATTTCTTATTCTGCTGCACAGCTTCTTTCCTCATTCCTCAAAGTAGCAAGAAAGGAATCACAGAGGTAGAGATGAAAAGCATAAGCAGAGTTTTATTATAGAGATTATAATAAAAATATAATTATATTTTATAGATTACTATTAGCACAGAATGATGGGCAAAATAGAAATTCTCCTATAGAACACAAGAGTTTTGTAATTTAAGGAATTATTTGGGAATTAACCCAGCAGCACTCTCCTACCAATAGCTGTTTCTCCAGAGGAATGGAAACTTCCTTTGCAACTTCCTCGGATAAGCTTCATACACTTTCCCTTACAATGCAACTAGAGCACTTGTCCCCAAACGTTTTACTTCATGTCCCCCCTTATGCTGGTCCATGCCCCGCCCCCTCCAGCTGGGACTGTGAGCAGGGCCACAGTTGGAGGCCCGTGGTCAGAGTTCAGGACTTCAACAGACCATAGGGCTGGGCGCCGATGCCATGCACTGCAACTGGGGGTGGAGGTCAAGCTGGTGGCTGGGTGCCAAGGCCATGCACATATGCTGTGACCAGGGGGGCTAAGGCTGAGCCAGGGCTCAGACAGCAAGGCCCTGGGCAGCCTTGGAGTTGCTGCTGGAGGCCATGGCCAGACTCAGAGCACAGCTCAGGACAAAGAGGGGCTGGGTGGTTCTCGCTCCCCATCCCCCAAGGGGGCTGGTCCCAGGCCCAGTTGTGCCCCTCCCCCCAGTTTTTAAGACCTCTAAACTAGGGAGACCACAGAGGGAGCCTTGACTCCACATTTCTAATTAGTGTTCCAGATGCGTCTCATGCCAGCCGGTGCAGGATTTTGACAGCTTGCCTGCAGCAACTTAAAATTTCTTAATTCCCTGGTCTTTTGGGTGGATTGAGATGAATGGGGTACAACTATGTGTACTCCATATGCTTGAGAAGACGTATCTTGAGTGTGTTAGGAATGCCATTTATGCTGCAACCTTCCAATGGGTTGCTAATGGGTAGCAAAATAAAATGATGCGAGAACCATTTCCCAAAAAGTGTGGCAGGGAGAATTTATTCTGGAGTTATAAAGAACAGTTACTTACCTGTAAATAAATAAATTTGTTAGTCTTTAAAAGTGCTGCAAGATTCCTTATTTGTTTTACCTGTTACGGTTGTTTTTTGAAATGTGTTGCTCATGTCCATTTCCAACTTAGGTGTGTGTGCACTGGTGTTGGAAAACTTTTTCCTCTAGTGGTACCTGTCAGAGCCTGCTCTAGCATATAAGGCTCCATTGACTCTCCCTCCTTCTCCGTTCCTGCTTGTTGGAACTCTGAAGGAGGGGAAGGAGGACAGATATGGAATGGACATGAGCAATATATCTCGAAGATCAGCATTTACAGGTATATAACCATTCTTCCTTCTTCAAATGCTTGCTCATGTCCATTTCACACCTGTCCTCCTTCCCCTCAGTCAGAGCTCCAGCAAGTGAGGAAAGATGCTATACAGCAGAAGACCAAGAACAAAATCTTAGGTGCAGTGAAGTGTATAACAATTTAGACCTCAATCTGGAGTGTGAAGTACTCTGAATTCCTGTTGCGGGAACTGAGCACACTCTAACTTGCAGGATCAGACTCTTGGTTCCAAACTCAGCCACAGGGGACCGACAAAGAGACAAATGGAAAGATCACCTCTTGCAAGAAGTGAGGTTATCTTTCAGATATATTACTAGAGATGGCCTCCTTACTTCAGTTACTTACTTACTTACTCCACATCAATCACTGCTTGAGGTGCCTCCTGCCATTCTTCCCTGTTGTTCTGCAGCCCCCTCACAGTCTCAGGAATCACAGCACCATCTTTGTGGTTTGGTTATCTGGCCATGTTGCTATCTGTGTGCTATCTGCCAGCCATGGCCTCAGTGTCTGGACCCAACTTTGACCACAGGCTGCCAGCTGTGGCCCTATTCCCAGCCACAGTCCCCAGTCCCAACTATGGCCCCACTCTCAGCCCCGACCATGATCCTGCTCCCAGCTCCAGCTCTTGGGAGGAACAGGGATAAGAGAATCACAGGGTAAAACATTTGGTATAGCATTAGGGCAACTGGTGTTACACAGGGTGAAGGGAAAGCAGTGAGTTGAAAGATTTTCTGAAACCTTATAAAAACATCATCTGGGTCTTGAGTCCAAACTCCAGATGAGCAGTTGTCTATATTAATTTAAGGAATTTATTAGGCTCCAATCCATGATTAATTTCTATACTAGGAACTCATTTTAAATATAGCACATAAATACTACAGAACTACCATTAAGGGAACACACAATTGGTTGAACTACTGCAAACATAGAATAACTGTTAATGGAATGATGTCAGATTGGAGGGAATTCTCACATGGTGTTCCACAGGGATCTGTTCAGGGTCTGGTGTTAGGTGACATTTTTATTAATGACCTGGATGCCAGTATAGAGAACATACTGATCAGGTTTGCAGAAATACTGGGGAGGATGCCAATACTTTGGAGGACAGAGCTAAAATTCAGAGGGATCTTGATAATTTGGAGAACTGGATTATAGAGAACAAAATGAAATTCAACAAAGAAATTCAAAAATACAGAATAGGAGAAAATTGGCTTGGCAGTAGCACTATTGAGAAGGATCTGGAAGCTGTGGTGGATCGTAACTTTGACATGAGTCAGCAATATGATGCTGTTGCAAAAAAACAAAACAAAACAATCCCCCCTCTCCCCCCCCCAAAAAAACCCCAACCAAATGCGATTTTAGGTTGCATTGACAGAGACATAGAATGCAAATCATGGGAGAGGATAGTATTGCTCTATTCAGTGCTGGCTAGCCCTCAGCTAGAGTATGGTGTCTGATTCTAGTCACCAGTTTATAGAAAGGAAGTAGAGAAACTGGAAAGGATCAAAGGTGAGCAACAAAGATGATCAAAGGGATGGATGCAAGTCATATGAGCAAAGGCTGAAGGAACTGGATATATTTAGTTTGAAAAAGAGATTACAAAGGGGGACATGATAGCAGTTTTCAGATACTTGAAAGGCTGCCACGAAAAAGATGGGGAAAAGTTGTTCTCCTTTGCCACAAAGGGCAGGACAAGTGGCAATGGGTTCAAACTACAGCATGGCATATTTAGATTAAATCTCAGGAAAAACTTCCTAACTGTAAGAACAGTAGGACAACGAAACAGACAGACTTGGGAGGTTGTGGAAGCTTTTTCACTGAAGGTCTTCAAAAGTAGGTTGGATAACCACCTGTCTTAGATGGTTTAGACACAACAAATCCTACATCTTGTCAGGGAGTTAGAGTAGATGACCCTTGCAGACCCTTCTAATCCTATGATTCTATTTTTCTACTAGACATGAAAACAGATAGGCATCTAATCTGAACCATTTAGTTAAAACAATAGAAACATTAAGCATGCTACAATATTAGCAATGCAATTTATTATGAGAGGTTTTCCAATACTGATTAAAATTGTTTCTTTATATATTAGCGGAAAAACTAAAATGCACATGTATCATTTTATATCATTTCATACATACTTGAATGGCCACTTAAATCTTTTGGATGTATGAAGAATATACTGAAAACAAGAGATCTATAGAATATGAGTTGATGAAAGTGAGACTTTCTATGGGGCATTCTCCATCATCTCAGTTCTTTCCACCGCTATGAAAGAGACCCATAATAGGATTCTGAAAAGGAGAAGGTGTGCAGAAAGTGATAATATGCCGCAGCATCTCAAAGAATTCCAGTCACAAGAAAGAACCTTAATGTTTAAGTTGATTGGCTTGGCATCATCCACTTATGTCAAGAAGCCTCAAGAGAAGGGAACAGAGTCCCAACTAAAGATTAAAGCACCATTCTGCAAAATTTGGCATTCGCTCTTGAAGCTAAATCGACACATAACTTTTAGTGAAAGTGTGGACTGAACTTCAACTATTAGCCATACTAATTTCCCAAAAAGAAACAGGTTTAAAACAAGCAGATGATGTTCCCACAGCTCTAACAGAACGAGGATGTACAATAGTACACACTGGAATTTCTTCTAACTTTTAACATTCATAGATTGTTTAACTCATCTAGAAATAGATAAAACAGATATACTATGACCCATATTATTCTTAGCACAGAAATAAAATCTAGATTTCCTAAAATTTTAGTTCCGTTTAAGTAGCATGCCTGAATCCTTCCTGCATCTAAGCTATATGAAGGAGGACCAGATAATTACTGGGGAGAATATACCCAGTCTGACTGCTTCAACATAACTAGGCAGAGTGAGTGCTCCCTTGTTTGTTGACATAATTCCAGCTTCAGACCTGATAGAATCATAAAAACTGGAAGGAACCATAAGAGGTCATCGAGTCCATTCCCCTGCACTCATGACAGGACTAACTACCCTCTTAAGCCATCCCTGACAGGTGCTTGTCTAACCTGCTCTTAAAAACTTCTAATGATGGAGATTCCACAAGCTGCCTAGGCAACTTATTCCAGTGGTTAATCACCCTGACAGCTAGGAATTTTTTCCTAATGTCCAACCTAAACTTCCCTTGTCATAATTTAAGCCCATTGCTTCTTGTCCTATCATCGGTGGTTAAGGAGAACAATTTTTCTCCCTCCTCCTCGTAACAATCTTTTAGGTACTTGAACAAAGTTATGTCCCCTCTCAGATCCCTCTGTTCCAGACTAAACAACTCCAGCTCTTTCAAACTTCCCTCATAAGTCAAGTGTTCCAGACCTTTAATCATTTTTGTTGCTCTTCAGTTGACTTTCTCCAATTTGTCCATATCTTTCATGAAATAAGGTGCCCAGAACTGAACACAATACTCCAGTTGAGGCCTCATCAGCACAAGTAGAGCAGAAGAAATACTTCTTGTGTCCTACTTAAAATACTCCTGTTAATATATCCCAGAATGGTGTTTGCTTTTTTTGCAACAGCGTTACATTATTGGATTCATATTTAGCTTGTGGTCCACTATGACAGCCAGATCCCTTTCCACAGTACTCCTTCCTAGGCAGCCATTGCCCATTTTTTATGTATGCAATGGGTTGTTCTTTCCTAAGTGGAGTATTTTGCACTTGTCTTTATTGAATTTCAGTCTATTTACCTCAGACCATTTCACCAGTTTGTCAAAAACATTTTGAATTGTGATCCTATCCTCCAAAGCACTTGCAACCCTTCCCAGCTTGGTATCATTAGCAAACTTTATAAGTTTACTCTTTATGCCATCATCTAAATCACTGATGAAAATATCGAACAGAATCGGATCCAGAACTCCTCCCTGCAGTACTCCGCTCGTTATGCCCTTCCAGCACGACTGTGAACCATTGATAACTATTCCCTAAAAGCGGTGATCCAACCATTTTTGCACCTATCTTATAGTAGCTCCATCTAAGTTGTACTTCCCTAGTTTGTTAATAAGAAGGTGGTCTGAGATCATATCAAAAGCTTTATTAAAGTCTAGATATACCACATGTATTGCTTCCCCTCTATCCACAAAGGCTTGTTACCCCATCATAGAAAGCTATCAGGTTGGTTTGACATGATTTGTTCTCTTCTAGATGTTTGCTAATGGATTCCTTAATTATTTCCTCCATTATTTTTCCTTGTACAGAGGTTAAACTGACTGGTCTGTAATACCCTGGGTTGTCCTTATTTCCCTTTTTATAGATGGGCACTATATTTGCTCATTTCCAGTCCTCTGGGACCTTTCCAGTCTTCCATGATTTTCCATGATAAACTCACTGCACCTAATACACCACTTTCATGGTATTTATCCTTAACGGGTAACATGTTAAATGTCTACTGAAAGCTTGTAATTTAGCAATACTCAAACACTCAGGGAGGTAGGTACAGGTAGTATTTAAAGAATAATGTGACTGTACTGAAAGTTATGACCATATGAGTCATCAGGAAATAACACCTCTTGGTGATGGCTCATTCAAGTAGGAGGGAGTTGTTACCCTTTCCTGGCTAGCTGATTACATAATGTATTGCATAACTGCATATGTTTGCACCAAATCAGAAAAGTCAATGGAAAACTATTAAAAACAAACTATTAACATCAAAACCACTTGAAAAAGAAGTGACAATGAGAGGGATCCAAGAGTAAAGACAAAAGATTGATTGGTTCAGTATATCCCAGGGTGTACAAAGACAGTCTGGATCCATTCACTGAGTTGCAATTAGCAGGGTGCTTCATGAAATACTGGGTTCTAACTCCTTTGGGACAGCAAGTGCTGCAGAAGACTGATCTTTAGGGTGAGAATTTACTTTATTAAATAGGCATGGTAACTATTAAGAGGAGGCTTGTTAGGCACTGGGAATGGTGAGGCCTTGTAGACAGAACAAGAGTCAGTCCCAATGGGTGGAGCAAGAGTCAGGAAGTGGATTGAAAGCTATGAATAGGCTTGCAGACAGGAACCTGTAACCACACCAGGAGTCAGCCACGATCAGAAATCGGGTTCAGGGTGTGGAAATCAGAACTAGGTGAGGTAGCAGAGACTAAACAGGAGCAATGTGTGAGAGCAAAGCAGGAAGAGGACTAGGAGCAGGCTGCAGCAAGAAAGGATCAAGATGAGGAACGGCAACGACAGGGAGGATTGCAGCTGAGTGTGAATGTGTTTAACAGAAAGAGAGTTGCTCCTGCTGCTTGGATTAAAAACCTGCCAGACATCCTTCCTTAGTAATCTGGAGCTGTCAATCAGGTAACTTGCTGCAGGCCAGCTGTGCTTGTTGGATTGCCAGAATGCTGACTCTTCTGCAGGCCCTAATCCCTGACAGTACTCTTCCCTGGGATTGCCTTCTATGATTTTAGGGGCCTTGTTTCTCAGGTCAGGCTCTGTGAAGACTATGCAGGAGGTCTGGGGCGTGGATGTGTTCTGCAGGTTCCCATGAGCATTTGTCTGGGATGTATCCCTCCCAATCAACTAAGTACTGGAGCCTTCCCCATAGTCTGAGAGACTGCATAATTTGTCAAACCATGTATACTTTCTGTCCCTGAACAGTTATCAGCTGTGCAGGAGAATGACAGCTGCATTCTGTGACCTGCATTGTGCGGGAGATCAGACTAGATGATCATATTGGTCCCTTCTGACCTTAGAGTCTATGGCTATGCCTACACTTGTTAATTTAAATCGACTTAGCTAAGTCGACTTAGCATGTCCACACTTAAATTTTAAGTCGACTTAGAGGGGACCCTACAAAATCGACCTAGAACATCCACACTGGATGCCTAGGTCGACTTCTAGGGGCTAGGTGGACCTGGGACCTGGTCCACAGTGGTAGGGGGGGCACCCCTTGCCAAGTGCCAGGGGGCTCAGCCTTTGCCCCATTGTACCTTGGTACAATGGGGCAAAGGGGGACAGGGACCCTGGCAGGGCATAGGGGCAGGTTGGCCAGGGCTCTGCCTTGTCCTTTCGGGGGGCATGCCAGGCTGTGGCTGTGCCAGCCACTCTGGCAGGGAGGGCAGTGGGGAAGCCCTGGAGCCCTCTAAATCGACAAGGTCTACACTGGCTTAAGTCGACTTTCTAAAGTCGACTTAAGCAGCAAGTCAACTTAAAACTAGGTTTTATAAAGTCGACTTAATTTTTCTTTAAGTCAACTTAAGCAGCTGCTTAAGTCAACTTAAGGAAAGTGTAGTGTAGACGCAGAGTAAATTAAGTCGACTTAATTTGTAAGTGTAGACACACCCTATGAGTCAGAATGGAATTCTTGGTATGCAGTTTCAACAGAGATATATGGATTAGGAGATGGATCTTTAGGTATTCTGGTAGTTGGAGCCTGAAGTTTACTTGGTTAATCCATTATGTAATCTGAAAAGGCCCCAAGAACTGGTGGCTTTTCTTCATGCATAGGTGAGTCGACCTAAAGGACTAGCTGTCTGCACAGATCCCTATCTCCTACTAAGAAGCTGCGGGCTGGCTCATGGCGCCAATCAGTGTACGGTTTGTAGGCTGCCTTGGCTTCTTCTGACCAGCATGTAAACTTTTGTTGCACCTGGTCGATGCAAGTGGTGGAGTCAGCAACAGCAGGCATTGGAGACTCAATGGAGTATCTGAGGGTGAAAGTGAAGATGGAACCCATTTAGGAAGGAAAAAAAGGTGGTGGTGGGGCGGGTTTGTCTCTGTTGGTTGGCAACATAGTTATAAGCAAATTCTGCATGGGGGTGGGAGGTAAGCCAGCCAGTCATCTTGATACTTAAGAATGCAGCACAGGTCCTACTCCAGGACGACTGACCCATTCTGTCTGACCACTGGTGATCAGGTGGTAAGCATTTGAGATATGACCACTGATTCTCAGAAGGCACAGGAATTTCCACCAGAAACAGAAAAAGAACAGGGATCTCTGACTGGACTCTATATTTGTTGGTAACTCAAGGAGGCGAAAGATGTTTTCTTTAAAAAGATGGGCTGTCTCTTGTATAGAGGGGAAGCTCTGACATGGTACAAAATGTCATCTTCATAAGACGATCCATTATGACTAGAATCATGGTGTGTCTTTGAAAAAGCAGCAGGTTCCATGATAAAGTCCATGGAAATGATAGTCCAAGGCTGAAATGTATGGGCAATGGCTGGTGGAGACCCAGCTGTCTCACATGGGGGATGATCTTCATTTGGGCACAGAGATCGCTCAATGAGGGAACACATTTTTTATGGACACATCGCTGAAGGGATCTGACCTTGAGCCCAAAAGAATGCCCTCTACTCTCATGGGGAACCACAGGGGAAGAGTTTTTGGGGTATAAGGCTCCACTCAAAGGCCTATGCTTGGAGAGGCACTGCTTGTTGGTTGAGGCCGACGTGCAGGGGGTCTCCCAGTCCCTAATCTGAGCAGAGTTTCCTCTCTCAGAACCTGTCTCAATCAAAATGGTTTCTCAAATTCTGGGTAAAAAGGACTGACAGACATTGCACTTTCGTAGAAATATGCGCCTCACTCAAACAGTACAGGCACCACTGATGCTTGTTATTGATGGAGAAAGAGCGAGGGCAGGAGAGACAGTTTTTTAATCCCGGGACTCTGGGCACAGTCCCAGGAACCGGGCAGGATTTCTCCTGACTAGGGAGAAAAAATTATACTAAAAATATATTAACTACAAATTACTTAAGCAAAGACATAATACTACTTACAAGTATTTTTTACTGTTTATACAGAGTGAAGAAAGACACAATTCAGACTCAGACCATGTGGTGTTAAGGTGGCACTGGAGAGTTGTTGACCTGCCGTGTTTGATACATCCGTGATCAGGAGCACCAGGAGAGCAAATTAATGGACACAGCTCTGAAGAAATGCTGGACTTGAACGTGCGGTGTGCATGCCAATCCTTATGTGGAATACACATGGCAACCACCACCTGAAGAACTATTTATGACTAAATAACAAACTTTTACTTTTATATATAGGATATAAAATTTAAATTTTATTTTTTTCAAAGAAAAAAGGCATCAATCAAATATATAGCATTTTTTCATTTTCTGAAGCGCCCTTAATCATATAACAAATTAACTACCACGCAGGAAACATCCCAAATGTATTATGGAATTTAATCTCCCCAAGACAGTATTTTTAAGTGCCTGAAAAGCCAACACATGCTACTACTGCTGGAGAAAGTTAAATTCTATGGCACTATTTTCTCCTGACAGAAGTACCATTTCCATAGTACAGTACTTGCCTTTCATATGAAGCTCTCAGGGTATTCCCTCAGTTGCCTACTGACACAAAAATAATTGATTGTTTTGCAGACATGTAAATTGCTTTCTCCTTTCCCCCACCTCTCTTGGTTACTGTTCCAATTATATTTGTTTTTCTCCAGATGAGTATGTACCTGCACTGTAGAGGGAACTGTCAAGCATCTCTCTGTACACAACTGGATTCTCGACATGGACAGAAATACTGGACAAGCCACATATACAATATCTCATGTTAATATATTTCTGTACATATATTTTCCCCAAATACCTCAGGTCTTTTCAATATGACAATTTTATTTCCTCACCTTCTCAAAGTAGGTGGCTCCTAGACTTCAGTCATTTATTTTTCCAAATTCCTATAATTTAAAACAAACTTTTGTAGACAAATTTATCATGTAAAGTAAGTGCAAATAATAAAAAGGTATGACAGGTAGGTAATTACGGATACTAGCATAATAAACCAACTAAACAAACTAAATATTTGAACAGAAATAGTTACTAAAGTTTCATCTTAAAATCACACCATTTGCATAAAGCAGACAAAACCAAACACTATTAAATTCTCTGTATGTACATGGTTTTCTATACTGTAAATAAGCTGAGACTCCCTTTCTGTAACAAACATATCAAACCTTTTGGTCGATTGGCTCATTGCCCCTTTTATGGGATGCTCTGTTTATTTTAGGCTTTTAGTGGAAAAAAACCCACCACCACTGAACACCCACTATAAATCTGTTTTACAGAGATCTACTGTTTATTTACAGCCAGCAGTTATAACAAGATAAATATGAAAAGTCCACAGTTTAGAGAATTGCCTTTCCCCAATGTTTTATTTATGTGCGTGCACATGCACACACGCACGCACACATGATATTACCAAATTCTCTCAAACTCTCATGCACCTTATAATATATGGTGTTTTTCTTAACGTCCCAGATCTTGGAGTCATCCGATTAAATGAGGATCTCAGCTTTCATTTAAAATAAAAGCAGTTTCTAGTTCTCATGGTTGAGGAGAAATGCTTGAAAATGTAGACCCCAACCAGACAAGAACATGTAGGCAAGTAAAAATAACCCAACATTTATTATTTTTCAAAACCATGATTAAGTTACATTATTTTTTGCAGTCTGGTGTGTGATTTTGCAATGCTAGAGACTGCCAATACTGTTTATGTGAAAGTAGCACCAACAAATCTTGACCATCTAAACTAGCATCCTTACTTGTGAACTGGCTAGTCTTGAGCTTTTTTAGTCACAGTAAGACTAGAGTTTCTAACTGAGAGGTTAACAAAGTCCTGGCTGCTAAACCAATGTCCTTATTTAAACCCTTGCCAATACCTACAGGGGCAATCAGATTTCCTCAAAGGGACCAGTCTGGGTGCTGTTAAGCCAAATTACTCCTTCTCAAACTTCAAAGTAGCAGCATATCCCATTCCAATACATCAGAATAGGAATAATTTGTATGTATAGCGTATAGGCACTTGCTCATTTAATTTCAAACCAATTAAAATGTTTTTCAACTCACTAATTTTGAGTTAAAATCAAACAAGAATAGATAATTTATGGAACCTGCAACTAAATGTTTAAAGAAAGCAAAAAGACAACAAACCAAGTAATTTTCTGAAAAGTAAAATTATCCACAAAGACAAATATTGTTGCAAATATTTACTCAAAAAAGTAATATTTACAGCTGTTTAATAGCTATTCAAAATGTTTAACATTCATTAAAAACAAAACTGAAAGAGTCAAATGGACATTGTAAAGGATTCAAATGGAGTAGTTTAATGAAGTTTTGTTAATATTTCAAAACAAGCTACTGTTAATCATATTATGCATTCATATACCTAGCTGCTAACTACATAGCAACCCCCCCCCAAAATAGTTTCAGCAGCCATCTCCTTTTATATAAGTTAGACTACAAAAAGTCCTGAAATTGAATTGTACATCTCTGCTTTATACGAGTCTTTTTTTGTAACAGTTAGCAAGTAGCAGCTGCAAAATGGCAGAATACACGCCAGTCTGTTTCCAGTTCATATTTTTTTAAAAACAGTTTTTACATTAAACCGTACTTTGGTTTGACTTAAAGACCATTCATATGGGTCTATCACTAATAATAATAAAAAAATAATTAAAACAACAGTAATGGCCTAACAGCTACAGTACTTTGAGAAATACTGTCCTACTTTATACATCTAGTACGTCAGGGAAATCTGCACAGCTTGCACACTGAGAAACCTCACAAATATGCATTTATATTGTAATTTCCACTTTCACTGAAAGTTTAAGGTAAGCTTACAACCTGGCCAGATTACACCTGTACAGAGGTGCATAGATTTATTCAGTTCTGTTTACATGCTTTGACAGAGAGGGATGTGATATCAAATCTAAAATAGGTTATATTTATCCAGACTGTCAGCAGACCAATGCACCATTGTTGTGAGCATGCTCTATTTCAGCAGTAGATTTACTTAACTCTTGTGATTCTAAGATTTCCACATGGAGACTATCTTTAAATACAACAATAATCTCAATCTTTTCCTCTTCGGTAACAAACCATTTTATCGTAGGCAACATCATTGTGAAAATGAGTTTTATTCCATTTTCAATTGGTAGACCTTCTCTTCTCATCTCTTGGAGATGTATGCAAATATTCTATTCTTTGTAAAATTTAGTTACTAACATAGGTTGTGTATATGTATCAGTTGCTTTCTCCATATACAACATCTACCTTTTTATTTTTCCTATCTTAATACTCTCAATCAGCATCAATAAGCATACTCATCGAGAATGGTCCAAAGTGTTCTTACCACAATTTTTACAGCATACTATTTTATACTGAATAAAGTTATTTTAATTTCAGCTTGCTTCATTCTCAGCTGTCTGATTTACAGTTGTCTCCACTCTGCTAGGACTGCTTCCTTTAGGAATGTCATCTATTTGTTCAGAAACTAGTTCAGCTTTTTTTGATGAAGGGGCAACATTACCTTTCTGTAGGATCTCAGTAGTTTCATGCTCAAGTACCTCGGATGGAGTCAGAGGCTCCAAATGAATACTGCCTTGCTCGCTAATGTCAGAACTAACAGATTCAGGTTCATCTCTTTTTCTCAAAAACTGTTCAAAACTAACTTCTTCACCCAATGTCAGTTTTAAGTCCTTAGTGTCCAAAGCTGCAAGCCTAGTTTCATCCAAGCTACCCTCCTTAGTCTGGTCATTCAAGATAGCATTCTCTGAACTTTGGCAAATTTTCAATTCAGTTTCATTACAAATAAGTTTTTTTTGTTTCTCCTCTATGACTCGATCACTATTATCTGAATCACCACATACTCCCGTCTCACATGATGAGTTTCTTGAATAGCTGTCCTGCAGTACTAGACTGGAGTAATTTTCCATATTTGATAATGTATTTTCTTCACTCTTTTCAACTGATGAGCCTTTGTTAGCTGGATTTCCATTGTATTCTTTTTTTGTTTCCTCTGAAGAATCTTTTGCTTGTTTGCTGGAAAAAAAAAATCCACTTATTTCTCAGCCATCATAAAAAAATATTTTAACATATAGGTCTACTCTGCAAAGTGACAAAAAGTGTCACTGCAGAATTACATACTTGTCATCTCTTACTGACCTTCATACCAAATAGAAAGTGTTCTCCACAACTGCTCACCCTGCAATCTCATCCTCGCATCTAACAGCTATTTCCTTCCCGCGAATCATCATCAGTTTTAAAGATCTTGCAGGATAAATTTGGCCCTTAGCTATGACTGTGTAACACAATGGTTTTTCAAATTATATCTTCTGTGATATCTATGCTATCATCATATCATCAAAAGTAGATTGATGCAGGAATAACTGATTGGAATTTAGGCAGTGGTAATAGGAATACAAGTAGTAAAAACTTTTTTGTCATTAAAGCGTGCCACTTTAAATCTGAATTCACACAATGCTGAGCAGAAAGGTGGCATTTTTACATCACTTTTCACAGTAAAACCATATTTTTAACTAAAAATAAAAACTAAAATTAAGGTACTAAGCTATAATACCCCTAACATATAAGCCCAGTCAAGGAAAATCTTTCCATAGAAGCTATTTATGCTAAAACAACAATGTTGGCACAAAAACAAATAGATAAACTAATCACAAACCAATTCAGGCTGGACATTGGAAGAAGGTTACTAACTATCAGAGGTTCTAGAACAGCTTCTGATAGGAAAGTGGGGGCAAGCAAGTTAATTAGTTTTAAGAGAGAGAAATTTATTAGTGCTATTGCATAATGGGGTTGCTTGTGATGGTGGTGGAGTAGGGCGTGGCCCAGTGTTTACTTCTGGTTTATATGTTATGCTCCTAAAAGCTCATGCTTCAGGGTCTTAGCCAGTCACAGGCAGGTGTTTTTTTCTCCTTTTTCTTTTTCTATCCCCTTCCTCTGAAGCATCAGGCATGGCAACAGATATAAATGGAACATTGGGTGACGTGGGCCTGGGGTTTGAGATTTGTCTTTGTCAGGTGCTTGGAGGGCTGATGTTTGCTCACATACTATAGGTCTAACTGATCACTATACATGGGATTGGGATAGAATTTCCCTTGCAGGTCTGAGTAGCAATGGCCTTGGCTTTTTTTTTCTTCACCTTTCTCTGCAGAGTGAGTACAGGTCATCTGCCAAGATTCTCTAGGTATATCTCATGTAATCATTTCCCTGCCATTGCAGGGCCTCAAACATTGATGCGTCGTGTCACTACTATTCTCTTCCTGAGGCATATAATAATTTAGTCTCCTATGGGTCTCATTTGGTCTCATGTCCATTGTTGGGTTTAATGTGTGGGTGACTGGGCAGGAGGACAAATTAAATCAACTGGCCTTAAAATTCTCTGATCCCATAATAAAACCTAAGCCAGGGGTTGGCAACTTTCGCCAGTCCCTGTGCCAGCACTGCCCACTGCACTCTCAGCAGGTGCAGGGGGCAGGGCCAGCTGGTGGTGGAGCAGGGATACGGACTCCTTCTCCCTATTGGCCCCACCCTCATGCATGGGGCTCCTGTCCCCTGCTGGCCACGGTCCCCATCTGGGTGGGGCGGAGCCAGGAGGGAACAAGAGCCACCAGCGCCACAGCTTCTTTCCTCAGCTGGCCGCACTCCCTAACTAAGGGGCAGGGCTAGCAGGGGCCAGGAGCCCCTTGCGCCGCCACTTCTTTCCCGAGCTGGGGGTGGGGCCAGCAGAGGCTACAAGCCCTGCATGCCGCAGCTTCTTTCCCCAGCTGGCAGACAGGGCCAGCAGCGGACAGGAGCCCTGCATGCCACAGCTTCTTTTCCCAGCTGGCCGCGCTCCTCAGCGGGGGGGCCAGGCCAGCAGGAGACAGGAGCCACAGTATGCACGTGGCTCTGGTGGCCCCAGGTCCTGCTGGGGGGGCGGGGCCAGCAGGGGGTTGGCACACGTCGGGGTTGCCGACCCCTGACCTAAGTCATAACATAGATAAGGTTCAAATACACAGTAGAGATTGGTGGCATCTTTTATTACTGCATTTTTTTAAAAATCCCATGCACTGTTCTAAAATAGTCAGGAAAAACAGTGTGCACCAGATAAAAACTGAATTACACGCTTAGAACTCAACCTGTACCCATCAAATCCCCAAATACACATAGAAGATCTGATTTTTTAGTGAAATCCCTGAATTTAACTGCTCATATTTTTGGTTCTCACAGTTGATGATCCAAGTAGGATACAGTTCTGAAAGTTGCTTCCCATTTGTTAGAGGAACATCAACTTACATCATATACTTGCACTGAGGGAACGCTGAGCTCCATTCAGAGTTTTAGTTTGCTGAAAAAGTTTTATTTAATTCCCAGCACCCTCAAAAGAAATTAAAATCTGAAAAAAACCTCAGATTGCCTGAAATTTTGAATGTGATAGGAAAAAAAGGGAGATGAAGGAACTGTAGTTAGACTATTTTCAAGCTTAATTGAATTTAAAGGTTAAACTGGAGGCTTACCATTACTCCCAGTTTAGCTTCTAAAAATCTAAAACTTAAATTGAAAACAATCCCTGAAACTCACACAGCCAAGAGATGTGAGAGAGAGAAGAAAATGAGGGGCAGGAGGAAGGGAGAGTATTGGGTCTGATTAAAAAAGCATTTAAACTTTCATTTCTTCAAGCAGTTTTAAATATGGCTAAAATCAACTTTGGCATTGGCTAAGCAGTCCATGCAGACTATTCCAAGATCCTTAACATGGGCTGGCACCACCTGGACTGGTTGCCTAAACCTAGTTAAAGCTGTTTTAGTCTAAAGTTGTTTTAAACCAAGTTTCAAGCCACCTTAGGAAACACTTTAAATGCACATCAATCCCAAAATGGCTTCTTATTTGCCTACACAAAGAAGAAAAAGCTGCAGTATTATTCTCTGTATTACAAAAGTGAGAAGAGATTGCTCTGCTTTCAAGTTTTACTTTCACTTCAGAAGCTAAACCAGAAATAAATAAATATATATTTTTTAAAATGGCAAAGTGAACATTCTTGGGTAGGATGTTAGCCTGAGAAGATATTTATCCAAGGACTAGAAACAGCAGAGCCAGTTGTAATTTAAGCATCCCCACCTTATCACATGTTTCACTCATGGAGGAATTCATACAAGAGCTACAAAGTCGTTTATTAAAATTCTTCTTCCATTGACAATGCCATCTAGATTATATTTATATATCATATTTATAAAATGCTTTCTAACATGTTTAAATGTCTACATACAAAATGTAACATAAAATTTTTGCTTCTCATCTAAGAACCTTCAAGGCAAAGATCTTTTTCCCCAAACAAATTCCTGCTCCACTCCAACTCCTCCAGCAAAAATTTGAGAAAAGAGCCTTGCATGAGTTAGCGGATGCCACATATTCCAGAGTTAAGGACTCTTCATTCAAAATATCCTGTCTCCTATGTCTTGATTCTTAAAAATCAAGGGTTTTTAGCATGATTGCTTCAGTTGACCACCACCACTCTGCTGGAACAAGGTAAGAAAGACTGCTTCTCAGATAATCAAGACTTAATTCATGTAAAGGTTTATACTGAAGGCAATGCCTAAACTGTATTCACATGTTGAAGGAAAGAGAGTTCCTGGAGAAAGATGTAATATGCTTGCTGTAGCTACTGCTGCCTAACAAGCTAGCACCCTCATTCTGCACCAGCTGTAGCTACAAAGTGGAGGGAAAAAATGCCCCATGCTGATCAACTGGGATTCCAAGTGCAGACAATAGTATAAGAACAAGTCCAAAGAGAGAACTTTTTAAAATGTGAATATATCCTCAATAAATAAGCAGGAAACGTCACTCCAAGCCTGAAATCTCGCACATCCCTCAAGCACTGAATTCGCCACCTTTTCCAGATTGAGCGTCTATCAATTCAAGTCAATTTTGACCAGGCATTGGAATACAGTCTATGCATCATTTGATACTGATAAAGAAATAGACAAAGCTGGGTGCTATCAGCATACTGACAAATTTTATATGTTACCAGTACTTATTTTTACTTGCTGAACCAAAAGGTGTAAGACTAAAAATAGTTTTGCAGACATTCACTCAAAAAGACCCTTTATAGCTAAGGAATTTAGTTATCCAAAACAAACGGTTACCTCTTTGATAAAAAAAAAAAAAAAAAAAACATACAATGCCTCTAGAGAAATACCATCTACCCCTGGCCAAGGATTACAGCTGAGTCAGCAAAACCTAGTGGTTTGTGACAAGATACCCAGTACAAAAAACTATTTTATATTGAGAAATACATATGAAAAAAGATGGTTACTAACCTTCTGTAGCTGTTGGTCTTTCAGATATGTTGCTAAAGGCCATTCCATACTAGGTGTGTGCGCACCCACATAAAATGGCTGTTGGAGATTTTTTTTGCCTTAGTGGTATATCCGTAGGGCCAGCTCCAGAGGCTCCCTGGAGCCCCACACTCATGCCATAATATAAGAAGTACTGCTGACCCTATGCCCCCTCAGTTCCTTCTTGCCATCAACTCCGCTAGCAGGGACGGAGGGTGGCTCATGGAATAGACATGAGCAACACATCTCAAAGAACAACAGTTACAAAAGGTTAGTAACCATCTTCTCTTCTTCAAGTGCTTGCTCATGTGCATTCCATGCTAGGTGATTCATACACAAGTACTTTCTTTGGCAGCAGGCATACAGCATTTATGAAAGTGCTGTATGCAATACTGCCCTTCTGAAGCTGATATTGTCTCCTGCATGCTGTATAATGGCATAACAGGATGCAAACGTATGCACGAAAGACAACGTTGCCACCCTACAGATATCTTGGATGGGCACTTGTGTTGCTGAGACCTGCGCCCTAGTTGAGTGAGCCATTACAGTCATTGTCAGAGGCATTTTCACTTGTTCATAACAGAATTTTATGCATGCAGATATCAATGAGGAGATCCTCTGTGAGGAGACTGGAAGGCCTTTCATCCTTTTTGCTATTGCTATGAACAGCTGCACTGACTTATAGGAGGGTTTAGTCCTTTCGAGATAGACGGCTACCTAGGATGCCTAGCCTTCCTTCTTCATTGGATCTTTGAGGTCTGGGGAAAAAGACTGGTAAGAATATTTCCTAACTGATGTGAAACTATGACACTATGTTTGGTAAGAAAGCTGGGTGAGGTCACAGCTGAGCCGTATCTTTACAGAACACCATATAGAGTTGGTTCCAAGGTTAAGGCCCTGATCTCAGAAACTCTTCACGCTGAAGAAATTGCAGCAAGGAAGGAGACCTTCTATGTAAGGAGCAGTAGCGAACAGGTTGCCAGTGGTTTGAAGAGAGGCCCTGTAAGTCTTGAGAGGACTAGGTTCAAGTCCTGCTAGGGGGTTGGATTCGTGACCTGTACTTATAGCTGCTCTAGGCCTTTCAGAAACCTGACTGTGATGTCGTGGGAAAACACTGAATTATTCTGGATTGGGGGATGGAAGGCTGAGATAGCTACCAAATTAACTTTGATCTATAAAAAAGGTAAATTTCCTGTCTATTGCCCAATCAGAAAACTTCTTCCAATTTACTATGTTTGTAGCCCTAGAGGAGAGTCTTCTACTGATGAACAGAATCCGTTGCACCTGACCTGCATCAAGCCAGCTTGCTCTTCTGCATTCAACCATGCAACATCCATGGTAATGGTCTGATGTCATATGGCCCAAGCCAGGAGGAAAGGGGATAAACAGTTCAGAAATAAATTGGAGGGAAGGGGGGGATCCTGAGGTGAAACTGGTATGTCATCCTTTGGTGCATCCTTGAAAGGCCTGCCGTGAGCCTTTCCAGTTTCATGCATGGCCTGACTGAGCAGACCAGGAGAGGGAGGCAGTGTGACAATATTTGAAGCCTTTGTCCTTATCTCTCCTCCTGTAGGATCCTTGACATGGCTGACTCAAATATGGATGGGACTGAGGTGGCTGGAATTGCCTTCTGAAGCTGTGCGGGGTTTACATGCTGAGGGAACTCAGCATGGCCCTAGTGTCTTTTTAAGTCATGTAGTCTAGTATCTAGTATTTTTTCTGAGAATAGCGCATTTCCCCTCGAACAGCAGGTCCTGAATATACTGCTGCACTTCTTGTGACAGCCAAGATGATTGCAGCCATGAGCAGTGACACACAGACACCACCAAAGACATCAATTTTGCCGCCAAATCGTCCACATCCAGTGCTATCTGGAGATAGGCTCTGGCCACTGTCTTGTCCTCCTCCAAGAGAGACTAGAATTCCTGCTTTGTGTCCTGTGGCAGGGAGTCCTTAAATTTTCCCAACGAATCTCAAATATTAGAGTTACATCTCCCCAGCAATGCCTGCTGGTTGGAGATTTTTAACTGGAGGCTGTCCACAGAGTAAACTTTCCTCCTGAATAAATCTAACTTTTTGGTTTCCTTATTTCTGGGCATCAAACTTGCCTGCCCCTGCCTGTTCCATTCATTGGCAGCAGCCACTACTAAAGATCCTAGTGGGGGATGGGGGAATAGATACTCCTATCCCTTAGCCAGGACATAATACTTTTTCTATGCTGCCTTGGAGATGGACAGTAAAGAGAAGAGCATCTGCCTTCAGTACCCCCCATGGACAGGCAGGGTGAGTCTAGTCAGGGCCATGATCACCCGGATGTTGACTAGGCCCTCCGAGGGTTCAGCTAGCTCCTCTGCCTCCAGCCTCATGTTGGATGCCACTCTTTTAAGAAGTTTCTGCTGGGCTCTAAAATTGTCTGATGGCAGAAGTAGGGTGAGACCTGCCACAACTTTATCTTGGGATGAGTACAATGATTGTGCCACAATGACTGTTCCTCTGCGATAACTTCCCTGTCCAAGTCCTGAAGCTCGCTGCCAGAGATGGAATTTAAACCCAGATCCCATATCAAGTCAGTTGGTGCCCTGATTGTTTCCCCAAGTGGTCACCAAGGGCTGAAAGGAATAAGGGCCTGGGGCCATCGGGATCCCCCACAGGTTCCAGTATGGCCACTATGTCAGTCACTGTCCTTGAGGCCATAGTTCCGTAAATGGCCCTCCATTTGGTACCGGTGCAGTTGCCAATTTGTGACCTCTGGGCCAGGCTCCCCTTCCAAGTCTGAAGAGAACCTCCTTGCGGTTGGGGACCATGGAGGTGCTACATAAGGCTCCTCATGATGCAAAGCAGCACCAGGGAATCCCTTTTATTGGGGATTGGGCCCATTCTGGGGACCGCAGCCAAGATGGCAGTGAGCAATATCTCGGGGCTAGAGATCACGGCTTTGGTGTCCCAGATTTGTGCCTGGATGGGAGCAGTGCTGATCAGCAACCCAATGAAGTGGGCCCACGGCTGGCTTGACTCTGGACATGGGGATATGCACGGGTTCCAGTGTCAGCAGTGTTGTAGGCAGCATAGGTAGGGCCATGAAGTCCCTAGTTGCCTGGAAAGCCTCGGGTGTTGAAGGCATTGTTAGATAGAGGTGCCTCCTTCTGCTCCCAGGAGTTCGGGGTGGCTTCCTCAGAGGGCTCATGGCCCAATGCAGGGAGACTGGCTATACCTATTGCTAGGTACATCTTATACTCGACTCCACCTGCTTTTCCATCTTTGATGCAAGCGATTGGCCCTTCTTTGGCACCAGTGATATTAAGTGGTGCCATGAAGTGCTCAGAGCTGGTGGGGCACTCCACATCAAAGTTGAGGTGCTTTGTGCTGAAAGTGAGTGAGCCAGCTCCGAGGCTGGCTTCAGTGCTGCCTCCATCAGTAGGGTTTTCAAACAAATATTCCTGTCTTTTTGTGCCCATGGCCAGAAGATTTTACAGCTCTTACTTGTCCCTCAAGGGTGTCTCACCCAGACACTTCAGGCACTGGTCGTGAGGATCATTAAGAGGGAAGTCATGCAGTGTACGGTTTAAAGCCTGAGGCTTGAGACATGCCCTGTTGCAGGGTGGACATCCCAATGCTTATTCTAAGCATAATTAACTAACTAATCTTAAGAACTATATACAACTGATTATAACTTATACAGCAGAAAAACCACTCAGTGCTTATGCATCCGAGAGAAGAGTTGTTCCAACAACTGCCACTGGCAGAAAGAAGGAACCAAAGGGGTCCAGGGCCAGCAATGCCTCATACACCGTGGCATGAGAGTAGCACTCCAGGGGGCACCAGAGCTGGCCCTACAGATACAACTAAAGCAAAAAAAGACTCTGATAAGCATAAACATGGATGCGCAAACACTTAGCATGGAAGGCACATGAGCGAGGACTTGAAAAAGAAATAGTTATTTCAGCCACACCCTGATACTTCAGGGAACAAAACACCACCACTTCTCTGAAATATTCCTGTAAGGTGACTATTTTGCATGTAAAGAAACAGCTAACTGTAGATTTGAGAAGAAAAAACAGGAAAAACTGCAATTTTCCAGAGGAAAAGGAGGTGGTGAGTAAATACATTAACTAACTGGCTATCGTACAATGAAGACAAATATTCAATTCCAATGTAATATGCTTGCATAAATCTTCATGTCAAGATGAAAACACCAAGAGGACACTATCCTAATAAGCAGGGTGACATGTGGCCCTAAATTAGCCAGCCTTGATAGTAAGAGGAATCCAAAATGAGGGGCTGATCTAAGACATAAGTTAGAGAGCCATAGAGAGAGTTATGTCTAACAGCCTAAAGGAACAGAGATATGGATTTTTAGAAATTTGAAGTTGGTTGTTGTTTTTAAATTTTCCTTATAATTTTACGGGTTTGGCTATAGCAGGGGGAGAGCAGAGAAACAACTCTCCACATGCTTGTTTTATTGAAAGATATGCAAGTTAATCTGATCTTCTCTTTGTTTTATTTAAGACATTATGGGATTCTTCAGTTTCTGGAAAGATTCCTATCATCTGTCCCAACAAAAGGTAAACAACGCTTTTGTTTCAGAGAAGCGATATAACGAGAGAGTAAAATAAAGGAGTTTTATGGTCACACTTGAGTTCTTACTCAAAAGCCAAACCACAGAGTCATGTTGAAACTTTGGCTATACTGTGAAGCATGGGAAAAGACTAGACCAGTGGTTCCCAACCTTTTTGGCTTGAGGGCCACAGAGATTGTTTTTACAACCCTGAAGGCCACCAGTCTGCCAGCAGCACTCCACCCCCTACAGTCAGACAGAAGGAGTTCAGGGAGGAGACTGACTCCCTCCTCAGTGATCTCCCATCCCTTTGGCTGTAGCAAGAAGCCTGCACCAATCTTCTAATGCAGTGGTCGGCAAACTTTTTAGTCAACTGAGCCAAATATCAACAAAACAGCGATTGAAATTTCTTTTGAGTGCCAAATTTTTTAAACTTAAAATATATAGGAAGGTACATTGTTATTAACTTAATAAGGGTATTCGTAACCATCTCCTTTCACTCCACAAATCAATCAATCAATCTCTCTCTCTCTCTGGCTGGCATCTCTCTCTCTCTCTGGCTGGCATCTCTCTGTCTCTCTCTCTCTCTGGCTGGCATCTCTCTGTCTCTCTCTCTCTCTCTCTCTCTGGCTGGCATCTCTCTGTCTCTCTCTCTCTCTCTCTGTCTCTCTCTCTGGCTGGCATCTCTCTCTCTCTCTCTCTCTCTCTCTGGCTGGCATCTCAGTCTCTCTCTGTCTCTCTCTCTGGCTGGCATCTCTCTCTCTCTCTCTCTCTGGCTGGCATCTCTCTGTCTCTCTCTGTCTCTCTGGCTGGCATCTCTCTGTCTCTCTCTGTCTCTCTGGCTGGCATCTCTCTGTCTCTCTCTCTCTCTCTGGCTGGC